>SJYV01054924.1:660094-872825 GCA_006410875.1 Neotragus pygmaeus
AATAATCACCCTGTGAGTAATGTGCCCCTGGATGGGAATTTTCTCCATGACTCCCCTCCCCCTAATACTGTTGCAGCCCAGTTTCTGGGAAAGATTAGAGACCCCCTCAGAAAGGCCTTTTCCAGAAGGCACCCCACCCCACAACTCTGTACTATTTCCTCTTCATTCCCTCATCCACACTCTTCCACAAGACAGAACTTGGAGGCTAAGCATGGGAGGCTGGCTTTGTTTTCTTGATTATTGGGGACTTACCTTACCAGAAGTGTTCTGTCCTTTTCTTCTCAATTTATAAGTTGCTGGGGGCTGAGCTTTTTTGGGAGTGCTATCTGTCTTCCAATCTCTCTCAGGCAGTTCTGCAGGTTTAGCGGGTGATGGGTTTGCAAGCGTCTTGTTCACAGCATTAGTCTGAGGATTGTTGCCGTGTGTGTGTGTGTGTTAGTTGCTCAGTTGTGTCTGACTCTTTGTGACCCCATGGACTGTAGCGTGCCAAGCTGCTCTGTCCATGGATTGTTACTATCTGAAGCTTAAGTGGCCCAGATCGGATACCACCCTAGAAATGAAGAGATCATGTGGGGTTGTATACATGGACTTTGGCAGATTAACTGGAAGTGAATCAGTTCCTTCACTTAAGAAGACAGTTTCCAGAATTCTTTGTAAATGGCATACCATTGCCTTCTGCCCTCCTATCTGACTAGCAGGATGTGACCTCACCGGAGTCTGTTTAATGGGCCAAGTGTTATCCAGAATTGTTCATTTTGAAGTGCTTTATTATGGTGCATTGGAGATCATGATCCACTCAAGATGGGCTAGGGGCATCTTGAAATGCTTGCACTTCCATGCATCTATTTATTTATTTGGTTGGCACCAAGTGGCGTGTGAGATCTCAGTTCCCTGATCAGAGGTCAAACTTGTGTCCCCTATATTGGAAGCATGGAGTCTTCACCACCGGACCCTCAGGGCAGTCCCTCCAGTAATAAATTAATAACAATATTTTTATAAATAAACTGCCAACATTTCCTCACTACATTTTTTGGCTACATACTTACATGTCAATAATTTTGTAGTTTTTTTCTATAACAAAAATAGAAAGATGATTCAGTTTACCTCTAAAATTGATGATCAGATTTTTTTTCATTCTTATGGCTAGTTAAAAAAAATACCTTTCAGCTTCTCAATTCATTGTTAATAATGTCATGTAAACATGTAAGAAAGACCGTTTTCAAATTTGCTGCTGCTGCTAAGTCACTTCAGTCATGTCCAACTCTGTGTGACCCCATAGACAGCAACCCACCAGGCTCCCCCATCCCTGGGATTCTCCAGGCAAGAACACTGGAGTGGGTTGCCATTTCCTTCTCCAATGCATGAAAGTGAAAAGTGAAAGTGAAGTCACTCAGTCGTGTCCGACCCTCAGCGACCCCATGGACTGCAGCCTTCCAGGCTCCTCCGTCCATGGGATTTTCCAGGCAGGAGTACTGGAGTGGGGTGCCATCGCCTTGGGGAAACCAAATTTTTTTCATATGTTGGTTGCAAGGTATCTTGAGCACTTAGGATTTTCTTACAATTATGACTAATTGTAAATACTCTGAGAATGAATACCTCTTATATGTTGATGTCCTCTTTGTAATGCAGATATGACTGCAAACTACATAAATATATGCTATTGAATCCAAACTAAACATATACCCAACTCAACTTCTACCCAAAACAGCTATATCCTTTGAGTGCTCTCCAAAATAAGGGAGAATATAAAGGAGGGGGAGTTGGAAAAAAAAGGGACTGAACAGATGATGGCTAAACTATATTGCTTCTGAAAATTTAATAAAACATATGATAATGATGGAGCTTCCCTGGTGCCTCAGTGGTAAATAATCTGCCTGCCAATGAAGGAGACATGGGTTTGATCCCTGGGTTAGGAAGATCCCCTGGAGAAGGAAATGGCAACCCACTCCAATATGCTTGCCTGGGGAATCCCATGGCCAGAGGAGCCTGGCGGGCTACAGTCCATGGAGTCACAAAGAGTTGGACACGAATTAGCAGCTAAACAACAACAATGATCATGTGAACATGTTGCTAGACTCTCTTTCAGCACATAGAAGGGGCCCATGCAAGCAAGGGATTCTGCAGCTTAACCTTCATTAATTTCCAGTGAGTCCACATCTGCCCAGGGTGTATTTCCTAGATAGAAAGCAGATCATTCTTCCTGGAGTGGAAGGAATTCTCCTGCTGAATAGCCATGGAAAGACATCTGTTCAGGCTGAGGGGAAATGGGACCATGGTGACAAATTCACGGTCTTAGATTTAGTGGCATGCTGGTGTCAGAGCTGATTCAGATGTGGTGAAAGTGAATCCCTGGGTGCTTTTGACCTGAATTTTAATTTTCCCTTCCTAGGCTGCCAACAAGAGCAAGGAGCAGGTGTCTACCAGGCCACACGGTATGTTGGCAGCAGTTACTAACAGTTGGGTGTGTTCCTATTCATCTGCTGTAACGCAGAGCTCTTCTCAGCCCTCTGTCTCATGGCGTGGTAGATGGCACACCTCGATGGCATGTATCTGGACTTTTTTTCTTACTCTTCTCATCTTAAATTGTACCTTTGACCCCTGCTCCCTTCTGGCTCCATCCTGGTCTGAGAGTTCTTTGCCATAAATTCTTGGGATTGAACCAACTCAAAATAGAGCAGTGGCTATGGGGGGTGTCTATGAGACCCCGTTGATGACATAACTCCTTGTAAAGTTCTGGAGTTAAGAAATTTCTTTTTTTGTATAACACTTTTTAAATTTTATTATTCTTTTTAAATTGAAGGATAATTACTTTACAGAATTTTGTGGTTTTCTGTCATACATCAACAAGAATCAGCCATAGGTACACTCATGTCCCCTCCCTTCTGAACCTTCCTCCCATCTCCCTCCCCATCCTACCCTTCTAGATTGTCACAGAGCCCTGGTTTGAGTTCCTTGAGTCATACAGCAAATTCCCACTGGCTATCTATTTCACATATGGTATTGCAAGTTTCCATGGTACCCCCTCCGTGCATCTCATCCTCTCCCTGCTCCCCTCCCCCCATGTCCATAGGTTGGTTCTCTATCTCTGTTTCTCCACTGCTGCCCTGAAGATAAATTCATCAGTACCATCTTTTTAGATTCCATATATATGTGTCAGTATATGATATTTATATTTCTCTTTCTGATTTTGTACAATAGGCTCCAGGTTCTCCCACCTCATTAGCACTGGCTCACATGTGTTCCTTTTCATGGGTGTGTAATAGTCCATTGTATATATGTACCACAGCTTTTTTATCCACTCATCTGTCGATGGATATCTAGGTTGCTTCCATGTTCTAGCTATTGTAAACAGCGCTGCAATGAACATTGGGGAACATGTGTCTTTTTCAGTTTTGGTTTCCTCAGGGTATATGTCTAGAAGTGGGATTGCTGAGTCATATGTGGTTTTATTCCTAGCTTTTTAAGGAATTGGAGCTGAGAAATTTCTTAGAGAATATCAGGCATGCTGGCTTCCAAACTGTATTCTTGGGGAGCTACAGGCACGAGGCGTGTTTAGGGGGTTCCTAAGGGGTGAGAGAGGGACCTAGTGCACTGAACCATGGGCTCTTCTCTCTTGCTCACTTCAGCTGGGATGGTACCATTTTTATCTATTTTAAACCTTAGAGTTCAGGATACTAATTTGTTGGAAGTAATAGGAAGTTGTCACTGAAATAGATGATGACCCCTGATCTATTTCAATCATCTTGCACTTTACAAAGAAAAGACACCTGATGTCCATAGGACTGATGTGCCTTCACTATGCAGACACCGTGGTAACTGGCCCATGTGGTTCAGAGCCCAGACCTCTCCATCAGATGCTGACACCTTTTCTTTCCTTAGGTGAATGCCATGGCACTTGTGTGGACCATTCCTACTGCAGCCAACCTTGCCCTCCAGACACTCCAGGGGATATGGGGTTTTTATGCAGGCAAAAGAAATGGCACAAAGTCACTGACACCTGCCGTACTCTCACTGCCTTCAACATCTTCGAGGTAATATCCTTTCTCCCACTTGCAAAGTGGAGCCTGAAACCAGCAGCACAGCACAATTGACAATAGTCAGGGCATGGAAGCAACCTAAACGTCCATCAGTAGCGAGATGGATAAAGAAGTTGTGATATACATATACAATGGGATATTGTGTGTATATATACATATATATGTATGCTGTTGCTGCTAAGTCGCTTCAGTCGTGTCCGACTCTGTGCGACCCCATAGACAGCGGCCCACCAGGCTCCTCTGTCTGTGGGATTCTCCAGGCAAGAATACTGGAGTGGGTTGCCATTTCCTCTCCAATGCATGAAAGTAAAAAGCGAAGGTGAAGTCGCTCAGTCGTGCCCAACTCTTAGCGACCCCATGGACTGCAGCCTACCAGGCTCCTCCGTCCATGGGATTTTCCAGGCAAGAGTACTATTCAGCCATAAAAAAATATATATATATATTCAGCCATAAAAATGAATGAAATTGGATCANGGATGGTTGGATGGCATCACTGACTCAATGGACATGAGTTTAGGTAATCTCCAGGAGTTGTTGGTAGACAGGGAGGCCTGGCGTGCTGCAGTTCATGGGTTCACAAAGAGTCGGACATGACTGAGTGTCTGAACTGAACTGAACTATGTATAAATTACCATGGTCTTCATGCCCTCTTCACTGACAGTGCAGGATCCATGCCCTTCATTTTTGGCCTATTGTTCTCCTGCCTCCTTTTGCAGTAGTTCCTCTTTGAGGTCTTCCCTTGAAAGAGCTGCCTGCTGTAACTATTCACAGAAACTCCCTGGAGCCCTCCTGCTTCCTTCTCTACTTTCTTTTACTCTGTCAGCCTCCTTTTCAAAACATGCATTCTCCCATCCTTCCTTAGCTTGTTCTCTCCCCTTTACTGGCTGTGCAGTGTTCACAGCCCCAGTATCTGCCTTTAGAAGCCCATCTAAAATGCCAACTTTAGGAGTCAACCTCTATGAAAAGGTTTATTATCATCCAAACCAGTGTTCCCCTAGGACTCTGCACTTCTCTCTTGACACCCAAACATTCTTTTTTGTGTATATGTCCATTCCCACCTCTACATTGGAAATCTTCCTGAAAGAAATGGTTTTTGTTGTCATCTATATTTATCTATATTTTTGTCATCTTTGTATCTTCCAAAAGCCAACTAAAGTAGTAAATGATGTTTGCACTGGTTTTAATTGTATTTGGTAAATGATCATGTAAATGTAAATGACCTTTATGCTAAAAAGCAGTTCATGATATAGTGAAATATTTTCTATTTTTATTACAGATGATCATAGTAGGGTTAAACTCGCACAACTTGCTGAGAAGGATGGCAAACTGACTGATTACATCAATGCCAATTATGTTGATGTAAGCATGTTTAAAATAAAATTTATGAAAATTATATTAGATTGTGAATATATTATACCAGAGTATTGTACATATAATAGTGCTTAACATATGTTATGTGAAAGATAATAAAAAATACAAATCAGCAGTAAGGGATCCCATGGCTAAAGGTTTTCAGATTGAATGGCACTCAAGCTCTGGTTTATATCCTAGGTGAGAGAGGGAATTTGGGCTGAGAATATACATTCAAGGTAGGATGTATGCATTCGTATAAGTTTTTAACTCCATAAATAAAATGTGTAGGATCAATGCTTGTTTGGCATTTCCATCCCATGGTTCGTAGTGCAAAATTATGTAGATAGCAGATGATCAATAAATTTTGACTGCAAAGGTCCCACAGAAGAATTGGCTAAAAGGCAAACACGTGATTACTAGACCAGTAACCAGCCTTTATAACCTTGGGCATGTATCAGGATACCCAGCTTTGTGAAACTTACTGACAATCTCCAGGGGCTATAGACCACTGACTCACTTCCTGCTGTTTCCCGGTAGTCAGTTGAATGCCAATGGAACTTGGTTATTTTCCTGACACTGACCTTACAGTCTAACTGCCTTCAGGTTAATTCAAAGAAAGAAAGAATTAATTCAAAGAAAGAACAGTTAATTCAAAGAAAGTGAAAGTGAAGTTGCTCAGTCGGTTCCGACTCTTTTTGACCCCATGAACTGTAGCCTATGAGGCGCCTCCATCCATGGAATTTTCCAGTCTAGAGTACTGAGTGGGTTGCCATTTCCTTTTCCAGGGAATCTTCCCTACCCAGGGATCGAACCTGGGTCTCCCAAGTTGCAAGCAGACCCTTTTACCATCTGACCCAACAGGGAAGCTCCCTAATCCAAAGAAGTGAGCACCAAATATAAGTATCCAGTGGGTTTGTTTTAGGCAGTCACTTCAGGGCTTCCATGTCTATGAATGTGTGCGTCAGACTGAATATGGGCTTTGGGGTTGGAACTGGCTTTGAATTGCAGCTCTGTCATTGGCTAACTGAAAGCTTGGAAAGCCACTTAACTCTTCTGAGCTTCAGTTTGCTTATCCCCAAATCAAGAATGATTCTTCCATTTTGCATGTAAATTATGGATTAGGGTTAATGTTAGTAAACTTGGCCAACAGCAGGTAATAAGTGAAGATAGCTGTAAATGATTAGCATTGCTCAGGTCTACCATAAGGAGAAAACACCAAAGGTTTCCTGATTACAGACAATTGAGCCCTAATGCCTCAAACACATTTCAAAGCTGCACAGTTAAGGACCAGATAGTAAGCACAGTAAACAGACTTGCATTAAATACACTAAGACTGGAGGTGCAGAGAACAATGGTTGTGTCAATGCAAAGACTGTATATATATATATATATATATATATCATAGTTAAAGAATTGTTGTCTTTGCTGTGCTTGTACATTTTTCTGGCTTTGAAGTATTTTTTTATGGTTTTCTTTGGTAGCAAAACTGTGCTAATCTTAGAAACTGAACAGGTAAAAATGGCATACAATTGTGTTAGTGAGAAACGTTTGTCATTTGTCTCTTCAGGGCTACAACAGACCAAAAGCTTACATTGCTGCCCAAGGCCCACTGAAGTCCACAGCCGAAGATTTCTGGAGAATGATATGGGAGCATAATGTGGAAGTTATTGTCATGATAACAAACCTTGTGGAGAAAGGGAGGGTATGTAGGTTATCTCTTATGCCCTCCCCAAGATAGCGGTTGAAAGTGCTTTAAGTTACTTGTGATAGAGTCTGCGTTAGGAAGCAGCAAAAGTTAGGAAAGCTTATCAGGATTTCTTCCTAGTAGATAAAACAGTTAAAGAGAAATGGTAGCATTGAAACATATACATTACCATATGTAAAATTGACAGCCAATGGGNCACTCTACCTACCTTCACTACCTTGAGCCCAGGTTCATTCCCACCTCTGAGCCTTTGCATCTGCTGTTTCCACTGCCAGAAATACTCACCCGACTTGGTGACTAAACAGCAACACATATTAGGCACTTACAATGTGCCAGGCAAATTCTAAGTGCTTTTCATGTCTTAATTCATTTTAACCCTCACAATAACTTGATTACCATTCCCATTTTACAGATGAGGAAACTAAGGCACAGAAGGATTCCACAAATTGCCCAAGGTCACATATCATGCATGCATGCTCAGTCGTGTCTGACTCTGCGACCCCATGGACTATAGCCCGTGAGGCTCATCTGTAAATGGGATTTCCCAAGCAAGAATACTGGAGTGGGTTGCCATTTCCTACTCCAGGGGATCTTCCTGACATAGGGGTTGAACTTGTGTCTCCCATGGCTCCTGCATTGCAGGTGGATTCTTTACCTGCTGAGCCATCGGAAGGTCAAGTAATAAATAAGTAATAGAACCAGGACTTGAACCCAGGTCGTCTGATGGTGGCCTCCATTTACCACCAAGCTCTACTGCCTCTCAGCTGACAAACAATATATTTTTATATTGTTATATGTACATATATATATACATATTTTTATATGTAAATATGTATAAATAATAACAATGGCAGCAACTGCTATAATTTGCACCCACCCAGGGTCAGGACTTGAGCTGGGTACTCTGCAGTTGTCATTTGATCTCCAGAGTCTTCCTTGGGCAGATGTATTGTCTCCATTTCATAGACAAAAAAAGTGAGGCTCATAGTCAAGGGTGTGTAGCAAGTAAGAGGCTCAACTTCTAGAGTGGGAAGGTTCAGAGGCATGAACCTTGACTTTTTCCTCCACCTTTCTGCACTCAGTTCCCCCTCATCTCCTCAGAGCCAAGGCTGGTCCCTGCACCTCTGCCCCAGCCCACGAGAGACCTGCCTCCCCCAACTATGCAAAACTTCTCTTTGTCCTTCCCTTCTCTCCCCCAGCCAATTACTGAGAAATAAACTTGATGGTGAACATGTTTTAGAAATATTTTCACTGTTGTTTTAAAATGTTTCCCTTTGTTTGAAAAAGTGTTACAACTTTAACCGCAAGAGGAAGAAAACCCCTATCCCAGTGGACCAGGGCTGTGAGTGTAAAACCATGAACAACTGTATTAAATAACCAGAACTGAAAGCCACCCAAACAATAG
This sequence comes from Neotragus pygmaeus, assembly GCA_006410875.1. Classification (NCBI taxonomy): domain Eukaryota; kingdom Metazoa; phylum Chordata; class Mammalia; order Artiodactyla; family Bovidae; genus Neotragus; species Neotragus pygmaeus. Next base: position 668,595 of record SJYV01054924.1, read on the forward strand.
AACTCCTCAGAGCTCTGGCATCAGGAGGACTTGGGTCTTCGAGGCTGACTCTCGAGGCTGGTGGGATTAGGGGGGCTTGCAAACACAGGCAAGGAGATGAGGGTCTTGCCTCCTGTCAGTCAGTTCAGTCAGTTCAGTCGCTCAGTTGTGTCTGACTCTTTGTGACCCTGTGAATTGCAGCGCGCCAGGCCTCCCTGTCCATCACCAACTCCCAGAGTTCACTCAGACTCACGTCCATCGNAGAGGCAGGTCAGGTGGTCTGGTATTCCCATCTCTTGAAGAATTTTCCACAGTTTATTGTGATCCGCACGGTCAAAGGCTTTGGTATAGTCAATAAAGCAGAAATAGATGTTTTTCTGTAGTAGGCTGTAAATCTTGCTCTGATGCCTGGGTCTTCTCCAAAGCATGCTGAGAGCAGTTTTCTTTCTCACTCTCTTCTAGATGATGGACTAAATCCTGGGGAAGATGGGAAATTGGGATTCATAGAGCAGATGCAGGAAGAGGCTAGAAGTAGTGTCCCAGGTTAGACACCCCACTGAGAGCTCTGTCTGGGGCCAGAGCGGAGGCTCAGTATGAAACCAGGATCATATGTCAGTATGGAGCTAGGAGTATGACTGGGGCTATAAGAAGGACAGGATTCAGTCTGTCACAGGATCAGGGTTCCATCAGAGCCTGAAGTCAGCATCTACTGTGAAACAATATTTGAGGTTCTGACTGATCCCAAGATGACAGCTTAGACTGGGACTCAGTCCATGATCAAGAATGGGGTCAGAGCCCCATGTGGGACCAGGATTATGATTCAGTCTAAGATCAGGGTCAAGAATCAGTGTGTGATGAAAGACCAAGGCTCAGTCTATGATGAGAATCGAGGTAGAGCATTACAACCAGGATCAGGATTCATCTTGGATCCTCGAACCACCAAACAGGTGTCTATCACTTTCTGAGATGTTGGGGGAGTCTGTTCACCTACTAGGCCTCAGTTTCCTTTTTGTAAGCTAGGCTAATCATAACCCATGCCCTGTATCCTTCTGCAGTTAAATGTCAGGCGGGATGAAAGAGCAGATGTCAGCAAGCTTTGCAAACTGCAGGGCAGTGGGCAGATGTTTACATAAACACCCCAGAGGAAACCCCAAACAAGGCTCACTGTGGAAAATCTAAATGTCACTAAGCCTCCTACTCCATCTTCTATCCTACTTTCTCTTCTGCCTGTAAAACTAATAATAGCTAACAGCTACACCGAGTGGCCTTGTGCCAGGCACTGTTCTAAGAGCTTCATATATATTTAATCTAATCCTCAAACAACCCTATGAAGTAGGTACTAACATGATCCTTGTTTTCAGAGGAGGAAATAGAAGCAGAGATAAGTAATTTGCTTAAAAATATTTATGAAATCTCTGTTTCAAACCTAGATAGTTTGGTTTCCAAGTCTATGCTCAGTATGGGAACTAGGCGTGGGGGATGAGTCTGAGAGATTCTTCATGGAGCAGACAGACTAGGGTAAGAGATGCAGGTTAGCAAAGGGCCTAGGGATGACCCGTGGCCCCCAGCAGTCTGCCTGTGCCCGGGAGGCGAGACTTTCATCAGACCCCACTCCCACAGGGGGACATGCAAGACTGGGGGAGGAGTTGGGGGGTAGCATTAAGGCATCTCTTTAAACTTGTTTGTTTATGGAAAGAAATTTCAGGCCAGCTGTTGAAAACCTGTATTTTATGGGTAATTTTTCAATTTATTTCACACTGGTATTAAAAACAATAACCCCAACCTACCATGGAGGCTGTGATTCCACTGGGGTTGGCAAGGCGGGGGGCAGTGCTGGCTTAAAGCAGTGCCTTTGTTTGTCTGAGCATCCCAGGGCCAAGGCTGCTAGCCTTCCCCTGGGAAAAAAATAGCCCAAGTGAAGAAGGAAGACAGAGGTTGTTGCCGAGGTTGTGATTTAAGAGAACAAGACACAGTTCAGTGGAAGAAGCTGGGGTGCCTCTCTTTTGTGTATTGTTGCTCAGTCGTGTCTGATTCTTTGTGACCCCATGGACCGTAGCCCACCAGGCTCCTCTGTCCCTGGAATTCTCCAGGCAAGAATACTGGAGTGGGTTGCCATTTCCTTCTCCAGGGGATCTTCCCAACCCAGGGATCAAACCCATGTCTCCTGCATTGCAGGCAGATTCTTTATCATAATTAGCCACTAGGGAAGCCTGACTCTCTTTTATAAATGATGAAACTGGTATAGGTAAGGGAAATTATTAGTGAAGATTTGCTCTGAAATAGGCATTGCTTTTACCTGCACACCTCAAGAGTGGTCAGAAGAATTAATAAGATGCTGTATTGGTTTGGGTTGCCGAGGAGACCTTGAGACACAGACTGGAGTTCAAGAACTTTACTTGGGAATTGATCTTGGGAAACACAGGGCTGAGAATGAGTGAAAGGACCTAAAAGCAATCCATGGATCATCAAGACAATTACCACCAGCCACAACAGGAGCTAAACCCTTCTGGGGAGTTCTGGAGACAGTGTAGACCATGCCTCAGGCTCCCCCACTTGCTGACGGAGGGAGCTGGGGTATTTGTCCATCATTGGGTATCTCCACTCTGTTATTGATTCCATTAGCAATGTTTTTGTTTCAAATATTTTTTCAGTTTTATAAATTTCTTTCTGGTTCTTTTTAGTTAACTTCTTTTTCTTTGTTGAGATCTTCCATTTTCATTTTTTCAAAAGAATGTATGATTTCTTCTCAAAGCATTTTTTTTAATGGCTGCTTTAAAATCCTTGTCAAATAATTCCAATGCCTGAATCATCAGGTATTAACATTGGTTAATTGTCTTTTCTCATTCAAATTATGGTTCTCTGGTTTCTGGTATGACAGTTAATTTTCTACATATCCTAGAAATCTGGACTGTTATATTAATATCCAGGCCTATTTTAAATCTTTCATTTTAGCAGGCAGTTTCACTGTTTAGGTGTACATATAGGTTCTCACCTACTTTGGGGGCTGTACTTGCAATGACCGTTTGGTTTCCAGAACCCTTGCAATTCTAGTCTGGCCTGCTTTGCTCTTCTGGTGCTACTGGTGCTAGTGCTATCCTGCTACCAAAATCAGACAAACTCAGACAAAAATGCACAGGGATCAACAGCCTTCATGAATACAGAAGCAATGATCCTTAATAAAACATTGTCAAGTAGATTTTAGCAATATATAAAAAGAATCATACAGGTTTCCCTGGTGGCTCAGTGTTAAAGAATCTGCCTGCAAATGCAGGAGATGCTAGGAGACACAAGTTGGATCCCTGGGTTGGGAAGATCCCCTGGAGGGGGAAATGGCAACCCACTCTAGTATTCTTGCCTGGAGGATCCCATGGACAGAGGAGCCTGGCAGGCCACAGTCCACAGGGGTGCAAAAAGAGTCAAATGCGACTGAGTAACTGAGTGTGCATGTGTACACATGCACACACACACACACATATCATACACCATGGCTAAGCAGAGTTTATTCCAGGGTGGAAAGGCTGATTCAACATTCATGTATATATACACAATGGAATGCTACTCAATCACAAAAAAGAATGAAATAATGCTACTTTCAGCAACATAAATGGAATTACAATCATACTAAGTGAAGTAGGTCAAATAGAAAAAGACAAATATCATATGATATCACTTACTGTTAAATCTAAAATATAATACAAAAGGAACTTATTTACAAAACAGAAAGAGACTCACAGACATAGAAAAAAACTTTGGTTACCAAAGGGGAAAGGAGGGAGTGTGTGGGATAAATTAGAACTTTTGGATTAGCAGATATAAACTACAATATATAAAATAGGGGAATTCCCTGGCCGTCCAGTGGTTAGGATTCTGTTTTCACTACCACATGCCTGGGTTCAATCCCTGGTCAGGGAACTAAGATCCCCAAAGCATTATGGCACGGCAAAAAAAAAAAAAAAGTCTTAAAAATAAAATAAATAATAGTGTCCTACTGTATAGCACAGGGAACTATATTTAATATCTTGTGTGTATGTGCATGTGTGCTAAGTCGCTTCAGTTGTGTTTGACTCTTTGCGACCCTACAGACTATAGCCTGCCAGGCCCCTCTGTCCATGACGTTCTCCAGGCAAGAATACAGGAGTGGGTTGCCATGCCCTTCTGCAGGGCATCTTCCTGACCCAGGGATCAAACCCATGTCTCTTAGGTCTGTTGAATTGGCAGGTGGGTTCTTTACCACTAATGCCACTTTAGAAGCCCATATAATAACCTATAATAAAAAAATAACAAGTTGAAGAATATATATATAATAAAACCAAATCACTTTGGCATACCTCAGAAACTAACACAATATTGCAAATTAGTCAAATTGCAATTTTTTAAAAAACCAGATGCATTTCTATAGGTTCAGTTCAGTTCAGTTCAGTCACTCAGTCAGGTTTCAGTTCGGTTCATTTGCTCAGTCATGTCCAACTTTTTGCGACCCCATGAATTGCAGCACGCCGGGCCTCCCTGTCTATCACCAACTCCTGGAGTTCACTCAAACTCCATCCAGCCATCTCATCCTCTGTTGTCCCCTTTTCCTCCTCCCCCAATCCCTCCCAACATCAGAGTCTTTTCCAATGAGTCAACTCTTTGCATGAGGCGGCCAAAGTACTGGAGTTTCAGCTTTAGCATCATTCCTTCCAAAGAAATCCCAGGGCTGATCTCCTTTAGAATGGACTGGGTGGATCTCCTTGCAGTCCAAGGGACTCTCAAGAGTCTTCTCCAACACCACAGCTCAAAAGCATCAATTCTTCGGTGCTCAGCCTTCTTCACAGTCCAACTTTCACATCCATACATGACCACTGGAAAAACCATAGCCTTGACTAGATGGACCTTTGTTGGCAAAGTAATGTCTCTGCTTTTGAATATACTATCTAGGTTGGTCATAACTTTCCTTCCAAGGAGTAAGCGTCTTTTAATTTCATGGCTACAATCACCATATGCAGTGATTTATAAATGGGCAGCAAAACTAAAAATACAATTGCTATTTTTAGAAAAGAAAAGAAATACTTAGTTGTAAATCTAATAAAACACACATATATGTGTGTATGTATGTGTGTGTGTGTATATATATATATATATATACTGAAAATGATCCCAAACACTGATTTTTTAAAAAAATCGAAGGAGATCTTAAAAAATGGAGAGACACATATTCATGGATTGAAAGGCTCAACGTAGTTAAGATATAAATTTTCCCCAAATATATCTACATGTTTAATATAATTTTGATCAAATTCAACAAGATTTTTTGTAGACATAGACAAAATTATTATCATATTTATATTGAAAGGCATAGGAACTAGAATAGCTCCAACAACTCTGAGAAAGAATAAAATGGGTAGGATCAGTCTACCCAATTTCAAAATTTCTTATGCAGCTACCATAATCTTGGTATTGGCAGACAAGACAACACATAGTTTGTGGAATAAAATAGATAACCTAGAAATATATTCATATAAATATACCCAATTAATTTTGGGGTATATTTACTCAAAAATATACCAGAAGAGCAAAAGCATTTCAATGGAGGTAACGCAGTCTTTTCAGCATATCAATTGGACATCCATAGGCAAAAAAATGAACCTTGACTTAAACCTCACCTTTTATACAAAAACTAATTTAATATGCACTATGGACTTAAATGTAAAACAATATGACATCTAGAAGAAAAGTAAGAGGAAATATTTGAGACCTGGGACCAGCAAATGTTCTTAGATTTGACACCAAAAGCATGATCCATAAAACGTAAATCTGGGACTTCCCTGGTGGTAAAGTGCTTAAGAATCCGCCTGCCAAGGCAGGGGACACGGATTTGATTTCTGGTCTGGGGAAGATCCCACAGGGCTCAGAGCAGCTTAACCCGTGAGCTGCAACTACTGAGCCCCTGCTCCTAGTGCCTGTGCTCTGCAGCAAGAGAAGCCACTACAATGAGGAGCCTGTGTACTGCAATGAAGAATAATCCTGGCTTTCTGCAACTAGAGAAAACCTGCACACAGCAACAAAGACCCAGCGCAACCAAAAATAATAAATAAATAAACAAACCACTACTGTAAGACTTTTAGGGAAAAAAAAAAGGAAAAACTGATCATGTGAACCTCATCAAAAGTAAAACCTTGGCTCTATGAAAGACGCTGGCAAAAGGATGAAAGGACCAATTGCAGATTAGAAGAAAATGTTAGCAAATAACATATAGTATAAAGAATTCTTGAAATCCAACACTTAAGAAAATCTAATTAAGATGGGAAAATATGTCTGACATTCACAGACATTTGTCAAAGAAGATAGGCAGAAACTTGTACGCAAATGTCCATAGTAGCTTTATACTTATTAACCCTAAATTGGAAATTATTCAAATGTCTTTAGATGGATGAATGGCTAAGCAAAATATATAAAACATCCATATCATGGAATACTGCTCAGCAGTAAAAAGCAGCTATTAACACATGCAATAACCTCAATAAATCTCAAGGAAATTATACTAAGTGAAGAAAGCCAGTCTCAAAAAGACACATACCGTGTGATTCCATTATATAACATAAGTGTAACAACATAATTATAGAAATGGGGAACAGATTAGTGGTTTGTTAAGGATTAGGGTGGAGGGGAGGGGGTGGGTGCAGCCCTAAAGAACAGCATGAGTAAGGGAGTGTTGTGATGGTCCTGTTAGGTATTTAGATGTGGTGACGGTTATAGAAAACTGTACAGGAAATAAAATTGCATCCCAGGAATCTCTTCAATCCCTGGCCAACCAGGACAGTTAGCCACTCAAGCAGGAGCCAGCCAGCAGCCGTTGCTGCTCTGAGGAGGAGTTTGGGCTGCACCTGGAAGAGCCAGGTCCTCTGGCTGCTTAGGAAGAAGAGCTCATAGGGGCTGGAAGTGTCACACACAGGAGCCACCACATCATTGGGGTGAGCGTGGCCCAGTGGGGCAAACTGGCCAGAGGTTCACCAATCGTTTGCTTTTCCTCCTTAGCACATGGCATGGCTAGACTGTATTTCCCAGCCACCTTTGCAGGTGTATGGGGTACATGACTGAGTTCTGACCAATGAGACACGCAAGGACACGCTCTTTACTTCCCGTAGGTGGTCCTGCATGCCCTGCCCCTTCCACAGTGAGCTTTAAGCCATGTAGTGGCTCAGTGGTAAAGAAACCTCCTGTAATGCGGGAGGCATGGGTTATAGTCCATGGGGTCAGACACAATTCAGCGATTAAACAGCAACAACAAAGAGAGCACAGCACAAGCTGGAAGGAACTGAGGTCCTGGCTATCCTGCAAAGAAGGACTTGCTGATCAGGAATACACACTCTGAGCATAATGCAGTGTAGCCATTATAGCCAGCCTCATTTACTTGTGACAGCGTCCTTAACTGACGGCTCCTGGTGTGTACACCTCCTATTCTGCCATCAGCACCACTGACCGTGATGTCCTCCCTATGTTTGGAGAGGGCGGCTGGATGGCAGACTGGGATTCCCAGACTCCCTCCCCACTACAGTTACAGAGAACCCAAGACCCTTTGAGCAGCTATAGGTTGGGTGAGGGCCTGAATTCTGGCTCTCAGAACCCTAAAAATACCAATTCTGAAAGGACTGGAAGAGAACACAAAATCTCATTTGTGCCACTGAATGAATGGGGAAACTAAGGCCAAGAGAGAGAATAGGAGGTACTTGAGGTCCCACAATAAATCAAGGGATGAGTGGGCGCTCATTCATTCATTTTTTTCCATTCTTTTATTCATTTCACAGATATTTATTTAGCAGTTTATGTGTCCAGTGCAAGGATAAAATAGAAGATATCTGCCCTCATGGAACTCACAAACAAGCAAATTTCAAACATGAACAGGCCTGGTGGTGCTTGGTACTACAGGCATTAAAACAGGACCATGAGACAAAGGGCACAGGCATCCTATTTTGTCTGGAGTAGTCAGAGAGGGCCCCTCAGATGAGGTAACCTAGAGTGGAGACAGGCCCTGAGGATATCAGAAATTTTCCAGACAGTGTGTACATGCTCAGTAATTCAGTCGTGTCCAACTCTTAGCAACCCCATGAACTACAGTCCACTAGGATCCTTTGTCCATGGGATTTTCCAGCCAAGAATACTGGAGTGGGTTGCCATTTCCTTCTCCAGGGGATCTTCCAGACCCAGGGATTGAACCTGGGTCTCCTGCACTGCAGGTGGATTCTATTCCACTGAGCACCCTGGATGGGTAGGGGCTGACTCTCCAGTTTCCTAANTACTGGAGTGGGTTGCCATTTCCTTCTCCAGGGGATCTTCCAGACCCAGGGATTGAACCTGGGTCTCCTGCACTGCAGGTGGATTCTATTCCACTGAGCACCCTGGATGGGTAGGGGCTGACTCTCCAGTTTCCTAAAGGTTGATCTTCTAGGGTCACTTTATATCTCTGCATACCCAAATGCCATGTATAAGCCTGGAGAACTCATTCATTCATTCGTTCATTCTACAAACAGGTTGCATACCTCCTCTGTGTCCAGCATGAGCCAGGTTCTGGCATCCAGATATGACCTCATCTCTGGCCTTAAAGAGTTAACCATTCAGAGGAAGGGACAGACACTTTTATAGTTACTACCTCACGTGATCCAAGCTGTGACAGATTGTGGAAGCCCAGAGGAGGCCCTGGACTGGCCCAAGAATCAGGGAAGGCTTCCTGGATGAAGGGTATATTCAGGATGGGTCCTGAATTACTCAGTGGGGAAGAGGGATGGAATGTAGGCCAACATTCCATGAAGAGATCACTCATGAAAGGCTCAGAGGTGTGAGAGACTAGGAGACATCTGTGAAATACTGCAAGGAGTTGAGATCTTTGGGATTAAAGGGGTGAAAGGAGGGGTCGTGGGGAAGGAGGATATCAAAGAGGTGAGAACAAGAGGACTTGGTAGGCTCTGGTGGATGGGGACCATGCTGGGACACCGTGATGCCATCCCACCTCTGCCCTAGATTTTCTGGGCTTCCTGGCCTAGGCACCACCCATCCCTAGGCGTCAGTGGCCCATCCGTAGAAGAGCACGATTGAGAAGGATGGCTCTGACATTCTCCCCAGACCCCCATGAGGTTGTTTGTTGGTGTTCGTGGAACTCTATTGAAGAAGATCGGCCAGGGCAGAGCGGCCTCACTCTCTGTGTTTTCCTTCCCCTGACGCCCTCAAATGTCCTCATTGCACTGCGTATTTCACTAAGGACGAAAATAAGGGGCCGGAGAAGGAGATGCGGGCATTTACCTTTTTTTTTTTTTTTTTACTCAAATTACACACACAGGTAAAAGGAAGAACAATGGTTCAACAACAGACTGTCAAGGTTAAGTTCCCCAAGTAGTAGCTAAAAGGGTACAGACACGGGACCCAGACAGACCAGGGATCTGCTGTGTGATCTCAGATAAGTCACTCCGCCTCTCTGAGCTTCCCTTTCCTCCCCGGTAAAGTGGAGTTAATCAGAACAGAATCTCACTGGGTTGTTTTGAAGACTGTATTCTGTATAAAGTGCTTAGAACAACGCCAAGCACATAGGCCTCAAAAGTGACAGGCAGTGTTATTAATTACTGTCACAGTTTTCAGTGGACAGGAGGGTGGTGGGAGGCAGAAACGTACCCTTTGTTGGGAAGAAGGAGGAATTTTACCCTGAAAGGGTTAAAATTGAGCCAGCTGCTCCCAACCTGTAGATAAGGTTGGAGGAAACACAGTCCAGGCCCCGGGCCCCTTCCCTGGCGAATTTATGAGGTGCCGGTCACTTTGAGGCTTAGGAGAAAAGAAGAAAAAGAAAATCGGAGGCAGAGAGGGGGGTGGAGGGAGAGGCTGAGAGCAGGACAGGGTCACCTGGCGTCTGAGCGTCTGTACCTGTGTGTGTGGCGTGGGGAACCATACCAGCGTCCGCCACGGGGCAGCACAGGAACGACGCCAGAGCTCACAGCCGGACAGACCGACCTCTCGGCCCCTGGCCTGGCGACCCCCTCGGCCCCCACCGCGCGCCCGCCCCTAGCGGGTTAACGCGCCGCCCCCGAAGCGCCAGCTCCTCCCAGCCCGCCGCGTCCGGGCTCTGCCGACGCCCTCACTCGACCTGGAGGCCGGGCCCTGGGCGGACGGCGGGTCCCTGGCGGCGGGACTGGCCCCGCGCCCGCGGATGCCCCGCGCCCCGCCGCGCCGCCGCCGCAGGGTAGCCACTGGGTCATCGGTCCTCCCGGGGCGCCCAGCACGCCCGCCTGAGCCAGGCTGCCCAGATGCAGGCGCCACTCTGCCTCTTNCCCTGGCGGCGGGACTGGCCCCGCGCCCGCGGATGCCCCGCGCCCCGCCGCGCCGCCGCCGCAGGGTAGCCACTGGGTCATCGGTCCTCCCGGGGCGCCCAGCACGCCCGCCTGAGCCAGGCTGCCCAGATGCAGGCGCCACTCTGCCTCTTGCTGCTTGTCGCCCACGCCGTGGACATGCTCCCCCTGAACCGAAGGAAGAAGCAAGGTATGAGGGGCAGCCGGCAGGACGGCCGGGCAGTGCAGCAGGATAGTCGAGCGGTGGCCCTGGGGGCATCTGCCTGGTGCCCGGCTCCCCAAGCCGTTGGCTCTTCCAGACTGCTGTCAACCCCACTCTACAGATGGGGAGAGTGAGGCCCCAGGATACTGTGGGGGCAAGCTGGACCAAGAAGGCTCTCTAGGGTGGGAAAGAGCTGGCAGGGCTGACTCCTTATGCTCCCTCCCTGTAATAATAGTATTGCTGGGAGGACAGAAAGTGACTTTTGCAGAGACAGGAAGCCTCAGGTGACACAGGCTAAGGGTGGAAGGAACTAGGTAACAGAGTTAGTGGCTCAGAAATCATCCCAAGCATCTGTACTGAGCCAGGAGGTGAGGTAGAGAGCCCTGAACTGGGAGTCCTGATGCCCCGGTCTGAGTCCCAGCATAGACCCTGAATCTCTGCATGACTTTCCAGAAGGCAGTAGTTTCTGGTAGGTTCCCCCTGGGTGAGGCCCTGAGCTGCGTGAGCTCAGGGAGACTGGAGTTTGACGACATTTATTCTGGGATGACCTGGAAGACATCTACATCCTCCAAGAGCCTCAGTTTTTCCGTCTTGACCTCCTAGGGCCACTAAGAGGATGAACCAAGGTTTGGATTTTAAATGTACTTGGGGCACAAAGCCGGGGGCCCCTTGCACTCTCGCCTTGGGACTCTTTGCCATGTTCCCTCCCTGCAGGAGTCAGAATGTACCAGGAGGTAAGGTTGAGGTTGTCCCTGCAGAGCCGGAGTTGTCAGAGCCTGTGGGGCCGAGGAGGGTGAGTGAGTTCCACACCTGAGCCGGCAGCCCCTTGACCTCTGTCCGGCTGGCAGTCTGAGAGTTGAGGGCCAAATGCCAGCCTCTGTGCCCAGGGTTTTCCACACATGGAGGGAGTCCCCACCACATCCTCATGACATAGGGATCAGCCTATTCACGGAGCCAGGTGCCAAGGCTCAGACAGGCTAAGTAACTTGGCTAAGTTGACCAGCAGGTGAGTAAGACCCTGTGTCTTCTTTCTTTCCAGCTCTGGTGTTAGGTTTGAGCACGTCTACATGCGAAAGAGAACAAGACTGCTCTCTGGGGGCTTCTAGTCCCTTTTAGTAAAAAGNGTTGACCAGCAGGTGAGTAAGACCCTGTGTCTTCTTTCTTTCCAGCTCTGGTGTTAGGTTTGAGCACGTCTACATGCGAAAGAGAACAAGACTGCTCTCTGGGGGCTTCTAGTCCCTTTTAGTAAAAAGCCCTGGATAGACAAAATCGCTCCTGGAGTGAAACAGGAGGCTGAGAGTGGTTGTTGGAGAATGGAGGGGTGGGTTTGGGTGGGACAGAGAGACTGAGGCCTGAAGGACTCCAGATCCAGGCGTGACTAGACAAAGGGGTCCAGGGAAGGGAGAGGTGGGTGGGCTTCAGGTGAGCTGGGGGGAGTCTGCAACCTCATGGGGACACGGTCTGTGAACGGCCCTTTAATGGTAAAGCTCATAGCCTCTGGAGTCGGCCTGCCTTTTGCAAATCTCTGCTTCCTCAGTTACCAGCTGAGTGACCTTGGGGATGTCACTTTGCCTCTTTGAACCTCAGTTTACCCAACTGAGGGTCTATTAGAAGCTCTCTAAGAGTTTCTCAGTTCTCAGAAAGACCAAAAAAAAAAAAAAAATTGAAAATAAAAAACCTCTCTCCGCAGTAACTCCTCTTTAAAATAGGAATAATGATCTTCATATCCAATTCACAGGGCAGATGCGGGTAAGACTCAGTGAGTTAGCGTGTCTGTTAAGTGAGTAGCCAAATGCAGTAGTCATTCTCCTTTCCTGCCCGTCATGTCATTGGTTACTCACAACAGCCCAGGGGAGGTTGGGGGGATGCTTATTTTCTGCATGAGGAAACTGAGATTCAGAGAGAAAAACTGATTGTCCAAGGTTGCCCAGCAGGTTAGTAGTAAAGCAGGCTTGAATCCCAGCCAGTCTGACATGATGCTGAGAGGATGTCTCCTGAGTTCTGTTGGTCTTCCCTTCTCAGAGCCTCAATTTCCCCATCTGAAGAGGAGCTGATTTAGAAGAGCTTTAAGATGCTTCTCAGTTCTAAAACACATGCCACACAGACACATAGAATCAAGAAGAAGAAAACTTCCAGTCCCTCTTCCATCCCCAGTTGCTCAGTGAGGAGGTCGGGCATGGCTGCACCGTACACGGCCACTGTTTGGTGAGGGGGCTGCTGGCGCCCCTCCCCATGGTTGCTGATCTGTTGCATCTGGAACACATGCATGTCCAGGGCAGCATCTTCTGAGGGAGGCTTTGTGACTCAGTTTACCTGTCCGGTGCAATGGAGATAGCCTTGGATTTTAGTCCCACCCCACCGCCCACTCCTTTTGGGTGAGTGGATTCCCCCAACCTACCTCCTACCCACAGCCTTGGTTTCCCCATTGGCACTAGGGTGGAGGTAGGGGGGTAGCAGAAAGCTTCCTGTAACCTATTCTGCAAGGTGGTCGTAGGAGTCTTGGCCAAATAGCTTTGAGCATTACTGGCTTCAGCAGATTTCTTGATGGCAGGACTGATCAGAGCATTCGTGGTGAAGTGGCGGAGGACGGAGAATAGGACCTTTCCCAAACTAGTTACAGATTAGCGACCATTTTTCATAAGACAGCTGCTTGGAAACTTCCACACAAGATCCCCAAGGGTCTTCCCAGCTTTGACATTCTGGTCTAACTTTGGCAAGAGAATGTGTCCTGAAGGCACCTAGATATTAGCAATGCCTCTTTTCTCCTTTCCTCTCCTTTCTTTCCCCCTCCTTCCCAGCCCCCCTTCCTTCTTTAATTCCTTCCTTTCTTCTTTCCTTCCTCTCTCTCTTTCCCTTGCTCATTCGATAAGCATTACAGGGCAGACCCTGCGCCAGGCTCTTTGTTGGGAAATCCGGGAGTGTCAAGGTAAATGGACCTGGGGCCTGCCCTTGAGGAGTAGCTGGTGTGGAGGGATGCCCTTCCCTGGTCCTCTCCCACCTCCCCTCTAGCGCTGCCTGCGTTACTCCTGCTCTGCGAGGTCAAGAGGAACCTTCTCCGGGCCCAGCAGCTGCTGAGGCTGAGCTGTCACCCTCAGGGCCTGGCTCCCACAGACCCGTGCTTCGTCAAGCTCCAACATCACTGTTTTTTGATGAAACCTAATTTTTCTGTTTCCAAGACAAGAAAGACGAAAAGAAAAGTCTTGAGAATGGTTCTCAGAGCTCAAGTGACTCTTACAAAACAACATGTTGATTAATTAAGTATAAATGAATCAGAACCAGATGGGGACGTTTCTCTCGAACATGCTGGGGTGTCCCGGCAACAGGACAGGCAGGGTGAGGGGTCCTGGTCTGTAACCCTGCCTTGATGTGGAGCTTCATTTACGCAAAGAGGAGAAGACAGGCTATGCCCGACTCTCCTCAGTGTCTGTGGCCTGCCGGGGAGGGACCTTGTGGATGCAACTGTCCCCCACATTCACATGGTGACTTCAGATCCTTCTGGACCTGGAGCAGCAAAGGGCAGAGGGAGGAGCTCTGGAACTCAGGGCCCTCTCTTGCCCTGGATGTGTGATTTGGGGCAGGCCACATACCTTCTCCAGTTCACAATTCCACATCTGTGAAGTGGGAATGGTTGTGCCTACCTCTTTGGCGTTTGGGACGATTCACCACAGTCACAGGGAAAGGTGTCCAAAGGCATACAGTAGGTGCTTCATAAGGACGCAACCACTTCCCCCTCCATTTTACAGCAGAGCGGATGCTCCCTGGGCTGGGGGAGGGAGTCTCATGTGGGTTGAATCTCACCTCTGCCCTTCTCCCCTCTCTGAGCCTCTAGAAATAAAGATTTCTTTACAAATAAAGAAAACTATCCGTACAGGGACTATGGCAGTGCCAACTCCAGAGGCCTGTTAGGTGGACTGAATATAATTCTCCAAACTGAGAACCCCTGCATTTATGTCCAGACAGGCAGCACTCTCCCCTGCCCAAAGACAGACTGCGACCCGGAAGGCAGGTGCCCAGGGCGATGACCGTGATAGAGGAGGACCTGGGCTTCCAGTCTCCAGGTCAGGGCCATGGCCGGGCACAGACCAAGNGAGGGCTTGAACAGCTCTGCAGAGGTTTCTTAGTAACCAGAGGCCAGCCTTGTAAGGGCCTCCAGGGTTACCTGAGTGCCACATGTGGTCTGTGGCCTGGCTGTGTGGTTCCACGAGAGGCACCTGGTGGAGGCATGGGACCCACACAGGACTGCCGTGCCCTTGAAGCCAGTCCTTCTGTGGACACTGTTAGGACGTAGAACAGCCCCAGGTTCTGTGGACACCCAGGGACACACACCTCGTGTATGTGTCAAAGGGGTTCTCATGGGGACACACATCTCAATTAGCCAGAAGGAACAGGTTAAATGTGCTTACTCAGTCGCTTCAATCATGTCTGACTCTTTGCAATCCCATGGACTATAGCCCACCAGGCTCCTCTGTCTGTGGGATTCTCCAGGCNGTCAAAGGGGTTCTCATGGGGACACACATCTCAATTAGCCAGAAGGAACAGGTTAAATGTGCTTACTCAGTCGCTTCAATCATGTCTGACTCTTTGCAATCCCATGGACTATAGCCCACCAGGCTCCTCTGTCTGTGGGATTCTCCAGGCAAGAATACTGAAGTGGGTTGCCATGCCCTCCTCCAGGGGATCTTCCTAACCCAGGGATGGAACCTATGTCTCTTATGTCTCCTGCATTATAGGTGGATTCTTTACCGCTGCCCCTCATGTATATATCCACACACATATATGTTCCTAAAAACATTTATTTGTTTCTTTAAAGGTACTTAATTTTCACTGCAACAAAGGTTTAGAAAGTCTCTTTTTGATTTCGTTTTACGGTTATTTCCTCTATGCCAGCTGTTACCTGTATTGTTTTATTTACCAATGTCAGGCACTATGCATATAAACTGACTAAATTCTCCTAATAAGCCTGTGATGTGGGTACTAATTATCATCCCCATTTTACATATGAGAAAACTGAGGCACAGAGGGGTTGAGTGACTTTCCCTAGGTCACACAACCAAATTCAAATCCTTCCTAGTCCCAGAGCCCAGACTCCAATTACCAAGCTCAGTTGCCTCCCAGCCTTATTTAGTCCTTGCAGCAACCTGGAAAAGGATGTTATTATCCACATTTCACAGACGAGGAGACTGAATTAAGAGAGAAAGCAGCATTAGTTACAGAATGTGAAACTGCCATTTTTATAGGCTGAAAAAAGTCAAATATTAGTGATTTCATATGTTCCAGTCTACTAGCTTGGCAAGTAAGTTCAAAGCCAGGATTTAAACCCAGATGATTGATTCCAAAGGTTGGGTCCATAGCCACCCTGCCTGGCCTTCTCCCAGTACATCCAGATAATAGGCCATGAGGTAGTTGGATCCTGTTGTTCTACAGAGGCCTTCCAAGCATAGAGAGGGCTATCAACTTGCCAGGGTCACACAGCCAGGATGGGAAGAGCTTGGAATGTGCCCCCACTCCAGGTCTCCCTGGCCGGAGCCTCCTTGGCTCAGCTCTGTGCAGGCGTCAGCACCACCCAGGACATACACACACCCTCGGGCCCCCTCCTGGGGATTCCTCCAGGGTCCCACAGTGCCTGGTCTGGTCCCCGTTGTGCTGCTTCAGGCCAGGCCACCCCCGCCCGCCCTGGGATGTTTTCTTATAATGTCGCGTGATTCACGGGGCCCCTGCCCTGTGGCCCTTGGTGGGGGCCTCTTTGGGTTTTTGTGGAGGGGGCGGGGTTCTGTTTCACTAGCTCAGAAGAAAGGCATGCATAAGCCTGAGGGACCCAGACCACGTAGGGAAACCACTCCCTTTCGCCAGAAGCCTCCACTTTCCCTGCAGACCAACTGTGGTGCCCACATCCGCAGGGTGGGGACACCCAGAAAGGAATGTCACAACTGCTCTTCTGCAGCCTGCTCTGCTGTTGGCAGGCAGGCACGGCTGTCTCCAGCATGTCCCAGATGAGCGGTGGGAGGTCGACGGACTGGCACGCAGGCCACGGGCTCTGCTGCTCACCAGCTGAGTGATGTTGGGCATCACCTCTTCCTTCTGTGCCTCTGGGGGCTAATCTGCAAGACGGGGCACAAAAGGCGCATAGTGAGTGCTCATTTGTTGACTGTGAAGAGTGTCTAGTGCCGGGCAGGGAGCGCGGGATTTGGGCTCTGGCAGGCCTGGGCTCAGCTCCCAGCTCTGCTACTGCCATGTTCGTGTGAAGATATTTCATTACTGAATCTCAGTGTTGTCTGTCAGTACCATGGTGACAATAGTAGCATCTACATCATAGGACTGTCTTGAAGATCAAAAGTGTGCATGTAACCCACCTGGGAGACAGCAGGTGCTAATAAATGGTGATACCAGTCATGCGTCGTAGGAAAGTTGGCTTACTCTACTGTCCAGGACATTCCAGCCTAACGTCAGACATGCCCCTGCCTGGGTTTGAAAGTCCTTGGCAGACCTAACTCTTCAAAAGAACATTATTTGGGGAAGCCCAGATTCAGAGGCTAGGGAGGTCTTAAGTGCTGTGTGTCTGTAGCACAGTGATTCACCCTCTCTGAGCCTCTGTTCGCTCCTCTATGAAGGGGGACCTCAGAGAACAGCAGTGAAGATAGAAGTGTGTGTGTGTGTGTTGCTCGCACTTTATAAATGTATAAATGATGTGATGAGGCCTGACATCCTGCCCTCTGCCCACAGCAGCTGGAAAAATGCAGTCAGATGCTGCCTTTCAGACATACTTTTCCTTCCTCCTCCCCTCTTGCCTGCTTCTGGCAGACATGTGAGTCCAACAGACTTAATTCATAGCACATTATCAGCCTCAGTCGAGCTGATAATGTTCTTATTTTATATTATCTTATTTTTTCCTTATTTTTTAAATGGTTGTGCTTAGTCACTCAAGTTGTGTCCAACTCTTTGTGCCTCCATGAACATTAGCCCACCAGGCTCCTCTGTCCATGGGATTCTTCAGGCAAGAATACTGAAGTGTGTTGCCATTTCCTTCTCCATTTTAAATGGTTACAAATTGTCAATGTTTAATTTTACTCTTAACATTTACTTCACTTATTTAAAATTTTTCATTTTACTTAAACATCTTATTTTTATTGATTTTAATGTATTTAGTTTGTTTTTATCAAAGTATAGTTAATTTACAATGTGGTGTTAGTTTCAGGTGTACAGCAAAGTGATTCAGCTACATATATATATATATATATATATATTTTTTTTTTTTTTTTTCAAATTCTTTTCCCTTATGGGTCATTACAAAGTACTAAGTATAGGTCCCTGTGCTAGCCAGTGGATCTTTGCTGGTTGTCTGTTTTATATATAGTGCCTTAGCACTTTATAATTTACTGTCTTTGTTCTGGCCATCATCTTGTGGGTAAAAAGCTAATAAACTGTGTTATTTGCCTGATATCATATCTCTTTAGATTAGTGAATTAGGCACTTATAAATAAATACTTTATATGAACTCCTTTTAAGTGTCTTTTGTGGATTTCTTCAGCTTGTCTAAAAAATGATTTTATTAGGGTTATTATTAGGGTTGTATCAAATGTTAATCTTTCTCCCAAGAAATGTCAAACTCAGATGAACAAACATGGTAAGAATTTCATATGATGAACATTTTTGCAGAAACAGTCTGATGCATTCTAAATAGTTGTTACTATCAAATGAAACTGACCTCAAATTTTCTTGCAAAGGGTTAATGCAATTTATTTAAATTTACAACTGTATTTTTATTTTATTCTTACACTTTATTTTTCTAAGCTTTTTGTTTTTATCTTTTACTTTTAAAATGCCTTTTTATTTTAAATTTTTATTAGTCTAAATTATGTTTTATTTTAAATCTTTTAATTTTAATTTTGGGGTTGTTAATTTCTTTTTAAATAATGCTGTTGTGTTTTTATTTGCCCACTTTTTTATTGGTTTTCCTGAATTTTCTTCATCAGTTTATAGGTATGTGTGTGCTGTCAGTCAGTCGCGTTTGACTGTGACCCCATGGACTGTACCCACCAGGCTCATCTGTCCATGGAATTTTCCAGGCAAGAATACTGGAGTGAGTTGCCATTTCGTAGTCCAGGGGATCTGCCTGACCTAAGGATCGAAGAAGATATCTTTCTTTAATCTGTTATTCCAACTGCTAACTTTGTATGTCCTTTGGAGAATAGACATTGTTACTTATAATACTATTCAAGAAAAGGTTTGAAGGTTTTTTGGTAGGAGCGGAGTTTTTCTACCTTATGGTCTGGGCTGTTTGATCTTACAAAATGTCCTCGTAAGAAGGTCTCATGAGAAGGGTGTGAGTTCCCAATTCTCTGTCTTTTGAGCAGATCCCCCTTCCTGTGAGTGATTCTTCCTTGACAAGTGTTTTCAGTCCTGATACAGCGGCCCTAGGGCCTTCCCTGAGGATACTCCTGGAACTCTCAAATGCAGGTGACTCTTCTCTGTCCACCTTCATTGCTGGTTGTCCCTGGGTCACTGCATTTCAGTCGGCACACGTCTGTTAAACCCTTGCTGTCAGCCAGACTCTGTCCTTGAGGGCCCCAGACTGATTAAGGTGGCAGGCCCAACAGAGTGAATAGGAGAAGTATCAGCTGGTACACCAGCCCCAGGTCAGGAGGAGTTGGCTTGATGTTTTTCCCATGAGTGGAGCGTCCCACCAATGGCTGACATTCTTCCAGGGCTGCTTTCTCTGAATGGCTGCTTTCTCCGCTTTCTCTTTCAATTCTTGGACCATCTTATTCTCTTGCATCAATAATCCTCCCTCCAGCCCCCTCCCTGTTAAAGGAAAAAGAAAGAAACTGGCACTCAGGACATTTGTTAGTAATGCAGACTTGAAGATTGAAGATCTGGGGATGCTGCAAAGGGCTCCATCTGCACTGCAGGTGGTTTCAGGCGTAAGACCACTGAGTCATTCCTGCGGCCTCCTCTCTCCTCCTCCTGTCTGACCCTGCACCACACAGCTCCGGGCCCCTCTCTGTGGACCTTGGGCTCTGGGATGTGTGACTTTCAGTAGCACTTTTCTATCTTTGGAGAGCCACCAGGCGTGAGGCAGCAGGAAGGGGCTGACAGGCCATCAGGGAGGTACAGCTCCCAGCAGTTAGGAGCTAGGGCTCTGGTTTGCATCCCACTTGACTCTTTGCTGTGAGTACTCGGGTCAACCACTTTACCTTTCTAAGCCTCAGTTTTCAATCCGTGAAAATGGGTAAATATAGCCCAGCTTTGCAATATAGCCCAGCTTTTGCTGTGATGGGTTTGCAGTGATTTAACAGAAGGACCTGATGGCACAGGGTCCTGCATGCTGTAGATATTCAGCAGGCATCGGCCTGGCTCTGCCCCTCTGCAGACCTGGTCCTTGGCTCTGCCCCTCTGCAGACCTGGTCCTTCAGAGGGTCTTTAGGAGCTCTTAGAGATCAGTATCTCTGGCTGTGGCTGTTTGTCTTGGTTCTAGCCGTTAATCCTGCCTTTAAACAGATAAGAAGGATTACAATCCCCATTTTGCAGATGAGAAAACTGAGAGCAGCTAACAGTGGGTGTGGAATTTCCCAGCCCTGCAAGCCTAGGTCCCTCCAACTGACTGGGTTTTGGTGTGGTGGAGACAGTACCCCAGGACCATGAGAGGTTTCCTAGGCAAAGCCTCTGTCACCTTCTTCCGTTCAGCTCCTCCCTGCTGGCATCTTACCAGTTTTGAGCACCTACTCTGTGCCAGGTGATTTGTGTGCATTAATTATCCATAACCTCAGGAGATAGGACCTGTTTTACCGAAGAGGAAAGTAGAATCCAGGTAGGTGAGGCCACTTGCCCAGGTTTCCACAGCCCCCATCCATCTGGGGTGGAAGCCAAGCTGGGGCCCTGAAGCCAGGGTTCTTATTCACCATGCCAGGAATTGCTGAGCTGAACCCAGGGCAGCAACGAGGATAAAGCTGACTCCCATTTGGTGAGTCCTTGGCATAAGAACCGGGCATGCTGCTAGGTGCTCTGTAGGTTATTACCTCCTTTCATCCTCCAGACAACCCTTTGGTAGCATCATTTTCATTTTGCAGCTGAGATGTGAGGCTCAGAGAAGTGAGAGGGACCCGCCAGGGTCAAGGTTGCAGAGCTGGGATTCAAACTCAGATGTATATGACCTGGACTCCTACCTGCCCCACGCTGCCTCCCCTCATCTCCTACTTCCTGAGCTGGGCAGTTGGTCTGGGGGCCTGGGCGGGCAGATGCCTGTTAAGTTTTTCTCATCTTCGAGAATGACCCGGGGAGCCATCCAGACAGGGCCTCAGGTATCAGTCCAGCTTGGAGGTGGCGGGTGTGCAGCAGGCGTAGGGAGCAGCTGAACAGCAAGATGTGAGTGAGACTTTGTCCCAGTGGCCTGTGAATGTCAAGAGGCCACCGCAGGTCATGGAAGCACGACCAGAGCCAATGATTTGAAGGAGCAGAAGGGATTCAGGCACCTCTGGAGGAGGCTGTGGACTAGATACCATCATGGGATTCTCAGATCAGGTCTCTATAGAGCTGAGGATGGGGAGCTGACAGCAGCTTACACCAACTACCTGCTGCACCATGAACTAGACTGCTTACCTTTTAATTCTCATAATTACCCTTGAGCAAGACTTGTCCATCTGCTGCTCACAGCCAATAGCTTGGTCCAGAACCCCCTAGATGACCACAGGCCTTCAACTCAGGCTCCCAGCTCCCACTGCTGCCCCTGCCCATCCATTCCGCTCAGCCCCAAAGGGACCTCTTGAGATGCAGACTCTTGTTGGCCTGCACCCCACAGGGTCTTCCCATCTTGCTTCCAGGAAAGCCCAGAACTAGCCTTTTCTGAACCCAGCACCTCGCTCTGGGCTGATCTGCCTTTCTGACCAGTCTCTGTGTTCTGGCCTCACTTCTCTCTTCCATGCTAAGCCCCTGGACCTTTGTACCTGCTGGTTCCTCTGCCAGGAATACGTTTCTTGTATGTCTCAGTGAGTCCTGTCTTGTGGTCAGACCCTCCTCTCTCTGCTCACTCTGTTTCCTTTCATTCACTTACTGTCACTGTCTCAGATGACCTCTCTCTCTCCTTTAGGATGCAGACTCCATGAGGAGAAGGGCTGTCTTGTCCTCTGATGGATCCCCAGTGTCTACAACACTTCTTGGCTTGTAGTAGGTCCTTGATACATATTTGTGGAAGGAACAGGCTTTCCTGTGAGTGGATGAGTGCCTCTAGCTTACAGTGAGCAAATTGAGGTCCAATAACAGGCCCAAAGAATGAAGTATGGAACTGGGATCTAAAGGCAGTTTTCTTGGCTTCCCTAGTGGCTCAGATGGTAAAGAATCTACCTGCATTGCGGGAGACCTGCGTTTGATCCCTGGGTCAGGAAGATTCCCTGGGGAAGGAAATAGGCGCCTGCTCCAGTATTCTTCCCTGGAGAATTCCATGGACCGAGGAACCTTGGCAAAATACAGTCCATGAGGTCGCAAA
The DNA here is from genome assembly GCA_006410875.1 of Neotragus pygmaeus. NCBI lineage: Eukaryota > Metazoa > Chordata > Mammalia > Artiodactyla > Bovidae > Neotragus > Neotragus pygmaeus. The sequence continues at coordinate 690,559 of SJYV01054924.1, forward strand.
GAGTTGACATGACTTGAGCGACGGACACTTTCACTTTTCCTTTCCCATAAAATAAGAAGTGATAACAGGACCTGCCTTCTTGCTTCTTAAAATGAGATCTGGAAGCCAGCACCATCAGCATCCCTGGGGAGCTTTGTCAAAAAGCAGACTCTCAGACCTCACCTCAGACCTTTAGCATCAACATCTACATTTGAACCCAAGACCCCTGGGCACTTTGTATGCTCATTAGTTTGGGAAGCCCTGGCTGACCTCACAGAGTGGTTTTTTAAAAATCACATGAGTTCACCCACATATGACACCAGGTGAACCACTGTAAAGTGTTAAACCAACAGTACACATCGAGGGGTGGAAGTGCCTCTGTTTTAAATAAGCAGCCCCAGGTGATTCTTTTTTTTTTTTTAATTTTCAATAAGCATAATAAATATCTTCAAAGAGATAGGCTATTTGGTAGTAACTGACAAAATAACCACTTCCCGGGCAGCTCAGGATCCACCTGCAATGCAGGAGACATAAGAGGTGTGGGTTCAATCCCTGGGTCAGGAAGATCCCCCAGAGAAGGGAATGGCAACCCACTCCAGCATTCCTGCCTGGAGAACTCCATGGACAGAGGAACCTGGCGGGCTACAGTCCATAGGGTCACAAAGAGTCAGACATGACTGAGCGCCTGAGCACACGTGCAGTAAAATAAGCAGTTATTCTTAAAAGACTAATTGGAGATACAGGGTCTAACAGGAAAATGCATACAGCCCCAGGGGATTCTGATGTGAATTTGATCCTAAGGCTCACCACTGACTGGGAAACAGCAGATGTGGCTGTGAGCCCTGGCTCCACTACCAGCCTCCGTCTCCCCACCTCCCCAGCCGGTGGAAACCAATGTCTAAGAAGGATTCAAGCAGGGGTTGGGGCAGGGTACTTCCCCACTCCTCCAAGTCCAGGTGGTGGCAAGAGAATCACTCAGAGAGAGGCTGGAGGGGACCTGAAGGACAGGGAAGCGGTCATTTGACCCCTTGATTGAACACATAGGTACTGATCTTCTCCATGTCGTGGAGATAAGGGGAGATGAGCATGGGATGAAGGGAGATTGAGTGAGATGCAGAAGGGCGGGATCAGTCCTGGGACGACCTATACTGCCACTGTCTGGCTAATTTCCTGTCTCTCTCAAGGTCAAATGGACATTGAAGGAGACGAGCTTTAGCACAGCACAGGAAACCTAGCAAGGCCTTAGCAAGGGGACCTGTTACTCTGTGTGGAGGATTAAAGGAGGCATTGGGATACACTGGCAGTGGGAAGGCAGGGTAGCCTTGAGGTGAAGCCTTCAGGTTCCACAGTCACACTGCCTGTGTCGGACTATCCAGTCAGATACCCCTTAGTAAGTCACTTATCTCTTAGTGAGTGACCTCGAGCAAGCAGCAGCATTGCCCTGGACCTCAGTTTCCTCTTTTCTGAAGTGGATACGATCATTGTACCTGGGGAACCATGCAGCGTCTCTACAGGGAGGGGGTAGCAGCTGTAAAAAAGGACGAGGCAGTGAAGTGCAGCATTCGCCAGGATACTTCAAGTGAGCAAAGCAAGGTGCTGCAGAGTCTGTGCAGAGCACTGTGGTTTATCCTTGCCCTCTTGGAGCTCACCTTTCAGTGGTGGGAAAGAGATAACAAAAACTCAAACCAACCCTTTACGTATCAGATGGAGATAAGTTCCAAAGAAGAACAAAGCAGGGTGAGACAGGGATGTGTGATGGGTGTGACCTCAGGCGAGGTGGTCAAGGAGGTCTCGTGGGGAAGGACATTCCAGTAGAGACCCCAAGGGGCTTGAGCCCCGTGGATGAATGTAGGGAGGGCATTCCAGGCAGAGGGAATGGCAAGCGAGTGCAAAGGCCCTAAGTTGGGAGTGGTCTTGGCATGTCTGAGGGACAGCAAAGATGAATGAGGCCAGCATGGCCGGAGCAGGGCAAGTGGCGATTGGGAGGGAATGTAACTGGCGTTGGTGTAGACTGATTTCTGATAGATTGTATGAGGGATAGGACATAAGGAGAAGAGTCAGGGTGACTCCAAGATGTTTGACCACAAGTGGAGTAGCCATTGACCCATATGGACAGGAGGGGCAGTTTGGGGTGGGCAGAGGGAGGAAAAGTACTAAAAGTTTCCATTTTGGATGTGTGCCTATTATTACTATATTCTGAGGGCTCTACCCATTAAACCCTTGGTGTCGTGTATTGACACTGTAGCAAGGATTTGCTCTCTGCTTCTTGCCCAAGCTCCCTCCCTGCCACCAACGTATATACAGTGAGTCCTCTACATACAAACAAGTTCTGTTCTCAGAGTACATTCTTAAGTCCAATTTGTTTGTAATTCCGAGGTACCCAACTAACATAATTGGCTATATAGTACTGTACTGTAACAGGTTTATTATCCTTTTCACACAGATAATACTTAAAAACAAACTCACACAGACAAAAAGCCATTTTTAATCTTCCAGTAGAGTACCTTGGAAAGCACAGTAGTGCACTCCTACATCTGGCACACAGGGGCTGGCATCAAGTGAAGAGGCCAGAAGAGGTACTGGCTGGAGGAGGGAGGGGAGCTGGAAGACGGTGGAGCTGAAGGGTCATCAGCCATGGGAGATGGGGGCAAGCTGCAGTTCCACTCACGCCTGACATTGATGGCACAAGTTCTGGTTCATTGCTGGATTCAATCCTCTTGCCCCTCTTGAAAAACTGATCCAGTGACATCTGGATAGTAGCTTTTTCTCTCATCATAGGTGACATGGTAGCACTGAATTGCATTCTGAACAGCTGCTGCAAAGTTCATGGTCCTTTCTACATTCAAGTCCTGTTTCTCAAAAAGGAACAGTCTTCTCAAATAAAGAACATCCCCTTGCCATCTCCTACATTGTGAGCCTCTTTGGCTCTTTAGTTACTTCTTCTTCCCCTTGTCTGTCTTCATCCTTTCTCTGGACACACTGGCATCTTTGAAAGTTCACAGCCTGAAGGTTCGTATATAAGGGATTTCCTGTACTGCCATAAACTCACCTTTCTTAGGAAACCTTTCTTCTGACACAAACCAGTCCTGCTCCAGTTCCCATATACGCCTCTCCAGAAAACCATCCCTGGTGAACTGCAGTCTGAACCCAACTCCTGGCTGCCTGGGTCCTTCATTTAGCTCTGAGCTCTGCTGGGCAGACATCATCAGCTTTCTTGGCAATGTATGAACCAAGTTCCCCCAACTAGACTGCAGCTTCCCTGAGAACAGCTTTTGGGAACTTTTATCAAGCCATTATTCATTCATTTAAGAAACAGCAGGCACCTGTTTGAAGGTGTTTGAAGGAGAATGAGCCAAGCTGAATCCCCAGCTCTCAAGGGAGCCCCTTGGGGTGCTTCCCATTCACCTCCCATCAATCAAGTGCTAAAAAAAGTGCTCATTTATCTGCCATGCGCTGTGCTAAGTACTCGGCATGGATGAGCTCACAAGTGCTGGGAGGTGGTTGCTACTATTGTCCACATTTTGCAAAAGAGGATACTCGGGTTCAGAATAGTGAAGCCACTTGCCTAAGATCACACAGCCAGAAAGTGAGCTGGAAGCTAAGACAGTGTCCCCACACCCGCCCACCCCGGTCTCTCCAATCAGGAGTCATCTCTAGGGCCCATGCCTTGCTGGGGATGATGAAATCTGCTCCCAAGGCAGGAATGTGCCTGGGGGTCCTCTGAGCCGGCCTCCAGTGGCAAAGACTGCCTCCCATATGTGGCGATCTGAGCAGGCAGATGGGAGCCCAGATGTTGTTTATTTCCTCTGGTCATCGGTGACATGCATCTTCCACTGCCAGGCGGGGANCTGCTCCCAAGGCAGGAATGTGCCTGGGGGTCCTCTGAGCCGGCCTCCAGTGGCAAAGACTGCCTCCCATATGTGGCGATCTGAGCAGGCAGATGGGAGCCCAGATGTTGTTTATTTCCTCTGGTCATCGGTGACATGCATCTTCCACTGCCAGGCGGGGATAGGAGAATGTGCCATCCAGCACTCTCTGTGTGTGGGTCCCCCCCCCACACACACATTGTTCTGGATCCTTCTCAAGGGCCTGGCCCTCCTCAGGTTGCCCTGCCTTGGGATAGGCGATGGTGGTCTCTCTTTCTTCTTCTCCATCTCCTCTCCCCCAGGGAGTCCTTCAGGACAGCTGTGTTAAATCCTATAGTCCACCACGACACACACTGTTCTCATGCAAGACACACTTCCCCGGGCACACCCCAAATGTGAAGAAGCTCTACCTCAAAAATGTTGACATCAAATGAAAAGTTCCGCGCTGATTGCCAAAGCAAGTCTGAGATCACAAACGCCAATGGAGGCATGGCGGGTGGTGATAGCAACGTTACTGAGACCCTCGTTAACTGTCAGGCCTGCTCAGGTCCTCAGGGTTCTCTCAGGTTGGCCAGTGTGATCCCTGTTTTACAGGTGGGAAAACTGAAGCACAGGGCAGCTAAGGCACTAGTTCAAGGGGACGTGAACAAGGATAAGGGGCAGAGCTGCTCTGGAACCCAAGCAGTGTGGCTCTTAACCCTGCTCCACGTTAAAGTAGGAACCTGTTAGCAGTGCAGATTCTCAAGCCCTACTCAGACTTACTGAATCAATGACTGAGGGGAAGGCTCAGCAATCAGTGATTTAACCAGCCCTCCAGGTGAATCTGATGCATGCCCGTTTGGGAACCCCTACTCTGCATTGCCTTCTAATGGGAACGAATGAAGCAGCTGTAAGATACATGGATGATAATACATGGCACCCAAGGATGATAATACACGGTGGTTGACCTTTGCCCTCAGTGTCAGGGATAATAACAGGGAGTGGTAAGGACCTTGGCAAACAGGAGAGTATGGGCCCTGTCTGTGGAATTCCAGCCAAGCATTTCCCTGAAGGAATGCAGGCCCGGTGTGTGAGCAAGTATTCATAACTTTTCCAGCTTCTTGTGTGAAATCTGATTTTTTAACTGTTAGCGAATTCTTTCTTTTTTTTTTAAGTGTATAGCTGAAGTTCTTGGCTTGGTATTGAGGATTTGTCAATTTCAGGCTCACTATGGGCTGCCAGGGAGATGGGCCTGCCTGAGGGACCAGGTAATTTTCAGGACCCTAGATGTCGCCCTGTGCTGTCTGACCCCCTCAAGGAAAGGTGGGCAGGGGGCACGATAATGCAGAGATGACTCTGAATCCACTCAGATCACTAAATGAAAAAAAGATACTGATCACTTGCAGACACTGAACCATTGATTCCCAAGGGGCTTGAGGTCATTCTCAGGATGTGGGTGACCCTGAGATTGGGAACCCTCGTTTCAAAGAACACAGGTCATTCTCTGATCCCAACAGAAAGAATAAACTGCTCTCCACCTGAGACCAAAGCTGCCTCCTCTGTCTCTGCCCTGAGCCCTTCACCATCCCAAGGGTGAAAGGCTCTATGCTAAGACTTTTCCATGTATTATACCATCTGCTTTTATCACATCTGCAAGTTAAGTACCACCCCCTTTCACAGCTAGAATGACTGAGGCCCAGAGAGTTGAAGTACTTTTCACATGATCACTGCCACATTTCGTAACCATTGTGTCCCTAGCACTGGACCTCACACAGAGTAGGGGCTCACTAGCTATCTATTGAGTGAATGGTTGGATGAATAAATGGATTACTGAACCTTGGTCTAATGTACATGCTCAGAGTTGTTATAAGCCTGCATCCCTTAGTAAACTACCAACCTCGATGTGATAAAAAGTCCACTGTCATTCTCCATAAGATAGACATCCAAGTCTCAACTTATCCACTGGCTGCTTGAGGAAAGACAAAGTGACTCCAATGTCATTCCAAGCCTTTCTGGATGCTGGAGCAACACAAGATCATCCTTTCAGGGCCATTGGTACTTTGACTGCGTGAAGATGGTCTTTATGAAGGGAAATACTTACTAAGAGAGATCACATGGGATGTCATCCCCCGTGATGCCCCAAGAAAACTCAGGGAGGTTGCAATCAGAGCTCAAATACTGATACTTCAATGAGAAATGTGCCTCAGAGGGGAGAGAGGGCAGTGATGAAGGCCAGCATCCAGTTGAGGTACAGAAGGAGCCAGGGGTTTGCAAAACACGTGCCCTAGAACCCCAGGGCCCCTTAGTGTGTGCCATGTGGTCAGGCTGAGCGGGCAGAGCTTCAGGCCCTCAGCCTTGCTAAAGCCGAGCTGCTCCACCATGACCTGTTGGGCTCCACTTACCTGGTGACCTACATCATTCTGATTGTAATTTTTTTTTTTTACTTTATTTTGCTTTACAATACTGTATTGCTTTTGCCATATATCAACATGAATCCGCCATGGGTGTATACATGTTCCCACCTCCCTCCCCATACCAACTCTCTGGGTCATCCCAGTGCACCAGCNAAGTGATGCTGAAGCTGAAACTTTGGCCACCTCATGCGAAGAGTTTCATTGGAAAAGACTGTGATGCTGGGAGGGATTGGGGGCAAGAGGAGAAGGGGACGGCATAGGATGAGATAGCTGGATGTCATCACTGACTCAACGGACGTGAGTCGGAGTGAACTCTGGGAGTTGGTGATGTACAGGGAGGCCCTCAATTTCTGTGATTCATGGGGTCGCAAAGAGTCAGACACAACTGAGCAACTGAAATGAACTGATGCCACTATAGAAAACCACATTGAAGCTGCACACTTCAAGAAGAGGTAAACTAGAGTACACTCAAAAGACACCAAGAAGATGATGAGAATCAAAGTCACATTTGTACAAAGATTAGTAAAGGATAAGATATTTGTCAGAAGAGGAAAGCATGTCAATAGATTAATGCCTTCAAAATTTGTGAAGTCTAAAAGATATTAGATATTTTTTCTAGATTTGCTCCAAAAGACTTTCACCTAATGAATACAAAGTTAACGCTAAAATAGGCAGGCTCAATTTTCCAAAAGTGAGATGGACAGTCTCATAAAAATAGTTACATTCTCAATCTCTGATGCCTTTTTAAATGGACAAAGCTATGTTTTAAGTTTAATTGGCAGCTAAGCTTCAGACAGATTGTTGAAATAGAAGACCATTATAATTCTTGACATAGCTGCCATGGTTCTCAAAAAGGATTAAAAAAATGAAAAAGAGTCAACATGATCAAGATGAGTGAAATGAGACAAAAATTTTCAAACCAAACATCTATTAAGGAGTAAATATTCAAAATACATAAAGGACTCATACAGCTCAACAACAACAACAACAAAAATAGCAATAATCCAATTAAATGTGCAAATGACCTCAAAAAACAGTGTAGAAATTTCTCAAATGACCTCAAAAAACAGTGTAGAAATTTCTCAAAAAGTTAAAAGCAGAACCACCATATGACAGCAATTTCATTTCTGGATATGTTTCCAAAGGAAAAAAAATTACTGTCAAGGAGAGATATCTGTGCCCTATGTTCAGTGCAGTGTTATGTGAAATAACCAAAACATGGAAAGAATTTAAGGGACTATTAAGGGGTGGATGGATAAAGAAAATACAGAAGATACAAATGAGTATGGGAGATATAGATAAGGACATAGATGAATATTTTCAGCCATAAAATTAAGGAAACCCTCATTGGTGACAGTATGGATGATTTCTGAGGGCATTATGCTAAGAGAAATCACTCGGACAAAGAAAGACAAATACTGTATTATTTCGCTTATATGTGGACTCTTTAAAAAACTAATTCATCATTCTAGCAATAGTAGAGAAGAAAAAGAAACTAAAGGAATTCAAATTGAAAAAGAAGTGAAAGTGTAACTGTTTGCAAATGACCTGATACTATACATGGAAAAATCCTAAAGACATTACCAGAAAACTAATAGAGGTCATTAATGAATTCAGTGAAGTTTCAGGATACGAATTTAACACAGCAATTGGTTCTATACACTAACAATGAAAGATCTGAAAGATAATTGAGAAACCATATCATTTACTATTGCATCAAAGAGAATAAACTATCTAGGAAAAACCTACTTAAGGAGGCAAAATATCTGTACTCCAAAACTGTAAGACACTGGTGAAAGAAATCAAAGATGACACAAACACATGGAAAGATATATCATGTTCCTGGATTGGAAGACTCAAGCCATTCAAAATGACTGTACTACAAAAGGCAAGCAATAGATTCATTGCAATTCCTGTAAGATTATTAATTGCATTTTTCACACCTCTAGAAAATGTTTTTTGTTCTTTAAATTTCTATGAAAACACAAAAGACCTTGAATTGCCAAAGCAATCTTGAGAAAGAAAAATGGAGCTAGGAGAATCAGGCTTTCTGATTTCAGTCTATATACTACAAAGCACAATCATCAAAACAATATGACACTGTCACAGAAATAGAAATATAGATCAATGGAATAAGATGGAAAGTCCAGGAATAAACTGTGCACCTATGATCATTTAAACTATGACCTAAAAAAGAATAAGTACATTTAATAGAGAAAAGGCAGTCTCTTTAATAAGTGGTACTGGGAAAACTGAACAGCTTCATGTGAAAGAATGAAATTAGAACATTCTTTAACACCATACAGAAAAGTAAAATGGATTAAAAACAAAAATGTAAACTACATACTGTAAAATTCCTAAGGAAAACATAGGTAGAACACTCTTTGACATAAATCTCAACAATGTATTTTTGAATCCATCTCCTGATTTCAGTAATGGAAATAAAAACAAAAATAAATGAATAGGATTTAATTAAATTTAAAGCTTTTGCTCAGCAGACCATAAACTAAGCAAAAAGACAGCCTACAGAATGGGAGAAAATATTTTCAAATGATGTGACAAATAAGGGCTGAACCTCCAAAATATACAAATAGTTCATAGAGCTCAATATCAGAAAAACAGACAGCCCAATTAAAAAATTCACTGAAGATCTAAACAGACAATTCTACAAAGAGGACATACATATAGCCAAAAGGAACATGAAAAGATGTTAAGCATCACTAATTATTAGAGAACTACAAATCAAACTACAATGAGATATTACCACATACTGGTCAGAATGGCCACCATCAAAAAGTCTACAAATGTTAAATCTGCTGAGGATGTGGAGAAAAAGGAACCCTTATACACTTTCAGTGGGAATGTAAATTGATGTAACCACTTAGGAGAATATTATGGAAACTCATTANAAAAAAAAAAAAAAAAACTTTGGGGGAAATGAAGCAGGATAAAGCTCCCAAACTTCCCCCAGCCTTGCTTTCCCTTTTCCCCACCCTACACCCAAACATGCCTTTCTCTCCCCACTCTCTGCCCATTGCTAGGATCTTGGCCACAGCCTCTTGCCCATATGCCTGCCTCCAGTCTCACTGCCTGCAGCCCACACTGTCTCTCGTTCCAGAAGCCAGAGCGATGATCTGAGAATGACAGTCCGATCAGGCTTCTCTTCTGCTCCAGGCCCCTCAATGGTTCCCATTGTTCCCCAGGCTGTGGGCAACGTGGTCCCCATCTGCCACCTCTCCAACCCTATCAGGTTTTTCCTCTCCCGTTTGAGTCTGTGCTCCAGCTTCCCCACGGAGGGCAGAGTCATCCAGGGATTTTGCTTGGTGTGTTTCTTTCAACTATGGGCTTTTCTGGTGGCTCATGTGGTAAAGAATCTGCCTGCAATGCACGAGACCCGGGTTCAGTCCCTGGGTCAAGAAGATCCCCTGGAGCAGGGAATGGCAACCCACTCCAGTATCCTTGCCTGGAGAATCCCATGGACAGAGGAGCATGGCAGGCTACAGTCGTGGGGTCAACAAAGAGACACGACTGAGCGACTTAACACTTTCACTTTCACTTCTTTCAACTGGAGCACTTGTCCTTCCTGCCCCTCCCTGAATCTGGCTGACCTCCCCATGCCCACCTCAAGACTCAGATCAGGAGTCTTCTCCTCTAGGAAGCCCACCAGGTGGCTCAGGATGGGGCCCCCTGGTCTCCTACTGCTGCCAGGGCTTCCCCAGGTATGGACAAGCACCCTGCCCTTCCAGCCCCACTGCTGTTGACGGTGAGCTCTGGGAGGCAGACCGGGCTGTGCCTTCCCTGCCTCACCCGGGCACCCCGCAGAGCAGGTGGCACGTGGCAGGCACTCAGGCTGTGCTTCCCAGATGAATGCGTCTGTGTAGTCCCAGGGTCTGGAGACCTGGTCACTAGGCCTTGCTGGATCGTAAGCACTTGCTGTTCTTCTGTGCAAGCGCCTCTTCCCTAGTTGTAGTTCAGCCGCTCAGTCATGTCCAACTCTTTTCTGACCCCATGGACGGCAGCACTTCAGGCTTCCCTGTCCTTCACCATCTCCTGGAGCTTGCTCAAACTGTCCATTGAGTCAGTGATGCCATCCAATCATCTCATCTTCTGTCGCCCCCTTCTTCTCCTGCCCTCCATCTTTCCCAGCATCCAGGTCTTTTCCAATGAGTCTGCTCTTCACATAAGATGGCCAAAGGATTGGAGCTTCAGCTTACCCCTTACCTGCTCTAGGTCTCCATGTCCTAATCTGCAAAGTGGAGGTATTAAGAGCTGCCCTATTCTCTGCCTACCTTTCCAGGACTCTTAAAAGAACCAAATGTAAAGAATACTATATATTATATATTCATATATTTAAAAAAAATTACTCCCTACCTTTTCTGTCCCTGACCTCATTTTTACTCACAACAGCACAGCGTAACTCCCACCTCCTAAAGCTTATCAGAGGCACATGATCAGGTTCAGAAACCAGGTCTTGGCCCTCAGGGCCTCCCAGCCAACCTTGCAGCCTGTCTCCTGTCCCTTCTATCCTGAACCTTCCCTCTGCCCCTCGCTACAGCATCCTCATGCCCCACACAGGATGGCCAGGCCTCCAGGGCTGTGCTCACCTACCTGGGATGCACTTCTTTCCACTGCCACCTGACAAGTCTGCTCTACCTCTGGCTCCTATGTCACCTCCTCAGGGAAGCATTCCCCTTTAAAGCCACACAGTCGGTCACTCAGGCTCCCGGTCTGCCATGGCCTGTGTTTGCATTAGTACCGCTCTCATCCCAGGATTGCATAAGTAGCTGTTTAAACATTCCCCTTTGGCTCCTTAATGATAGCCTGGGACTCTAACACATGGAGATGGTGTCTTCAGGGGGCTGAACTCCTCAGACCCTGCACTTGATCTGAGGGACACTCACTGCCAACTGACCCCATCTGTCTGTCTGTCTCCCCCTCCCCTCCCCCAGAGGAGTGTGAGCTGAGCCCCTGGGGCAGCTGGAGCCCTTGTACTCACCACGGGAAGACCTGCGGCTCGGCCTGGGGCCTGGAGACCCGCGTGCGGGAGGCCGGCCGCGCTGGGCGGGAGGAGGCAGCCACCTGCCAGGTGCTGTCTGAGTCAAGGAAATGCCCCATCCGGAGGCCCTGCCCAGGAGGTGAGCGCCAGGGTGGGCACGGTGGGCAACAGGCAGGGCGTAGTGACTGCAGGGCCCAGATCCCACAAAGTGTCCCTGTAGGGCTGCCTGAGGGCTTCGCTAGTGGCTCAGATGGTAAAGAATCTGCCTGCGATGCAGGAGACCTGGGTTCAATCCCTGGGTTGGGAAGACCGCCTGAAGGAGGGCATGGCAGCCCATTCCAGTATTCTTGCCTGGAGAATCCCCATGGACAGAGGAGCCTGGTGAGCTACAGTCCATGGGGTCACAAAGAGTCGGAGGCAACTGAGTGACTCAGCACAGCACAGCCCGAAGGCCTCCACTAGCCACCGCTTCCTGTGTGTTGAGCATTGCCCTTCCCAGCATCCACCTGCAAGGGTCAGCCTCAGACCCCTTAGGAAGATCAAGCTTGTCCTTTCCAGCAGGGGTTTGAGACCCCTTCAGACTGATACCTCCTATAATAAAGGACTTGGAACACCCCCTTGACCCTCTGGAACAAAGTCATGAATAGTGTGACCCATTTGCACTGGTCATTAAAAAAGAAAAATCAGTATAGTACCTAGCTGGGCTTCCCAGATGGCTCTAGTGGGAAAGAACGTGCCTGCCAATGCAGGAGATGTAAGAGATCAGAGTTTGATCCCTGGGTCGGGAAGACCCCCTGGAGGAGGGCATGGCAACCCACTCCAGTATTCTTGCCTGGAGAATCCCATGGACAGGGGAGACTGGTGGGCTATGATCCATAGGGTCACAAAGAGTCAGACACGGCTGAAGGGACTTAGCAGGTACCCACGCCTAGTGCCTAACTATAAGGAGAAACAAATTTCATTATGGCCATGCTTGGGTCCAAGACACCAGAGAGTACTGACTGAAGTAACATCACAGTGAAGGTAGTAGCCATCCACAGTCAGGGCCTCAGGCACCACCATGTTGCCATCAGAGATGCAGTTTCCCAAATGGCGACCAGTTCTCTGTAAAGTCCAACAGAGCTGTCTCACATTCTGATTGACAGCACATTGGTGGCCCTAGAATAGTCAGCAACAGGACAAGTGTTCCACAGCACTTGGCATTCATTCACACACAAGACAGAGTTCAGCTCTGAGTGAGCTGATTCCTCGCTATGTGAAGCTAGGGCAGCTGTTAGGGAACTGGATGGGATGAGCCTTCTTCTGGGGAACTGTCCCATACATGGTGGGCAGCTGGGGACAGGGGATGAGTTTGAGATGGGACCAGAGAAATGAAGAGACCCCAGGCTTGGGAAGCATCCAACAGCTCCTGTAGAAGTGTGGGGCCAGTGATGCAAGAAGATGGTCTGGATGTGCAGACACTTTTAAATCAGAAATTTAGGGCTGTCCTTGGCCCCACCAGATTCCCTGATAGCTCAGTTGGTAAAGAATCAGCCGGCAATGCTGGAGATCCCAGTTCGATTCCTGGGTCGGGTAGATCCGCTGGAGAAGGGATAGTATTCTTGGGCTTCCCTGGTGGCTCAACTGGTAAAGAAACCACCTGCAATGCAGGAGACCCGGGTTCAGTCCCTCACTTGGAAAGATGCCCTGGAAAAGGGAAAGGCTACCCACTCCAGTATTCTGTCCTGGAGAATTCCATGGACTGTATAGTCCATGGGCTCTCAAAGAGTCGGATACGACCGAGCAACTTTCACTTTTTTGCTCCCACCCATGCCTCTGTCTTCTTGCTTGTTGATAATCTCTCACAACAGGAACAGCATTCGAGGCAGAGGGCACAGCCGGTGCGAGGGTGTGGCAGTGGATGAAGCTGCCAGTGATCGGGATGGTGTGAGCAAGGGCGGGGGTTGGGGTACAGGCCACGGAGACGACGTGGTCTTTTGCTCCAAGTGAGCCGGGAGTCACTCAAAAGTAATGCCCAGAACTCCAGCCTAGGCTGTGCCTCTGAGTAAGCAAGGGCCCTCCTGGGCCTCAGTTGCCTCACCTGAGAAATGGGACTTGTTTGTGTGTTTGTGTTAGACACTCACATCAGCTCCCGGGGGGCAGGGGGCACAGTGGAGTCAGGATTCCCCAGCAGGTCTGAGGTTTGCATCCACTCCCCACGGCGGGAGAGCCAGTGGGTACAGACCCCAGTGAGGGCGTCATATGCGGCATCTGGGCTGCCCCTGCCTCCCAGATATCCTGGAGATGAGATTCACAGGGCACCTGGAGCCACAGCTGGCAACAGCGGGAGCATCAGCCAGATGCTGCTGTCACTGTGGGCAGAGCTGGCCAGGAGCAAAGTGGGGAGGTTGATGCTGAGACCCTGGTGAAAAGTGTTGCGTCTCCAGCAAAGAGCCAGGTAAAACTCGCCGTGAGTGCATGTGGGTGGATCCTGTTCCCCCCCTCCTTCCGGCCCTCGAAGCCACCCTAGCTCTGGACAGAGGGGGCCCCACATGGACCTCGAGCCCTAAGTGAGGCAGATGCCCAGCACGGGTGGTGCCCCCCAAGTCAGTGCCCTCTTCAGCCCCTAAGGAATTGAGAGTGTCTGGTTTAGGGTACGTGACGCTGCCGCCCCAGCTCTCAAAAGGAGTGGCTGTCAGGTCAGCACCCCCATGTCATTCCGAGCCTGCGGGCCGTGGGGATACCCCTCGTCTGTCAGGATGGCCTCAGCAACAACACTCTGTGATCTTGTTGCAGAGAGAAACCCCAATCGGAAGAAGGGCCAGAGGGAGCGGCGCCCGCGCAAGGACCGGAAGCTGGACGGCAGGGGGGACAGGAGGCCCCGGCCAGCGCCCACCTAGGCGCCCAGCCCGCGGCCAAGGCGGCGCCGCTTCAAGAGTTCGCTCTCGCCCCTTCACTCTCTAGCTGTTCCCCCTCCTCTCCCTTCCCTGTTCTCTTTTCTCACTCAAATCTCCTCTCTCTTTTCTCCTGCATTTCCTACATTTCTGCCACCTCGGTTTTCCCCTCCTTCCTACCCTTCCTTTCTCCTTTTTCCTGCTTTCCTTTTATTTTTTCCTTTCCTCCTGTTTTTCTTCACTGTGTCCCCCCAACCACCACGCACACACTAAGACAGAGACCAACTCCTGTGCACCCCGCCCCCTCCCCAATTCCTCACTCTCTATTCCTCCTTAAAGAAAGTGCACCTCTTTTTCCAGGTCTTTCCCTGACCCTCCTCAGCCCCGTTGCAGAGAAGGTGTTTCTAAGAGCGGGGCCCAGGCCACAGCCCAGGCAGGCTTGTTGAGTCCTGAGAGCTCTGTGCCTCCAGCTCTAGCCAATCCCTAGAGGCATCTCCAGAGCCCCCAGCTTCCCTGGGACGCCCCTGGAAGAGGCTCCGTGGGCTTCCGGATACCCCAGCTGGCCATGGAGGAGCCGTGACGGGGCCTCTGGCTGGACAGCCAGCCTTGTACCGAGTCCACCCTCTGGAAGCTGCCTGCTGCAGGCATCACTGCTCCCTCAGCACCCTCCCTCTCAAGGTACCCTGGCCCCTGCTTCCCGAGCCCCTGGTCACCTATGTCCTGCCTCCCAGCTCATTCCAGAAGAGGCCATGCAGGCTGAAAGGAACTTCGAGATTCTCCAGGCCACTCCATTCCCTCTAGCTCCTCCTGCTTATTGTGCCTCTGAGGAGACTGAGGCTGAGAAGGGACTTGTCCAAGGCCCCCCAGGGATCCCATGGGCTGTGCCTTCCACTTGCTCACCTGCTCGGCACACCTACAGCTGCAAGGAAGCCTTGGGAGCCTTGGGGAGGTGAGGAAGGAAGTTGTCGAGTCAGGAGTAAGGGAGGATTCCCCTCCTCACCCCTGGCCGCCAGCCAAGGCCATACACCAGCAGGAAGAACAAGACAAGGCATCTCCTCACTGCCTGGCATTCCACCATCAAGGGCCTCCCTTTCCCTTTGCTCTCCTAACTCCCTAGAAAGTGGTGCTTCCTGCATTGGCATTTCCAGCAGCCAAGAACAAGGAGAGCAGGAGGCCCCAGGGCCCCAGGGTGCCCTGGGAACGGGGGTGTCAGCAGGACGGAGGAGAGGCTGAAGGTGATGGAGAAGGACAGCCCTGCCCAGAGAGAGCGCCCACCCTCAGGCTCCCCTCCACCCGGCGCAGGCAGATCCCCTATCCCTGCCTCCAGCAGACTCTGGGGGCCCTGTCCCCCAAGGCCTCACTCTTTGTCTCCCTGAGGTCAGTGAGAGCCCCTCGCCTGGCCAGGCCACTAGCTTCTCTTCTGCAAAAGTTTGTGCCTCTGAAATGCTCTGTTGTTGTTTTAAGACACACTATTTTTTTTTTTTTTTTTTTTAAAAAAGGGAAAAGAAACTCACAGATCCTTCTTGGGCATCAAGTGGAAAATCATGATCCTGATGAATTTGGAGTAATCGAACCTAAACCATGTAGGGTGGTTTTCTCTGGAATGTCCGGGGACCAGAGGGCCAGGGTGTGTAAGGGACTGGGTGGGGAACGGGCCTTCAGCCCCTCCAGGCCTCTCACAAGAAAGGGGCTCAGCCAGAGGCAGACGAGAGCTGTGTTCCCCTACTCCTGTGCCTCTCAGCCTCAAAATCACAGGAGAGGCCCCAGGAACCCATCTGCACCTTGTATGACATGTTTGAAGGGTCAGGGACACCTAGGAGGTGTGACAGTTCCACAGAGCTGTCTAGACTCCCTGGGCTGCTGTTGGCGGGGGGAGCAGTTAGCACTGGGAGGCACAGGTCCAAGTCTCAGCTTGTCACCGGCAATCTTTGGGGTCAAGGCCAAATCATTTCCTCATTCTGGGCCTCAATACCCCCTTTTGATGGATGAAGAGGAGGCATAACTGGGTTAAATCCATTGCCTAACCTGGGGGAGGGGTCTTTTCAGGTGGCTCAGGGGTAAGGAATCCACCTGCCAAGCTGGAGACACAGCTTCCATCCCTGGGTGGAGAAGATTCTCTGGGGTAGGATATGGCAACCCACTCCATGGAAAATCCCAGGGACAGAGGAGTCTGGTGGGCTACAGTCCATGGGGTCGCAAAGAGTCAGGTATGACTGAAATGACTAAAGAGCAACAACAAAAACCTAGATGGCCTAACAAGATTTTCTGGTGCTTCCTAAAAATTCACATTTCAGGGCCCTGTCCCAGACTTAACTAATTGTGAACAAATTTAGGAGTAGACAGTGAGAGCAAATTGACTACGCCAAAGCCTTTGACTATGTGGATCACGACAAACAGTGGAAAACTCTTAAAGAGATGAGAATACCAGACCACCTGACCTGCCTCCTGAGAAATCTGTATGCAGGTCAAGAAGCAACAGTCAGAACTGGACATGAAACAACAGACTAGGTTCCAAATCAGGAAAGGAGTATGTCAAGGCTGTATACTGTCATCCTGCTTATTTAACTTATATGCAGAGTACATCATGCGAAATGCCAGGCTGGTTGAAGCACAAGCTGGAATCAGATTGCCAGGAGAAATATCAGTAACCTCAGATATGCAAATAACACCACCCTTATGGAAGAAAGCAAAGAAGAACTAAAGAGCCTCTTGATGAAAGTGAAAAAGGAGAGTGAAAAAGTTGGCTTAAAACTCAACATTCAGAAGACTAAGATCATGACATCTGGTCCCATCACTTCATGGCAAATAGATGGGAAACAATGAAAACAGTGAGAGATTTTATTTTCTTGGGCTTGCAAAATCACTACAGATGGTGACTGTAGCCATGAAATTAAAAGACGCATGCTGCTTGGAAGAAAACCTATGATCAACCTAGACAACATATTAAAAAGCATAGGCATTACTTTGCCAACAAAGATCTGTCTAGTCAAAGCTATGGTTTTTCCAGTAGTTATGTATGGATGTGAGAGTTGGACTATAAAGAAAGCTGAGTGCCAAAGAATTGATGCTTTTGAACTGTGGTGTTGGAGAAGATTCTTGAGAGTCCTTTAGACTGCAAGGAGATTCACCCAGTCAATCCTAAAGGAAATCAGTCCTGAATATTCACTGGAAGAAGCTGAAGCTCCAATAATTTGGCCACCCAATGCGAAGAGCTGACTCATTTGAAAAGACCCTGATGCTGGGAAAGATTGAAGGCAGGAGGAGAAGGTGATGACAGAGGATGAGATGATTGGATGGCATCACCAACTCGATGCACATGAGTTTGAGTTAGCTCTGGGTGTTGGTGACGGACAGGGAAGCCTGGCATGCTGCAGTCTATGGTGTCACAAAGAGTTGAAGACGACTGAACTGAACTGAAGCGAGAGCAAACATTCATTCCAAGACCAGACTGGGGATGAGGGACACTCTCAGATGACTTCCAGTCCCAGATTGCCAGGTCTAAAGTTGAGTTGACTGCACTTCTGATTCTGATCTCAAAGCATAATCTGATTCTACAGAGTTGATATTCTACATGGAGTTTTCTGATAAGTGTCAAATTCTAGGATTTTGAATGTTCTAAATTCCAAAATTCCAAGACATGAAGACAGGAGTGGACAGTTCCAGTCCTGCTATCCCCTGACTATATTCTTTGCCTCAGAGGATCTGGTTCTCTGCCCCACCCAACTGGGGGCTACAGACAAGGTTTTTTTCTAAACGTTTTCAAGTTAGGAGATGAAGTTTCTTCAGGGCCTAATCCCCTCCTACAGCCTTTGGATCTCGGGCGGTTCATTGCCCCTCCACCCCAGCTCTTGTTCAGTAGCTGTCATCTCCAACTCTTTGCGACCCAATGGACTGCAGCATGCCAGGCTTTCCTGTCCCTCACTATCTCCCAGAGTTTGCTCAAACTCATGTCCATTGTGTCTCTGATGCCATCCAACCATCTCATCTTCTGTCACCTCCTTCTCCTCCTGCCCTCAACCTTTCCCAGCATTAGGGTCTTTTCCAGTGAGTCGGCTCTTCACATCAGGTGGCTAAAGTATTGAAGCTTCAACTTCAGCATCAGTCCTCCCAGTGAATATTCAGGGTTGATTTCTTTTAGGATTGACTGGTTTGGTCTCCTTGCTGTTCAAGGGACTCTCAAGAGTCTTCTCCAGCACCAAAATTTGAAAGCTTCAATTCTTTGGCATTCAGCCTTCTTTATGGTCCAGCTCTCATATTCGTACATGACTACTGGTAAACCAGTTTTGACTATATGAATCGGCAAAGAGATATCTCTGCTCTTTAATACGCTGTTGAGGTTTGTCGTCGCTTTTCTTCCAAGGAGCAAGCATCTTTTAATTTTGTGACTGCAGTCACCATTCACAGTGATTTTGGAACTTAAGAATACAAAGTCTGTCACTGTTTCCACTTTTTCCCCATCTATTTGCCATAAAGTGATGGGACCAGATGCCATGATCTTAGTCTTCTGAATGATGAGTTTTAAGCCAGTTTTTCACTCTCCTCTTTCACATTCACCAAGAAGTTCTTTAGCTCTTCTTCGCTTTCTGCCATAAGAGTGGTCTCATTTGCATATCTGAGGTTGTTGGTATTTCTCCTGGCAATCTNGCTGACTAATAACAAGAATATCTTCTATGTGTTGAGCACCTACTGCATGCCAGACACTGCTAAGTGTTTTAGGGGCAGTATCTCATTTTCTTTACTTTCCTCCCCTCAGTATAGATTATATTAACTCCCATTTTTCTGCCTGCCTCTTATGCACATATATTTTCACATCCTTTATCTCCTGCCACCTTCTTGGCATCCCTGAAAACAGTTTATAGAAGAGGAAATTGAGGCTCAAGTTAAAGCCATTCAGAAGTCATTGATCTCATTTCTTTATCCACCCAGTAAATATGCATAAAGTGCCTGCTGTGTGCCTGGGACTGTGCTGGGTGTTGGTGATAAGAACCCAGATCTTGTCCCTGGCTCTTTCAGCCTGTGGACAAGTCCATACAGTGGTAGGATAAGGCCATCTCCACAGGGAACAGGATCTAGGAGGAGGAACAGCAAATCTGGGAGCTCCACTTCCAGGACCGGAGAATGAGGAGGTGTGAATATGATGGGCAGGGAGGGTCCCAGCTCAAGGAAACAGTAGGTGCAGAAAGGCCTGGAGAGGAGCTGCTTGTGGGGGTGCCGGGCCCAGAATTCCTAAGGCTCTCAGGCTGTTGTTAGACCCTGGAACACGGGGACACAGCCCTGGGACCTGCTGGCTCCCCACCCTGCCCCCCATGACTCCCAGCCTCACCTTTAGCAGTGTTTTTCCATTCAGCCTGCCATCCACAAGGCAGGATATCATCCAGCCAGACCTGCCACTAAAGAAGCCATCTCCAGAGCGGGTCTGCCAGCTCTGGCCTTTCTAGCCCCAACTGTAGCGTCTTCCCAGCCAAGGTCCCGGCAGAGATAAGCCAGCCCTGCTCTATTCTGTCTGGACTCCGATCCTCAGAACTCATGAGCACAGAAAAATGGTTGATGCTTTCCACCTCTCAGGTTGGGAGGTTTTGTAGCAACAGACAATGGAAACAGGGGTTGACCATGGTACCTCTCTCCTAGGGTGGAGGGACAGACAACAAGGCCACTAATCCCATCTCCCTCACTGAGCCTTTAGGCAAGGCCCTCTGGTTTTCCCACTCCAGTATTCATGTTTGGAAAATCCCATGGACAGAAGAACCTGGTGGGCTACAGTTCACAGGGTCGCAAAGGGTCAGACACAACTGAGTGACTAACACACTCTGGTTTTCTCTGTGCCTCAGTTGCCTTATCTGTAGAAGGGGTAAATGGGTGTCCCTCCCATTGTCACTGTGAGGTTTAAATAGGTTAATATAAGAGCAAGGGTTTATATATACACATCTAGTGCTCAATAAAAGTTTTTATTATGACATATTTGTTTATTCACTCAACAAACATTTTTTATGCACTAAGTGTGAGCCAGGAACTTGTGCCAGGCACTTAACATTAAAAACTTAAATTTGTGCTCTGCTAGATCTCTCTGGAGGAGATTTTATTATTATTCCTGTTTTTTTCTACAGACAAGGAATCTGAGTCTCAGAAAGTAAGCAGTGGAATGGGAGCTCAAACCATTGCCCTCCACGAGGCCGCCTTTTCATTCATGCGTGAGCACTGGGAGGCTTTGCTCTCTTATGGCAAAAACACTGATCTAGAATAAGAATTCACACACACTAGCAAAGATGGTCAAGCTCACTCAAATTAAATGACAATAAAATCACACAGAGCTACGATTTTCCACCTGTCTGATTGGCAAAGAACCAGAATTCAAACCACCGGGCTGTGGGTCAGCTTCTGGCGCTCACTCCTACCTTCCCCAGGGAAGTAAACTCTATAGAGAGGAAAAGGCAAGCCTCTACAGCTGACAGGGAAGCCCAGCCTCTACTCAGAGCCCAGCCTCTGATAGATGTGAACAACATCTATCAGAATTACATTGCGCGTGTCCCCTGACCTGGCAATTCACTTCTAGTGATTTATCCTCTAATTAGCCTTGTTCACATGCAAAGGGACAAGCATACTTGGTACTTGGCTATTCCTTGCAGGCTATGTGTGATCACAAAAAAATTGGAAACATCCTGAACATCTCTAAGAGATCTGTTTACACTACAATCGCATAGCTTGCAATGGAATGAACACTGTGCAGCTGGGAAATCTGAGGAGGCAGGCGGTGTGCTGGCCCAGAGTGCTCCTGAGACCAACTGTTACCTGGGAAAGGCCAGTTGCACAGCAAAGTGTGGTGTGCATGGGCTGCGGTTAAAGGGCATGGAAAGGAGATTTGCTTTTCTCTTGTTCCTTTTAACTCTTAAGAGATAGAAATATATTACCAAGTCCAAAAAGTAAAAATGAAATACTTTGGAGACATTTTGAAAACTGGTCATTAAGTAATATCCTTAATAAAAATTCAAAAGGCTTTGACATAAATTCTGAAATGAAGCATTTTTCAGACAGTGTCTTAGAGAAACGTCCTTGAGTGCAGAGAGTGAGACCCCACCTTTGATCCCCAAGTGTGGGCACCCCAGTTGCTTGCCAAAGAGCAAGAGGCAGCTTCCGAGATAAGGCCCTGCCAGCCATCCCACAATAAGCTTCCCTCTCTCTCTGGGGATTCCATTTCCATTACTTGTGCAAACCTGATGTGAAATTCTGCTAAGGGGTTGTTCAGATGCCGAGATTCAGGGCTAAATTGTGCCTGGTTTTCTTGATCCACCCCAAAGTGAAAACAAACAGCATTCCAGCCAGTCCCCCAGACTGGGTGTGAATCCTTGGATGTGTCACCTTGCTCCCTGAGTCTCTCTTTTCACAGCTGTCAGTGAGGCCAAAAGCATTAACACTCATTCCCAGGGTGTTGGAGGATGAAATATCAGGTGTGTGAAGACAGGCGTACAACCTGGCTTAGTAATGGTTGTTGTGCAGTACATAAGTGGTGTATGACTCTTTGTGACCCCATGGACTGCAGCACGCCAGGCTTCCCTGTCCTTCACTGTGTCCCGGAGTTTGCTCAAAGTCATGTCCATTGAGTCGCTGATGCCATCCAAAGATCTCATCTTCTGTTGCCCCCTTCTCCTCCTGCCTTCAATCTTCCCAGCATCAGGCTCTTTTCCAATGAGTCGGCTCTTTGCCAAAGGATTGAAGTTTCAGCTTCAATATCAGTCTTTCCAATGAATATTCAAGGTTGATTTCCTTTAGAATTGACTGGTTTGATCTCTTTGCTGTCCAAGGGACTCTCAAGAGTCTTCTCCAGCACTGCAGTTCGAAAGTATTAATTCTTGCTCAATCAGCCTACTTTATGGGCCAGCTCTCACATTCCTGCATGAGTACTGGAAAAACCATAGCTTTGATGGTACAAACCTCTGTCAGCAAAGTAGTGTCTCTGCTTTTTAATATGCTATCTAGGTTTGTCAAAGCTTTTCTTCCAAGGAACAAGTAACTTTTAATTTCATGGCTGCAGTCACTGTCCACAGTAATCAGCTTTTGATAATATGTTAATAACTCCACATTTTCTTTCATTAGCTCATCAATATCCCAGACTCCAGATAGTATCTATCTTTCAGCATAAATGCTCCTCCAGGAAGCCTCACTTGATCCATATCTTTCCCAATCGGAAATCCCCTTCCTCTTGTGACTCCATCCTCCTTCCTTCTTTCACACCCTTCGCCTGATTCCCTGTTAGTGGCCTGAGTATTCTTTCGAATTCTGATGCTGGAAAAGACTCTTGAGACTCCCTTGGACTGCAACGAGATCAAACCAGTCACCCCTAAAGGAAATCAACTCTGAATATTCATTGGAAGGACTGATGTTGAAGCTGAACCTCCAATACTTTGGCCACCTGATGCAAAGAACTGAGTCATTGGAAAAGACCCTGATGCTGGGAAAGATTGAAGGTGGGAGAAGAGACGACAGAGAATGAGATGATTGGATGGTATTAGCGACTCAATGGACATGAATTTGAGCAAACTCCGGGAGATAGAGGACGCGGAAGCTTGGCATGCTGCAGTCCATGGATTCGCAGTAAGTCTGGACAAGACTGAGCGACGGAACTGGCAGTGGCCTGAGTTTTATCACTGTTTTGGCCACGAGAGGGCAGCACTGCCTAGGAAGCTAGAGAAGCAAGCCGAGCCAGTGGCTGAAGACTCAACTCAGAAGCCTGACTGTGCCGCGTCCGCGCTGAGTCCTCTGCCTGCTTTGGCTCATTGAGGGAAACATTGCTGTGGCCACCCTTCCATCATACTCATTTCATCTTCATTTTGTTTTTACGGTGTGGATGCCAAGAAAGTTGAGTTAATGGTTCTCAATTCCCGTAAACCCCTCGCTTGCTTTGAAGTGAAGTCGCTCAGTCATGTCCGACTCTTTGCGACTCCATGGACTGTAGCACCAGGCTTCTCCGTCCATGGGATTCTCCAGGCAGGAATACTGGAGTGGGTTGCCATTTCCTTCTCCAGGAGATCTTTCCGACCCAGGGACTGAACCTGGGTCTCCCGCATTGTAGGCAGATGCTTTACCGTCTGAGCCACCAGGGAAGTCTCTCTTGCTTTATTTCCCTCTTAATGTTCCTTGCTCTTCCGCTCTCACCCAGGCACCCACTCTTTCGAGTCCAGTCTGTGTGCTTGAATACTCGTGATCCTTGTGAACCCTGTGGGAATGTTTTGTGGTGTGTGTAGTCTTTTATTTATAGAAATGGCCTCATGCTACAGATTTCTATCTTCTTTTATCCCCCCGTGCACCTGGTGTTTCTTAACTTCGGTTGTGTTGCTCCCACGTCCCTGGGGCTCACTTACCATGACGTCAGATGTGGCTTATTGTTGACTGGTCCCTTCTTCACACTTCAGCACAGGCGAGAGACCCATTACCTCTTACGGTCCCCTCCAGGGCCTGTGGGAGAATCTCTCCAGGTTTTATACGCAGGAGATGGGTGGCTGGGTTGGCACCACGTCAGTCCAAACACCAGCAGGATGAAGAACTCCCATCTCCCACATTCTCGCTAATAATTACTAGTTCCTGGCTTCCCAATTTTTGCCAGTCCACTGTGTGTGTGTGTTTGTCATTCAGTCATGTGCCACTCTTTGTAACCCCCTGGACGGTAGTCTGGCTGTGCATGGAGTTCTCCAGGCAAGAATACTGGAGTGGGTAGCCATTTTCTTCTCCAAGGGATCTCCCTGACCCAGAGATTGAACCATGTACTCCCACATTGCAGGCAGAATTTTACCATCTGAGCAACTGGTCCAGTAGGTGTAGGCAGAGGGGTTGTGCCTCTTACTGTATAACCCACATTTCTCCAGTTTCTACTGAGAAATGAAACATGCATCTGTTCACACACTTGTTGGCTACATTCTCTCCTATTTTACAGGTTATACAATTGAGGCTCAGGCACCCAGGAAGTAGAAGGAGGAGCACTCACCTTGGGCCACCTCCCTAACAACTGCAACGAGGCATCCATCACCCACTCAGTCAATGAATGTTGCTGATTCCCTGGTGATCTCGGGGGATGTGGTAGAGAACAATGGCAATGTTAACCCAGCATTAAACAAGAGGACTGAGGATCCTATGAAAAGGGGGTTCAGGGAGGGTGGGCCTTGCTGTTGGATAAGCCGGGATGGGTAGAGGGGCACTGGGAGGGATCTAGGGATGGCCAATCTGCCCACTGACCTTGACAAGAACAGAGGAGGAAGCAGGGGGCCAGGAGCCACCAGGAACAAGGATCCAGAGGGCATCTTGCACTATGTCAGGGCTGGTACAAGCTCATTGTGACCACAAGGCCCAACCTAATTGACCCTCATGCCCCCTCTGACCTTGTCTTCTGTCCTCTTGTCCTTGCCTGTTTCAACCACACTGGCTTCATTTGTTCCTTAAACACACCAGTCTCATTCTGGCCCCAGGGTCTTTGCATTTGCTAACCTCTCTGCCTGGAATGCTCTCCCTCTAGATTTCACAGGCCTGGCTCCATCTCTTCCTCTGAGTCTCTCAGGTCAAAGGCCACCTCAGTGAGGCCTTCCATTATAACCTTATCTGAATAGCACGCGCCTCCCCAAAAGTCATTCTCTGCTTCAGTTCAGTTCAGTTCAGTCGCTCAGTCGTGTCCGACTCTTTGCGACGCCATGAATCGCAGCATGCCAGGCCTCCCTGTCCATCACCAACTCCCGGAGTTCACTCAGACTCACTTCCATCGAGTCAGTGATGCCATCCAGCCATCTCATCCTCTGTCGTCCCCTTCTCCTCCTGCCTCCAACCCCTCCCAGCATCACAGTCTTTTTCAATGAGTCAACTCTTCTCATGAGGTGGCCAAAGTACTGGAGTTTCAGCCCCAGCATCATCCCTTCCAAAGAACACCCAGGACTGATCTCCTTTAGAATGGACTGGTTGGATCTCCTTGCAGTCCAAGAGACTCTCAAGAGTCTTCTCCAACACCACAGTTCAAAAGCATCAATTCTTTGGCACTCAGGTTTCTTCACAGTCCAACTCTCACATCCATACATGACCACTGGAAAATCATAGCCTTGACTAGATGGACCTTAGTCGGCAAAGTAATGTCTCTGCTTTTGAATATGCTATCTAGGTTGGTCATAACTTTCCTTCCAAGGAGTAAGCGTCTTTTAATTCCATGGCTGCAGTCACCATCTGCAGTGATTTTGGAGCCCAAAAAAGATAAAGTCTGACACTGTTTCCACTGTTTCCCCATCTAGTTCCCATGAAGTGATGGGACCAGATGCCATGATNTTTTTTTTTTTACTTATTCTATTTATTGCTATATATTACTTACATAAAACCTTACATAATGCACAGATTTTATATACAGAATATTGGTGCATGCCCTCTGTTTACCAAAATAAAAAGTATAAAAAACAAAAATGCATTGGGAGGAAGATAAAAAGGAATGAACATTCCAATAAATAGAAATACCTGAATATTGGTGAAATAAATAATGATTGTTAATGTAAACCCTTTCACTCAGCTTTCCCCAGTACCTACTCCCCCTCATCCAGCTTATCTCCAAACCCTCTCCTGCCTTGCATTCAGGAAGCTCCATTCCGCTCTTGCCCTCCACTCTCTCCATGTCATCTCTTTCTTCTTTGTTGTTAACCTTTTTTCATTGCTAAATTTCCCTTGACTTTGTTTACTTCTCTTGAAAGGGCAAATGTGCCTCTTTAAAGGACGGTTAGTACTGCTGGGTCCAAGCAGATACACATCATAAGCTGTGCATATTTCAAATGACAGGAAGGATGGGAGAAGTCAGACACTTTTTTCCTGAATGCCCCAAGGTGTGTCCAGATTTCACAGAAACACATTTTCATGTCTTTTATTTCCAAAGTTTTATCTCATGTATTTTCCAAATAAGCTTAGAATACTCTTATTCTGTTACACTATTATAATAGAAACTCTCCAATTTCAAACTCATGTTTTGAAATTCCTAGGTTACTTTCAGTGATCAGTATATAGAATGATATTGATATTCAGGAGTATGATTCCTGTCGCCATCTTTAATGGCCTATTGTTAAGTTCTTTCAGTGACTCTTGCATAAAGAGACACTTGCTCCTTGGAAGGAAAGCTATGACTAACCTAGACAGCATATTAAAAAGCAGAGACATTACTTTACCAACAAAGGTCCATCTAGTCAATGCTATGGTTTTTCCAGTAGTCATGTATGGATGTGAGAGTTGGACTATAAAGAAAGCTGAGTGCCAAAGAATTGATGCTTTTGAGCTATGGTGTTGGAGAAGACTCTTGAGAGTCCCTTGGACTGCAAGGAGATCCAACCAGTCCATGATAAGGAAATCAGTCCTGGGTGTTCACTGGAAAGACTGATGCTGAAGCTGAAACTCCAATACATTGGCCACCTGATGCGAAGAGTTGACTCACTGGAAAAGACCCTGATGCTGGGAAAGGTTGAAGGTGGGAGAAGGGCATGACAGAGGATGAGATGGTTGGATGGCACCACCAATGTGATGGATATGAGTTTGAGTAGGTTCCGGGAGTTGGTGATGGACAGGGAAGCCTGGCTTGCTTCAGTCCATAGTGTCACAAAGAGTCAGACATGACTGAGTTTCTAAACTGATACTGATAATGGAAAACATGATTTCATATGTGTATTTAATATGTATCCTATTAGAGAAGTACCATGGGATAGGAAAGAGGATATGGACTATAAGGACTTCAGTTTGGGTCTAATGAATCAATATTTAATAGGATGATCATAATCAGAAAGTTTCTCTTGTCTAACCACTCAGGAAAATCCCCTCAAGTAAGAAATGGCAACCTTCCCCAGTATTCTTGGCTGGAAAATCCGATGGACATAGGAGCCTGTCGAGCTACAGTCCATGTGGTCGCAAAGAGTCAGACACAAGTGATCACACACACACACTCTCACATCATTACATGTAAAATGTAGGGGAAAAAATGAATATCATATGATGGTTAAATTAACATTAGGTATATTTTAGAAATATTTTTCAGTTTTACTTTATGATCCTTATCATGATTTATTATTAAATAAAGGAAAAGAAATATACTTAAAATTAATTTAACCTAGCTATTTAATATTCAGTAAATAGTGTGGACAGTGATATACAGCTTTCATGCTTATACTCCAATCAGTGAAATTCTGCCAAAAGCATAAGGTTATTTTCTGCAGTTCAAGGTAAGTGAGATCAGTACCTTCTAGCATTCTTAGACACAAAGTTTCCATTGTATTTTGCACTTTTTATCCTACCAAGCTGCTATCTCAATAATCACGTCATATAATGTAAGACCATAGTGTGGCCTGAGTGCCATTTACTGATGAATGTTTTCAAAACGATAGCAAACGGCATCGTTTTCTCAGACGAGACCTGATCTGAGCTGAGGGGTTTTTGTTTCCCCACAGTGACGGCTGGGCGGACAGGTATGATGTGACAGATGGCTATCAGCGAGAAGCTGTTGGTGGAATCACAATCAAGCTCCAGTCTCCCGACGTCAAGTGGTTTGATGATTATTATCTGAAGCTCCGGCCAGAAACAAACCTCCGAAACCCTTGGTTTCAAGAATTCTGGCAGCATCGCTTTCAGTGCCGGCTGGAAGGGTTTGCACAGGAGAACAGCAAATACAACAAGACTTGCAATAGTAAGCAGATTTATTCTTTCATTCAAAGTGGGTAAGGCTCAGCCTCCAGTTTAAGTAAACTGTGTTATGAGGATAGCACTGTCATCTGTTAGAAAGGAGGGCTCTTATATAGAGTGGGTACTGCTTCTTAGAGGGATAAGAAAACGTAAGAGAGTAAATGTTCGCTCTATTAAGATTTCAAACTGTTTCTATCATTCAGGATATTGGCAGTGTGCTACAAAGCTAATGTGAGCTCCAGAAAGGAACTCTTCTTGACATCTTTGAAGGCAAGAACTACATTCTGGATATTTTGATTATCTTTGGCAGTTAGCACAGTGGAAGGCACACAGCAGGGGTTCCATGTATGTCTGAAAAATGAATAAGTGAATGTTGAAGGACGGAGCCAATTCCCACTTCCATCAATAAACTATAAAACAGTAGCAAGGATTTGCTATGTATAATTATGATGTTCCAGGAGACATAAGCTAAGCAGAGCCATTCAAATTAGTTATAAGGACTCACAACTAATCCTTTAGTTGTAAGGGTAACAAGATGAGGAAAACTAGATCCTGCCCTCAAGGGATTTATTGTCTAGTTAGGGAGATCATAATGCCAACAAAAGTTGCACTTCAGTGTTGTATGTGACGTAATAGGAATTTTAAACAAAGCGTTTGGTCAGTTTTATTTGTAGCAAATCCAAAGGGAATCTTGACTCGTAATAACCAGATAGGGTCAATATTGATCTGTAAATCAAAATGCAAAGGTTAATATTTGTTAAAACCAATAAAGAGTTTGCTAAGACTTATTTATCCTGCATTGTGTAACAAGCACTTCATATGTGTTTGCAAAGGAGGGAAATGTTTTAGTTGGTGGTATAATGCCTTTATCATGATGCTGGAACAGAAGAGTGCACTGAAACAATGAGGTTGAGGTTGAAATCCTAGCCCATGAATGAATTCCAGTCTACAGAGAAGCTGTCACCAGCACAAAATGAGGAAAATAGGAACAATGTAGGGACTTCTTTATAATGCATCTCCTGAGTTCACATCCATACTACGTTTTTTCTATCAGTCCCTTCTTTTGTGAAATGAATGAAGTCGTAAGTGCTGATCTGTGATGACTTTTAAATGTCAGTATTTGGGAAAACGAGAACATGGCAGCCTCGTGTAAGTTCCTAATCTAGCAATGGTGGAGAGGAATGCTGGGGTGTGAGATGGTACTGCCCATTGAAATCCAGAAATCACAGAAGCCTGCTGTGAAACTACATTTGCTTCTCTCCTGCTTTAAATACTGCTTTAAATTCTTGTCCAGAATCCTCAAATGCTTATTCATTTCCTTTGTTTTTATGTTTTATTTTCATGAAAAAAAAGTGTGAATATAAAATTGTGACTTCCGTTTCACAATTTTTATACCCAAGTTTGTTTATTTATTTATTTATTTCTCTTAAAGCAAAAGACAAGGTTTATTGCTTGTAAGGTTGTGCAAGGTTTGCAAACTGGAGATACATACTGAAAATACATCCCTGGAGGGTGAAGGGGATGAGGAATTTTTTAGAGGCAAAAGCTGCAGAAGTCACACTTCGGGGAACTGCAAAGGGGATTGTGTGGCTCTTGCAGCCTGACCATAAGTCTTCACAGTCTAGCTGCAAGTCTTCAATGATTGGCTCTCACTAGAGCTTCTCATTGGAGGCTTTTTCAGGTATGACCCTTAGGAGAAGTCCTTATCGTTGTTTGTCTGTGGTTTTTCTAAGAACACAGAATATATGGCTGAACCCCAGATCTGTCATGACTGTCTTTTTCACAGTTCTATCCAGTTTCTTTTTTCAATTTAATTTTTTTACATTTTATTTTACTTTTAATTGGAGGATAATTACTTTACAATACTGTGATGGTTTCCACCATACATCAACATGAATCTGCCATAGGTATACATACATCCCCTTCCTCCTAAGCTCCCCCCTTATCTCCCACCCCATCCCATCCCTCCCTCTAGGCTGTCACAGAGCACTGGCTTTGGGTTCTGTGTCATATAGCAAATTCTCACTGTGTGCATTAGTCACTCAGTCACATCTGACTCTTTGTGACCCCACGGACTGTAGTCTGCCAGGCTCCCCTTTTCATGGAGTTCTCCAGGCAAGAATACTGGAGTTGGTTGCCATTCCCTTCTCCAGGGACTCTTCCCCACCCAGGGATCAAACCCAGGTCCGCCTTATTGCAGGCAAACTCTTTACCGTCTGAGCCACCAAGGAAGCCCAAAGGTCCACTGGCCGGCTACTTGACATATGGCCACATGTGTCAGTGCTACTCTCGGAAACCATCCCACCTTCTCTCCCCACACTGTGTCTAAAAGTGTGTTCCCCATGTCTGCATCTCCACTGCTGCTCTGTAGATAGGTTCATCACTACCATCTTCCTAGACTCCACATATATGCATTAAAATACAATATTTGTCTTTTTCTTTCTGACTTCACTTTGTATAATAGGGTCTAGGTTTGTCCACCACATTAGAACCAACCTAAATGCAAAAAGTGGTGCTGCGAAAAGAGGGCAGCTACATGTAAAATAGTAAAATTAGAACACTTCCTAACACCATACACAAAAATAAACTCAAAGTGGACTAAAGAAACACCTAAATGTAAGACTAGAAACTATAAAACTCTTGGAGGAAAACATAGGCAGAACACTCTTTGACATAAACCACAGCAAGATCCTCTATGACCCACCTTCTAGAATAATAGAAATAAAAACAAAAATAAACAACTGTGATCTAATTAAACTTAAAAGCTTTTGCAAAGAAAGCTTATGAAAAAAAATTAAAAATAAAAAAATTTTAAAAAAAGAAAGCTTATGAAGGAAACTAAAAACAAGGTAAAAAGAAAACCCTCAGAATGGGAGAAAATAACAGCAAATGAAACAACCAACAAAGAACTAATTTCCAAAATATACAAGCAGTGCATGAAGCTCAATACCAGAAAAATAATCCAATCAAAGACTAGGCAGCAGACTTAAACAGACGTTTCTCCAAAGAAGACATAGGGGTGGCCAATAAGCACATGAAAAGATGCTCTATATCACTCATTATCAGAGAAATGCAAATCAAAACCACAAGGCATCATCACGCAACAGTCAGAATGGCCATCATCAAAAAGTCCATCCAGTTTCTGAAGGACACAAATTTCTTTCTTTCCTTGAGATTTGGGGAGCACACAGCCTCTATGCACTGATCCTATANGATATTTTCGGGGTTTACCTTTGACATTTAGATCTATGACCCATTTCAAGTTAATTCTTGTATATGGTATGAGGTTAATTCTTGTCTATGCTTTGTAGGTTAAAATAATTTTATTTTACATGTTGATGAAGAATGCAATTTCACTTCTAGAAAAATATCCTACTCATATCTTCCCACAAATGTATAAATTAGATACTCAATGCAGTTGCAACCTAGATTGGAAATGGAAAATATTGGAAACAACTTAAGTGCCCATCACTTGAAGACTGGTTGAGTACATGTTGACACATCCATGCAGTGACAAAACCATGCAGACACAGAGCTGGCACCAGCTACCAGCACTGTACAGTTGTAGGGGTTGTGCACTGTTGGGATCCATTCTACTTTGTCAATATATTTTGACTGTCACTTTGGTCAGGCATCAGAAGGAATGAGATACTCTTCATGGAACATATAGAAAGACGTGTAAAGGGAGTTTTAGACAACAAAAGGATGGTGCAGAATAGTGTGTGAAGTCTGCCGTCACTGGGTAAAAAATCCCTGTTTATTTCCTTACACGTGCATAAAGCGTCTCTGGGCAGATTCACAAGAAATTGGTGACAGGGTTGCCTCAGGAAAGGAGAGTCTGGGTGTTTGAAGGACCGGGTGGGAAAGAAATTCACTTTTCACTATGTCCCTTTCTTTTTGTACCTTCAAGATCTTGTACTATGGATATGAATTATACATTCAGAAAATAAAAGCCAAACACAAAGTCCCTACTTTTCCAGTGGCACGTGGCCTGGAAGATTCTGCCCTTGGCGCACAGGCCTCCACGCTTGGGAAACACTCTCATGCTGCTCCTCAAGCTTCCCGGTGCACGACGGCCCTGCCAGGCTGGAGTGAAGCAGAATGCTCATTGCGGGACAATGTCTGTTTCTCAGAGGGGGAAACTAGGCTCTAAGCACCAACATTCCTGAGGCCACCTCACCCAAACCAAGGTACGCTCTTGGGTATCTATCAGGACCAGCGGGGCTGAGAGCCAGGGAGGAGTTCTGCAGTCTGGCCCCGCAGGGACCCAGACCAAGTCATGTAAGGTACTGCTCAGAGCTAAGCCCATCTGGAAGCCATCGCCACCCCCATCCTGGGCTGCAGAGGAGGGTGGGCAGGGCCCAGACTCTGTGCATCTGTTCCTCATCAAGGCTTGTGCTCTGAACTGGGCTCCAGCCCTAGAAATCCCATTTCCCAGCCGGGCCAGGCCACCCTCACACCAGCCACCCTCCCCAGTAGGACCTGCACAAAGGGAACAGCAGGAGATGGTTTTCCAGTTCCAGACTGCACATCCCTTTGCTTCTCAGAGCTTTGGGTTCCTGTCATTCTAAGGATTAAGCAAGCCAGTTCATACACAGAACCCAGCACACCAGCATTCAACACACGGTTGTTGTTCAGTTGCTCAGTGGTGTCTGACTTTTTGCCACCCCGTGGACTGCAGAACACCACGCTTCCCTGTCCTTCACCATCTCCCAGAGTTTGCTCAAGCTTATGTCTATGGAGTCGGTGATGCCATCCAGCCATCTCATCCCCATCACCCCCTTCTCCTCCTGCCCTCAATCTTCCCCAGCATCAGGGTCTTTTCCAGTGAGTCGGTTCTTTGTATCAGGTGGCCAAAGTATTGGAGCTTCAGCTTCAGCATCAGTCCTCCCAATGAATATTCAGCGTTGATTTCCTTTTGGGTTGACTGGTTGGATCTCCTTGCAGTCCACAGGACTCTCAAGCTCTCCACACTGTTCCTATCTCTGATACCCCTCCATATTTCATTCCTGTACTCTACGTGCTCAAAGGTCAACAGCTAACATGCCCAGCATTGTTGTAAGCATCAAGTACGTACTAATTCCTCACAGCAACCATCAGAGCTGGATGGTCCTACTAACTTGGTTTTTCTGATGACCCAGCTGAAGCTCAGAGATGTTGAATAATTTTTCCAAAGGCATTCAGCCAGCAAGGGTCATAGCTAGGATTCGAACCCCAGCCCTCTGGGCTCCAGAACCTCTACTCCAAAGCACTCCCTACACCACTTTTGTGGACCCAGGCCTCTTCCCTGCTGACCTCTGATTCCTGTGGGTGCCTGTGACAGTGTCCCCTGAGATGGTGATGAACACTCGTCTCGAGCTGTGATGGTTGACTTGAGAGACGAGAGGATGCTGGAACTCCAGTCACCTTGAAGCCAGCAAGCAAACCAGAGAAGCAGGGAGGCTGGGGCCTGGCAGGGTGGAGGGGTGGGAGCCACAGGCACCCACTGGGGGAGGGAGTGTGCTAGTCTACAGCAGCCTGCTGGGGAGCTGGGACTTGATGGTACCCCTGCACGTAAGGAGCATGTCAGCCTCGGATCCAGGAATCTGCCTTCGAGAAACTGGTGCCCACGTGGATGAAGAAGCACAAATGTGGGCTGACCCTGACACCCTGTCACAAATGGAAGGTGCTGGGCTGCAGCTCAGGGGTCCACCTGGGACTCTGGCCCCACTGACCGAGGCCCAGCCAGACTGTGGCGAAGTACATGGGGATCAAAAAGCCTGACGCAGGGGGGCCCTGCGCTGCCAAGACACCATGCCCAACCCTCTGTGTGGCAGTCAAAGGGGCTGCGGGGCCGTGGGAGGGCGGAGGGGGCTGGTCTGTGTGCAACAGAAGGGTGTGCAAGTGGACAGAGGGCTGTGATTTTAACTCTTACATCTTTCCAGAATGTCTTTCACTGAATCATCATCTCTCAGAAAGAGAGAGAGCAGTGGGCAGCATTGACCCTAACACATATGGAGCTCAGTTGAAATGGGCAGAGGTGTTCTGAGCCCCTGGTGGCTGCAAGGCTGAGAGAGGGGTGAAGAGGGCTGGCCCTTGGCAGCCCTTTCCTGCACTGTGCCTCCAAGTACCTGACTGAGAACTGGGTGGATGGAGGTGACAAGACAATCAAGAGGAGGGGACAGTGGGAGTCTGAGGGCTGAAGTCTTAGGGAGGATTTATTGTTGCTTGCAAGGGCTAGGCAAGGTTCTAAGCAAGAAATCTTACATCATCATCCCCATTCTGCAGATGGAGAAACTGAGGCTGGGGGAGTGACCCATGGGCTGCCCACCTCACCTTCCACTCAGGACTCCTCAGCTCACAGCCCTCTACTCAGAACTCTGCTCGCAGCTCTCCCAACCAGCCAGAACACTGGGCCAGGAGTCCGAAGCCCAGCTCGTGACACACTCTGGCCTCTGCTCCCTCGTCTATCAGCCCCTTCCAGTGCTGGGTGAGGGCAGCCAGAAGCCAGTGGCCACTCAGTCAAGAAGGCTGGGAGCCATTAGGCCCTAGCCTTATTTTTTGGACAGAAGTGCCTTCTGCATTTTAATCAAGCAGGGCATCAAGAGACCAGCCCATTTCTGCTCTCCAGTGGGACTGAGGCAGGACTTAAGGGAGAGAAGGAGCATCCCCTCAGGAAAGGGGAGGGAAGGATGGGCAGAGAAGCCCAAAGAATGTGGGGCACCTGGTCCACTGGTCCCCTGGGCCGAGACCAGTCCTGGAGGCAGAACTGGGCTTCGCTTCCTCCTTGCTCATCCTTGCTCCTTCCAGGCTCTCAAAAAATTTAGGTCCCAGGGTTGATTTGTGTTCCTGACTGCTCCTCAAGGTGGAAGCAACCTTGGGTCCCAGCAGAAGGGAGCTGAGCAAGGCTGGAGCAGGAAGGAAGGGGCTGGGTCCATTTCCTGAGAGGAGGCCAAGCCCCCTTCCCCACCCCAGCTCCACGCAGGGCATCTGTGAGGTAGGTGAGCGCTGTTCCTTGACACTGGCTGAGAGGAGGAGGCACAGGCAACAGCTGGGTCAGTCTAAAAGCTGGAAGGGGCCTCAGAAAGGACCCACATTAATGATTACAGCAACAATAACAACAGCAGTAGAATGGTCAAGTGACATTAACTCCAGCAGTTACTGAGTGCCCGTCATTGTACGTTTAATCCTCACCATAACCCCAGGGACTTGGCCATCCCCAGTGCACAGATGAGGAGACTGAGGCACCGGGGGTTAAATAACTCACCCAAGGACAGACAGCCAGGAAAGAGTAGAGCCAGACCGGCCCCCTCTTCAAACAGAAGAGAGAAGGGAGGCCCAGAGACAGGCAGAGACCAGCCCGGGTCACACAGTTAGAGGCAGATCAGGGGCTATGAGAGCCGGACTTTTGTCTGAAAGTCAGATGATATAATAGGATGGGTTCAGGACGGTCACAGCCGGGTCGTGAGAGCAGGTGGAACACTGTGCACATGGTGTTTGATGCAGTCTTCAAGACTTGTGCTTTACTTCCAGGGAGAAGCCCTATCTGGACAGTTCCCCTGAATTATCCTCCCTCCACCTCCCCAGTGCAATGTCTGGAGGGTAAATGAGCCGACATCTCCCTCCATGTTCCAGGAAACGATGGAGGAAACTCAGGCCAGAGGCAGGTGTCTACCGTCTCCATGGATCTTGGCGGGCAGGCACCACCTCCCTCCTCTGCTGACAGCCCTCCGCTTGCCCACGGAGGAACCATTCCTGCCCACTATCAGCCTGTGCGGTGAAGGCTGCTGCCAGGGCAGTCAGCTGGCATATCCCATCCCTGTGGGCCTCCACAGTCGGTCCAGCAGTGGGACAGGACCCCATCGGAGCCAGTGAGATGCCTTCCCAGAGATCTCACAAGGATTGGACGGAGAGGTACAACAGTCAAGAATGTTTTCCGCTATAAGTAACTGGGAATGATGCAGTGACTTCAACAGCAGAGGCTTATTTTTCTCTCTTAGGAAGAAGTCTGAAGGTAAGAATTCAGCAGATTAGCAATGTCAGGGCTAATACCATGGTCCATGGTCCATGGACCAAGCATCACGCTTGTGTTTGTTGACCTGAAGTAAATAGACAGCCAGATATTTCTCCTGCAATGATGGGTTTATTCAGGATCCACAGAGGATTGTGATTTGGGTTTGGTAAACATGGTTGAGCCATGTGCAAGACCCTGCATGGTAAAGAAAGGGGAATGCTTTCAGAGAGAAGAAATGAAAGTTGGAAGTTAGAGGGCTATAGTAAACAATGAGCCAATGGCTTTTCACTAGGTGAGTCCTCGCCAGGAGGGAAGTCTTTCTTCTTCCTGTTGCTCAGCTATCATCGCAGACCGGGAGGCCTCCCTGTTCTGGTCTCTTGCCTCTTATTTAATTGAGGCTTCTGTTTATTAATTTTCTATATGTTCAACGCAAGACAAAGTGAAGAAAGGCAGCCCCAGCCACTGCTGCCCTTGTTATCAAAGTAGCGAGAACGCTCTTTCTGCCAGCTGGCTTTGACTTATTCTCACCGATCAGCACTAGGCCGTGTGCCCCCACAGCTATAGAAGAGGCTGAATCGGTGGAGATTTGGCTACACAGCTACTATGGTGGAAGGAAACTGACGGGAATGGGCACTTGATTAGCCAAGTCCAAGGACTGTGTTTAGATATTCTTTCCCTCAAAGCTTGGTTCTTCGGGGACGTGAGGAAGGAATGGGAGGGCTGGCATTGCAGACAGCCTGCCATCTTGCTATTATGATGTGAGAGGTCATCTGGACATAGAAAACACCCTCTTCCAACAACATAAGAGAAGACTCTACACATGGACATCACCAGATGGTCAACACCGAAATCAGATTGATTATATTCTATGCAGCCAAAGATGGAGAAGCTCTATACTGTCAACAAAAACAAGACCAGGAGCTGACTGTGGCTCAGATCATGAACTCCTTATTACCAAATTCAGACTTAAACTGAAGAAAGTAGGGAAAACCACTAGACCATAGAGGTATGACCTAAATCAAATCCCTTATGATTATACAGTGGAAGTGAGAAACAGATTTAAGGGCCTAGATCTGATAGATAGAGTGCCTGATGAACTATGGAATGAGGTTCGTGACATTGTACAGGAGACANAACTACCACCAATACACTGAATTCTTGGAGGGCTTTACTCTCCCTGTAACATCTAGAACGATCTGGGTAACAGATACAGCATGTAATACATGTTTGCTGAATGGATAAGTCCATAAGATTATGAGGAAAACGGCAGCTTACTGACACTGCAAAAATGATTAGCCAAAAGAAAAAAACGTGTGAACAAAATGCTAAAACAACAATGACAGAAAAGCTAATACCTAAAGCAACCATAAAAACGGATATCCACCACAATTCTAAATCTCAAGCAAATTCAAATGGCTCAAAAAGAAAGGAATGACTCTAATAAGGAAGGAAAGAAAGGTAGGAAGGGAAGGTAAAACAACTAGAAAGAAATAGTGAGGAACGACAGAAAACAAAATTAAGTTTGTAATTATTACAGAAAATCAAGAGACCAAAATGCCAGAAAAACTACAAAACAAAGCAAAGAACCAGGAAAAGAATGACTGTTTAATAAACACTTAGCAGATTATCACAGTGAAGACTGATGCACCAACAGTCNAAACAAAATTAAGTTTGTAATTATTACAGAAAATCAAGAGACCAAAATGCCAGAAAAACTACAAAACAAAGCAAAGAACCAGGAAAAGAATGACTGTTTAATAAACACTTAGCAGATTATCACAGTGAAGACTGATGCACCAACAGTCACCCCCTGTGCAAGACATAGCAATCTGCTCCAAAGAAACAAAGAACAAAGCATTTATGAATTCACTTTTAAGAACACTATAAGAGGGGCATCCCTGGTGGTTCAGTGGTAAACAATTTGCCTTGCAGTACAGGAGACACAGATTCGATCCCTGATCCAGCAAGATCCCACATGCCCCAGAGCAACTAAGCCCAGGTGCCACAACAACTGAGCCTGTGCTCCAGTGGTTGTACTCAGCAATAAGAGAAGCCTTCGCAATTTAAGAAGCCCACGCACCACAACCAGTGAGTGGCACATGCTCTCCACAGCAACAAAGACCCAACAGAGCCAAAAACTAAATAATAAATAAATGCTTTAAGAAATGGAGAAGGAACTGGCAACCCACTCCAGTGTGCTTGCCTGGAGAATCCTAGGGACGGGGGAGCCTGGTGGGCTGCCATCTATGGGGTCACACAGAGTCGGACACGACTGAAGTGACTTAGCAGCAGCTTTAAGAAAATAAAAAACGAGAAATATTAACCAATTTACTCTAGCTGGCAGCCGATGTCCTGCAAGGCTGCAGANTTCAACATCAGTCCTTCCAATGAATATTCAGGACTGATTTCCTTTAGGATGGACTGGTTGGATTTCCTTCCAGTCCAAGGGACTTTCAAGAGTCTTCTCCAACACCACAGTTCAAACGCATCAATTCTTCGGCACTCAACTGTCTTTATAGTCCAACTCTCACATCCATACTCAACTACTGGAAAAACCATAGACGGACCATTGACTCGATGGACCTCTGTTGGCAAAGTAATGTGTCTGCTTTTTAATATGCTGCCTAGGTTGGCCATAACTTTTCTTCCAAGGAGCAAGCGACTTTTAATTTCATGGATGCAGTCACCATCTGCAGTGATTTTGGAGCCCCCCCCAAAATAAAGTCTCTCACTGTTTCCATGGTTTCCCCATCTATTCACCATGAAGTGATGGGACCGGATGCCATGATCTTAGCTTTCTGAATGTTGAGTTTTAAGCCAACTTTTTCACTCTCCTCTTTCACTTTTATCAAGAGGCTCTGTAGTTCTTCACTTTCTGCCGTAAGGGTGGAGTCATCTGTTTATCTGAGGTTATCGATATTTCTCCTGCCAGTCTTGATTCCAGCTTGTGCTTCATCCAGCATGATGTACTCTGCATATAAGTTAAATAAGCAGGGTGACAATATACAGCTTTGATGTACTCCTTTCCTGATTTGGAACCAGTCTTTTGTTCCATGTCCAGTTGTAGCTGTTACTTCTTGACGGGCATACAGATCTTTTTTTCTGTTCTGCAAGAAGGGCCTCATTGTAGACAAAATAGTATTCAGAGTTTATAGTCAGGCTACCCAGTTTCCAATGCTGGCTCTGTCTTGAGTCTGATCTTGGCCAAATCATTTCACTTCTACAGATTCCCAATGCTTACACTATGAAACAGGCTACTGTGTGAAGTAAGCCAAATATGGTATGCGAGAGGTTCTGTCACAGGTGGGCCTCAGCCCATAGTAACTGCCTTCCTCTCTCCTTTCATTCAGTTTGCAGAAACTGAAGATGAATTTTCTAGCTGTGTTTTGCAGTGGCATTTGTCCAACTTTTTCCTTTTCCTTTAGACCAAGTGCCCCTTGAGGCCAAGGACTGTGTCTGATTTATTTTCATATCCAGTCCAAGGGACTTTCAAGAGTCTTCTCCAACACCACAGTTCAAATGCATCAATTCTTCAGCACTCAGCTGTCTTTATAGTCCAACTCTCACATCTATACTCGACTACTGGAAAAACCATAGATGATAGCCTGTGAAAAACCCACAGCCTATCGATGATACTCAGGAAATGCCTGGAGACTGCGATATTTCACGTATCCACTCAACAAATGTTTACTGAGCTCCTACTGCATGCCAGGTGTACGATGGGGAGACAGAGGTGAATGCCTTAGACACAGTCTATGCCATTGGAGGAGACAGACAACATGCAAATAAATTTAAAACATGACGTCAGATGGTTCGAGTACCATGAAGGAACTCCAGTGGGGAAAGGGATAAAGAGTTTGTTTGATAGGGTGCCAGGGAAGGCCTGTCTATAAAGCTGAGCCCAAAACCATGGCTTCGTGCCACATTCTCTTCTCTCCGGCAGAGGCACTTCTTCCCTGCCTGAAGCATCCCAGGGGAGGTCATGCCTGGGACCTGGAGGTCACACCAGTCTATGTTTCTGGTCCAGATCTGAACCCATCCCATAACCTGTCAGGCCTCCCTGAGGTCCCCAGCACCCCTAATACCTTCCTGAATCTGATTCCCCCTGCTCTTGCAGGAGGTGGGGATGGATGGGGAAGTTATTGGACAGAAAGCCGGAGGCAGCCTCCCTGCCTGTCCAGAGCTCAGCCCTGTGGGAAAATGAAGTGACAGAGGGACCATTCCATTCCCATTTGAAGTCCAGGTCTTCCTGATACACATATGAGGCAGGCCTTCCT
This sequence comes from Neotragus pygmaeus, assembly GCA_006410875.1. Lineage (NCBI taxonomy): Eukaryota > Metazoa > Chordata > Mammalia > Artiodactyla > Bovidae > Neotragus > Neotragus pygmaeus. The sequence continues at coordinate 730,601 of SJYV01054924.1, forward strand.
TCTTCACACTTTCTTTCTTGTGTTGGGCCTTAGCCCCTCCTCTGCCTTCTGCTGGAAGGTGTCCAACCATGCCTGACCACCCCTCCACCCAGCTCAGATGCTCCTTTACCAAAGCAGCATTTCCTAACCCTGACTACGTTGAGACCGTATTACACTGATTCAGGGTTCCCTGGAGCTGCCTCCTTTCCATTTGTCACAAACGGATTAATTTTCTATTTTTTGCTTGACATCACTTTTTTGCACTAAAATATGAACCAACAAGGATTGAATTTCTTCTCATTTGTTCTTGAATCCACAGGGCCAAGCACAGTTCTGCACGTGTAGCAATTGCTCAATAGATATGTATCAGATGGATGTGTAAATGAATGGAGGCATGGATGGATGAATTCTTAGTAGATGCGGAGAGTACTTTCACTCATTCTTACGTTGAAAGTACAGTGAAAGTGTTAGTCGCTCAGTCATATCTGACTCTTTGTGACCCCAGAGACTGTAACCTACCATGGAATTCTCCACTTTCATGGAATTCTCTAGGCAAGGATACTGGAGTGGGTAGCCATTTACTTCTCCAGGGGATCTTCCTGACCCAGGGATCAAACCGGGGTCTCTTGCATTGCAGGCAGATTCTTTACCATCTGATCTACTAGGGAAGCCCACCTTCATGTTTATTAGAAGTAACAATCATCACCATCACTTACTATGAGCTTTCAGGATTGTTTTCTGCCTCATTTCCTGTCCTCACAAGCGATCGCACAATGAGGTGGGTGGTGATTCTCATTTGCTGATGAGGTACCGTGCCTTCTCCTTGGTGGTCCAACACCTTAATGATCACCAAGAGTCATGCTTCTTCCTGACACTACCTGTTACTGTTTTAATCAGCTTCATTAAGGCATAATTTACATACCATAAAAGTCACGCATTTATGTTTATAGTTCATTATATTTTAAAAATTCGTACATCTGTGTGCCTACCACTTTGATCCAGAATAGAGCACCCCCATAACCCTCAAATGTTCCTTTGTTACGCTCTTTCCCAGTCAATCTCTACCTTTCAGTTCCCAGCCGAGGTACCCACTGATCTGCTTCCTGTCACTATAGATTAGCTCTGTCTTTGTTAGGGCTCTGTATGAATAGAATCGCTCAGTATGAATTCTTTTGTAGTTGTGGCTTCTTTTACTTAGGATAGTGCTTTTGAGATTCATCTTTATTGTTCTACATAGTTCATTCCTTTTCATGGCTAAGTAGTACTCCATGGCGTGCATGTACCACAATTTGTTTATCCAGTCACAAAATGGGACATTTGGTTGTTTTCATTTGGTGGAAATTTTCACTTGAGGGCAATTTTTAACTATGGATAATGCTATTTATAAGAATATATGTATACATATTTGTGGGCATATGTTTTCATTTCCTTTGGATAAATACCTAATAGGAGAATTGCTGAATTTTATGGTAAGTATATATTTAACTTAAAAAAAAAACAAAACGCCAAATTGTTTTCCAAAGTGGCCGTCCCATTTTGCCTTCCCAGCAGAAATGAATGGGAACGCCATTTGCTCCACATGTTCAGTCTCTTTGCCCAGAGTCATTAGGTGAACTGTGTGGTAGCCTCTCACTGTGGTTTTAATTTGCATTTCCTTAAGGACTAATGGGGTTCCTCCCTGTGGCTCAGACGGTAAAGAATCTGCCTGCAATGCAGGAGACCTGGATTCGATCCCTGGGTGGGGAAGATCCCCTGGAGAAGGAAATGGCAACTCGATCCAGGATTCTTGCCTGGAGAATCCCATGGACAGAGGAGCATGGGGCTGGGGTTGGGGCCGCTAGAATCCAAGGGATCACAGAGAGCTGGACACGACTGGGCAATTAACACTTACTTGATGACTAATGCTTCTGAAGACCTTTTCATGAGAGTATTTACCATTTGTATCTTTTCTTTCATTGAGAGCTTGTTCAAAACTTTGGCCATGTTTGTGAGGGGTTGTTTGTTTCCTTGTTCTTAAGTTTTGAGATTTTTTTCTATACTCGGATATTTCTCAGATACGTATTTTGCAGATATTTTCGCCTAGTCTGTGACTTGATTTCTCGTTATCTTCATTGTGTTTTAGAAGAATAAAAACAATTAACTTCGATGGCTTTCAGTTTATCAATCTTTGAGATATACCTCTGTTTTTTTGCGCCAGTACCACACTGTTTTATCAGTTTATCAAACTTCTATCTTATGAGTCATGCTTTTAGCGTCCTTAGAAATCTTGGCTTAGGTTGCTTTTGTAATTTAATATATCATGGATCTTTCCAGCAACCACACTTTTAATAGTTCCTTGGTTTTCAGCCCATGAACTTGCTAAGGCTTCCTATTCCCCTTGTGGAAGAAGAGTTCAGGCAGGGGGCCACTAAATCCCAAAAGCTGGACCAGTGGGGCCTCCTTCCCATCTCTGCAAATGCCACTTCCTTAGAAAATCCACACACACATCCACCTAGTTACCCTACTCAGCATCGACCTGTCTAGTCAGCCAGCTCTTGAGGAGGGGCCCTTTTGTTCACAGTGCTTCCCCACTGCCTAGAGAGAAGTGCTGGGCACAGTAGGCACACAGTAAGTAAATAAAAATATAAATAATACAAGTGAATGAATGGATACTGTATGTGGAGCGCTGAGCCCTGTGCCTGGTACACAGAAAATCTCACTGAACACTGTGATGCCTACCAGCTGCTGCTGCTGCTGCTAAGTCACTGCAGTCGTGTCCGACTCTGTGATGCCTACCACAGGGAACCTTCATTGATCGTTACATTAGCCGGGGTATGTTGGTGGATTCATTTCCAGGGGCTGCCATAATAAAGTATAGCAAACCACGAGGTTTTAAACAACAGAAATGCATTCTCTCACAGCTCTGGAAGCTAGAAATCAAGGTGTTAGCAGGGCCATTTCCTCAGAGAAATGTGTAGGTCCTCCCCAGCCTCTGGCTTCCAGTGATGGCCACCAGTCCTTGGAGTTCCTTGGCTTGCAGCTGCCTTACTCCACAGCTATCCTGCCCTGGTATAGGAACGGAGTAGGACCCTGTGGGGCCTTCCCAGGTATAGAAGCCTCTTGGTGTTTCCAATTTCTTACTTGCAGAGAAAAAGTTTTAGCCTCATAGGCCTCCCCTGAGTTCCAAAGAGCAGACTCATACAGTTACCAATTAGGGAAGTGAGGGAGCATAGAAACAAAGGAAAAGTAGGCAAGCAAGAAAATTGATAATGTAAGCAATGGTTCAGTGATAAAGCAAAGTCCTAGTTCCTCCCCAAGGGACGTACATAACAATTACATATTCCCCAAGGGATATATAGTAACAAGTGGAAGATGGTGAATATATGCTGACCACAAGCAGGGAGACCCCAGACTGGTTGGAACCAGAAGATTGATGGTTAAGATTCCTGAAATATCGCCCTGTTACTTCACCACCAACCAATCAAAAGAAAATACATGAGCTGCAACCCTCACCCCAAATGCTGCCTTTAAAAACCTTCCCTGACAGCCAGTAGGGATTTTGGGTTTTTGGAGCATGCACTGCCCATTCTCCTTGCTTTGCGTCCTGCAATAAACACCGTACTTTCCTAGTCAGTAGACTGACTTTGCTGCCTGGGGATTGAGCGGGCCTGAATTTGGTAAGTATCTTCACATCATCTTCTTAAGAGGACACCAGACATATTGGATTAAGGACCTGTTCTACTCCAGTATGATCTTATCATAACTAATTACATCCACAATGATCCCTTTTTCCAAATAAGCTCACATTTGGGGGGTTAAGACTTCAACGTATATTTTGAGGGGCTCAGGTCAGACCAAAATAGCATTTGTTATGCTGACATAACAAACAGCCAATGCAACAATGGTTTCTTTCTTCTTTCTCATCCTTCCTGTCCCCAGTGGGAATCATCAGGTGAGTTCATGGGAATCTCACTGGAACCAAAAATTTTGACGATTCGATGCTACTGCTGTCTCAACACAGGGTTTCAGGTTCTCTGCAGTAAGGAAAGGAAGCAGAGAATCACACGAAGGTTCTTTAAAGTGTCTAGTGGTCAAAGCAAGTCACATGGCCATGCCTAACTTCAAGAGGAGTGTCTTGGGGGGGAGGAGAGACCTGAAGATGTAGTGGTAGGGATAGGATGTTAATTTAAGTGAACATTAAATACTTAAATTGTCATATTTGCTTTCACATTTAAATGGTGATACACTCCAGAAAACCTGGAAAAATGCAGAAGCTTTGGATAAAGAGGGGAAGCAGGGAGAACCAAGGGGACATGAGAAAATATGCAAGTCTAAGACGACCAGAAGCTGAAAGAGGACCTGCCAGGTACCGATGCCTCGCTGGGTGACACATGTGCCATCTTATTTATCCTCATAGTGACTTGAGGGGTAGATAATATCCCCCATTCTACCAAGGAGGTACTGAGACTCAGCAACTTGCCTATGATCCACAGCCTCAATGGGCTGAACAAAAGGAAGAGCTGACTGGAGCCTCATCAGCTCTCGTGCTAATGCGTGCTAAATTGCTTCTGTCGTGTCTGACTCTCCCAAATTTGGTGGCTTAACAAAACAAATATCTACTATTGTCATCTTTTCTGTGAGTCACCTGGACAATTTTTCTGGTCTGGACTGTGTGGTCTAGAATGTCTTTAGCTAGGCCTGGGTGGTCAGGGATGTCCTCAGTCATCTGGAGTTCAGTTTAATGTCAGCTGGGCTGATAGGATGGCCCGACCACATGTCTCTCATCATCCAGTAGGCTAGCTGGGGCTTGCTCATACCACGGCTCCAGGGTCCCAGGTGAGCTAGAGAGATGACCCCAGGGCCTAACCTCTTTCAAACCTCACATTTGAAAGTGTTCGGCTGGCCAAAGCAAGTCACATGGCCAAGGCCAGCTTCAAGAGGTGGAGACATAGTCTCCTTCTCTTAAAGGGAGGAGCTGGAAAGACACGTTGCAAAGAAACATGCTTACAGGGGTGGGGATCTGTGGTCAGTATTGCAGTCTACCCCAAAACAAAACCCAGTATCCAACAATAGGGAATGAATTGAGAAAACCTTGGCTGTACAAGTGGAGGCTTATGCCACCATTAACCAAGTGCTTAGAGAAGTATCTTCTGCTGTAGAAAGTACTTCGGAATACATCAATTCAGTTCAGTCACTCAGTCGTCTCTGACTCTCTGCGACACCATGGACTGCAGCACCCCTAGAGCATTAAATACATAGGAAGTGTGGGCTATGAAATTACACATACCATTTCATAGCCATCAGATTGCTACAGAAGTAAACAACACCAAGGGATGGCAAGAGTGTAGAGAATGGAGACTCGGTGCAGCCACTCCCCTTGGAAGCACAGACTGGAAATCTACCCAGACTGGCCACACATGTCCCCCACGTCCCAGAAGGAGCACCCCTCCATCAATACCTTACATAAGCACTTGTTCATGGCACAAGGGCTAGTGTGTAAGAGTCACAGAAGTCTGGTTAGGAACTACTGAAGAATTGCATTCACCCCAGGTCCATCCACGGAGGCTGAATAAATAGAAAGTAGTGTGATTACATGCTGCACAGCCATGGAAAGACGAGGACCCCGGTCACAGGATCTATATGTGATATTTGTGTAGATCTGGAAAACACAGTGTGCCCACAGGACATTGCTTACAGTTTAATAGCATACCTCTGAGTTTTGAAAACACAAAAATAGTATCACTATTTACGGATATGTACATATGGACCTGTTGGCCTGGAGGAGAGAAAACGAGACTGGGGGAAGAGGATGTCGGGGAGGCCAACTTAACCTGTAATAGTATTTCATGTCTTTAAAAAATCTGGGAAAACTTGCAAAATGTTGACAGGTGCCCATTTGGAGTGATGAGTATAGGGGGTGGTATTATATTCAGTTCAATTCAGTTCAGTCATTCTGTCGTGTCCGACTCTCTGCGACCCCATGAATTGCAGCACGCCAGGCCTCCCTGTTCATCACCATCTCTCGGAATTCACTCAGACTCATGTCCATCAAGTTTGTGATGCCATCCAGCCATCTCATCCTCTGTCTCCCCTTCTCCTCCTGCCCCCAATCCCTCCCAGCATCAGAGTCTTTTCCAATGAGTCCTTGTGCATTTTTTAAGTTCCTGTGTCAAAAAAATAAATCCAGTATAAGTAAAATGAAATTAAAAATGACTTAGAAAATGTTGCTTTGAGGTTTGGGGGAGGTTTGTTTAGGGTTTCATTTTTTTCCCCCCCTACAAAACCACCACAAATTATATGCATCTATTTGTAGAATGGTTGGGGAAAGATACTCCAAAATGTTCACTATGGTTTTTGCCCCTGGCTTGGGAGAGCACAGGCACCATGTATTTTTTCCCTTCTGGCTAGTATGTATCTTCTGATTCTTCCGCGAGGGACAAGCTGTGCTTGTTTAATAAAAACAAACAAAATACAGAGGGGCCTGTTGGTTCTCTGGGTCACAGGCTCCCCTGGGCCTCCCGGGGATGCCAGGTTCCAAAATAGATCTGCCCTCCGACCTCGCAGCCTCACTCTTCACGTCCTGCAGTGAGTGCCAGGCGTGGGCTCAGAGGCAGTGGGGCTCCCCAGGCCTGAGAAAGGACAGATGTGGATGGTGGCCCAGCCTGAGTGGCACAGCCACGAGGTGCCTGTACTCCATCCTGGTCCCCTCTGGGGTGGCAGAGCCCGCACACTGCCATCGTTCAGAGGGGAAACCAAGGCCCAGATGGAGACTCTGGGGAGAGGCAACTGTTGCTAACAGCAGAGGCAGCCATCTGAAGCTTGTCTGGCAGGCCCTGGCCTGGGGGCTGATATGGTGGGTGACTTTGGACAAATCCCAGAGTATTTCTGGGCCAATTTCTCTGGCAGTCCCAGTGGAAATAATCTCACTTCCTCCTATACCTTTAGCCATCAGAAAGTCTGGAGGACACTTTCGTGCAAAGAGATGCTGGATCTTTCCCATAATAGCAGGGGTAGTAATAACAGCTACCAACGATTAAGCACTTCTGCACTAAACACTTAAATGGCATTTTCTCATCCTGCCTTTCTGTGGCAGATTATATTTTTCCAAAAAAGGCCACATCTCCCATCCCATATGCTCTTCCAAAACCTGGCCACTCTCCATTAAGAGGTAGTCTGTTGCCCTGCTCCTTGAACTCGGATGGGACTTCGTGACTGCCTCTAGCAATAGAGTGGAGAAGCACTGGCCTTGCATGATTCATGAGGCTAGGTCGCAAAGTTCATGTTCCTTCTGCCTGATTCTCTTGAAATGATCCCCCTGATACCCAGGCCAGTCGTGAACCACCCCCACCCCTCTAACATAAGAAGTCCATGCATAGCCACTAGAGCCGACAGCCCCAGTTGAGGTCTTAGTTATATCAACAGATGAGCTTTCAGATGATTCCAGGCTATAAACCCTCAGCTGCCCCAGCTGATGTCGAATGGAGTCACATCAAGCCATCCCAGCTAAATCTGGCTTAAACTGCATGTTTATGAGTGAAATAGGTGTTGCCCTTGCTTTAAATCACCAAGCATTGGGTACTTTATTACATAGCCCTGGTAACCAGAAGCCCCAATGCAACACCTTGCTAATGAGGGACTGTTCTCCCATTATACAGATGAAGAAACCAAGTCTCACCTCCTAAAGCAGAATCAAGATTCAGTGTCATGACGGGAGAGCTCTTGATCAATAGGTGTGGGTCACAGGAGTGACCTCAATATCCAACCTGGGTCCCTTCTGATCCATTGATTGTATTGTGACTCTAGGTGTGGGTGGCAAAAAGCAAGGGCAGGAAACAGTTGACAGACTGATGTCTTGAGGGGAAAGTATCATGGGGCACCATGACTTCTGCTCCACAAGATCCCTCTTGGCCTCCTGAGGACATCTCCAGTATGGTCAGCAGCTCTGAGCTTCCTGCCAGGACTCACTCCATTGCCATCAGAGGCCCTAGGAGATGCCAGGTCAAGTTCTCAGGGAAGTGAAGAGTAGAGAACAAGAGGCTTGGGAAGCTGCAAGTTGCCCACTTGCAACCCTCAATTATCACCCTGGGTGTTGAAATGTAGGGAGCTTGAAAGGGAAGGGGAGGGGGAACTGCTGGATTGTAGAGATGAGGCCATGAGTGGGAGATTCAGACCTGTGACTTAATCCTCTTCTTTGGATCCAAAATCAGCAAGTGACTCTCCAAGAATGATCCCGTTTTCTCTGCCTTTGTTCCCAGGAGCAGGAAGGGCCATGCTTCTAGGAAAATCAGTTCCAGTGTGTGACTTGGGGCAAGTTGCCTCATGAGATAAATGTGAAGTAGAAACTCATGGAATCCCCAGTTATGCTAAGGCTCCACTGGCTTAGTGTCAGGGGGACCAAGAAACCAGTTGATGAATAACTAGGATGGGGAGGGAGTGGGCAGGTGGTCTGCACCCATCAGTATGCACCTCCCTCCTGGTCTCCCTTTCCCAGATCTCCTTGAGAATCACCATACCTTTCTATCCCTTTGGGTGCCATGAGGTTGACCCATGAGAGGCACATAGCCCAGCCTGACCAACCAGAGTATTTCGTCCCTCTGGCTACAGTAGTTGGTTCAGGAATGGCCATGTGACAAGCCAGAACTTTCCCAAGAGCTATCAGGAAAGAGGCACTCCACTTCTGGGGGGGTCGGGGGGTTGCTAAGTTGATAGATTGGAGCTGCTGTCATCAACTGTGGAGGTAATGGTGGTGGGAACTGTCAGAGGATAAGCTAACAGAGAAAAACAAGAGCCTAGAGTTGGAGGAAAAGTTGCAGCAGGGGGTGGGTGGGGAAGAATTGCTAATATCATTTGAGTACCTGGATCCAGCTATGCCTGAAGCTAAGTATCCCTACACTTTTCAGTTTCATCAGCCAATAAGTTCTCTTTTGCTCCAAGATATTTGAGCAAAAGCCAAATTCTCCAGATGGATATGAGTATTTTCTCCAAGCTCTGGTTCCATAGCAACAACAGGCCAGCAAAGGGAAAATAAAGTAGGGGTAGAGGGGTTGTTTTAAGTTTTTGGAGGCAAGATACTTGAAATATCCCAAACAAAGTTCCTCCGGCCCTTGCTCTGGAAAGGGTGATTTCCCGAGTCTCCACCTGGAGACTGCAGCTCCAACTCGCATCCCAAAGCAGAGACCACTCAACAAACACTCTTGAGAACGTACTATGAAGCTGACCTTTGAATAGGCAACACAGAAATGGAAAGTGTGGTTGATACTCTGAAAAGGTTTTCAAACTAGAGGGGGATAAAACCCTGCAAGGGAGAAAGCTGTGAGAAGCACAGTCAGGGGGCCTCGGGCTCCTAGAGAAAGAGGACCTGTGTGCACCGAAGGAGGGAGGTTGATGGAGAAGGCTTCTCAGAGACAGTGACACCTGAGGTTAAGACCCAGAAGACAGGTAGAAGGAACTCAGTGAATAAAGGTGAAAAGGATTGTCCAAGCAGAGGTTACTACAAACAAAGGTACTGAACCGGAGAGAGCAGAGAGCATGTTGGAAAGCAATTCCTCATTATAAAGTACCAAGTCCTAGGATAAGAGCAATGAGGCTGAAGGCCAGATCCTGTGGGGATTTATAAATCATATAAATAACCTGGAGTTTCACACTGAAGAGTTTTAAGCAAAGGAGTTGGGAGCTGCATTTGTGTCTTAGAAAAATCACTGACTGCAGCATCAAAGATGGATTGACAAGTAGAGTTTGGTCCCGAGGCTGTTATTCTCCCCTTGGCAAGGGATGGAGATGCTGGGCTAATAGAGTGACAGTCAGGGAATGATGACAACGTTGGATGCCATTTATTGAGCACTTAGTATGTGCCCGGCACCAGTTTTTTAATCCTTTTAACAACCCTACCAGGTAATGACTAATATCAACCCCATTTGACAGAAGAGAAAACTGAGGTACAAACAGATGAAGCCTAGACCATACATTCGGGAGATGGGAAAGTCAGAATTCCAACTCAGACAGGCTGGCTCTGGTAAGCCCAGAAGAGTGAAGAGGGGCACAGAGGGGAGAACTATTTAAAGGGTCATGTTGGCAGAACAAGTTTGATTGGATGGCAGGTGGGGTGAAGTGGATGGTGGGGCCTCAAATCTCCCTGGCAAGACTGACTACGTAATTTGAGAGGGCCAGTGTAGAACGAAAAGGGCCAGACCTTGTGTTCAGAACTTATTAAGAATCTTGAGATGGTAACCGCAGAGCATTAAACCGAGCCGTGGGAGCCTTCCTAAGAGTGGGGCCCTGTGTGACTACAGAGGTCACACACCCATGAAGCCGAGCCTGCTTCCAGGTTTCTGGCCCAGGTGCCTGGTGAGGTTGGGCAATTCTCAGAGATGGAAGAATCCAGAAGAAACTCATTTGGGGTGGAGTCACAGGAGGAGAAAATGGGGGGTTCTGTTTGAGACCTAAGGGGTTTACCTCCAGAAGGCAAATGGCTCTGGGTCTGGTGCTCAGAAGGAAATTCAGGACTGGGAGTCCACAGGACAGAGCACGCGGGTCACCAAAGCCCGTTCCAGGTTCAAAGTTCACTGCTGAGCTTGCTAACCAACCCCAGGTGGCATCTTTCCAGTTTCCTCTTTGGATTCAGCCACTAACTCCTCCTGCCTGCTGCCACCTAGGTACTTGCTGCTTCTCATGGGAATGGCTGGCTCCTATTTCCCTAAAGTTCAAGAGGTCACTGTGTAAACCCTCCACCTCCCAGCCAGACCTATGCCCAAACCATCTCCAACACTGGCCCCAAGGCCTTGCGTTCAAAGATTCTGTGGCCTGACAGTGTGCAAACTTCCCCCCAGAGCTCTTTTCTGCAAGATCTCAGAAGATGTGGTGAAGCCTGTTCATGTCCTCCGGCAAAGGAGGAGGAAGCTTCAGCCCCAAATGCTGATCTGCCCGAGGCCTCCCAGCATCGTGCCAGCTGGAACTTGCCCTGGTGCCACAGCCCCATGGGAGCCCCATAGACTCCTGCCCCTCGTCAGTCTGACACAAAGCGCCCAGTTCAAACATTCATTCATTCATTCAACAGATATTTATTTACTGAGAACATACTGTATATCAAATGCTGGGAACAGAGGGAGATGAGTAATTACACAAGTAATTAACCTCTGAGCACCTTGAGAAGGCTAAAGATAAAGGGGTGGGGGCTCCAAGAGGAGCGGTTCTGGTTTGGACAGGGCTGAGCTGCCTAAGTGTCAGTTCTCTGACCTGTAGCTTTTCCCAGAGGCGGCTACTTCAATGCACTTTCCTGTCCTGCAAGCTCATTGTATGACAGTGAAACTCCTCCACTGAGGGGTGAGGTCCTGCCCTGAACCTGGGCACACCCTGATCATATGGTAGAGCTTCCACTGAATGACTTCCCAGGCTAGGTCATAAAAGGTGATGTAGGGACTTCCCTAGTGGTTCAGTGGTTAAGACTCCAGGCTCCCAATGCAAGGGGCACAGGTTCAATCTCTGGTCAGTGAACTAGATCCAACATGCTGTGTTGTGGCAAAAAAAAAAAAAAAAAAAAAGTGATGTAACTTCCACCTGGCTCTCTGGGAACACATGCCTTTGTAGCTTTGAGGGACTAGGAAGGAAGTCCAGCTGCCCGAAGTCACCATGCTGGAGACATCATTGCAGGGAGTGAAGGGGCTGCTCACTCAGGTGCTGACAAGTGAGAGAAGCCTTCAAGATGACCCAGATTCAGCCACCAGTGAAGAACCGACTCATTGGAAAAGACTCTGATGCCAGGAAAGATAGAAGGCAAGAGCAGAAGGGGGCGACAGAGGATGAGATGGTTGGATGGCATCATCGACTCAATGGACATGAGCTTGAGCAAGCTCCAGGAGAGAGTGAAGGACAAGGAAGCCTGGTGTGCCTCAGTTCACGGGATTGCAAAGAGCTGGACACGACTGAGCGACAACAATAGCCACCATTTGACTCCAACCTCATCAGAGACTGGAGCAGACTGCCCAGCTGAGCTACTCCTGAATTCCTGACACACAGAAACCCCAAGATAATACATGGTTATTTTTTATTTAAACCACTAAGTGTTGAGGTCCTTTTCTGGCAGCCACAGTAACTGGAATGCTGATGAAAGGTGGAGGAGGTGAGGACATGTGGACAGTAGTTTCTGGACAGAGAAAGCAGCATATGCAAAGGTCCTGATGTGAGAAGGAGGTGCTGAAATGAAGGTGCGAAGGCTGGCAAGCTTTCCAAAACTCTTCTTTTGATTCCACCTGCATTTCTCCTGTGAGTAGGTAATCCTATTTCCTCTCTGTGCAGAGCGCCATTCCGTGTTCGTGCAATTATGGGGCCTATGTCTACCTAATTAAGTAGGGGGTGGGGTGGGGTGGAGAGGGTTAGTTAACATTCATTCATTCTTTTAACCAATAAGATTAAATGCATTACCTGTGCCAGGAGCTTCCCTTGTCACCTCGATGCATGTGCACTAAGTCATTTCTGTCATGTCCAGCTCTTTGCGACCCTATGGACTATAGCCCGCCTGGCTCCTCTGTCCATGTGATTCTCCAGGTGAGAATACTGGAGTGGGTTGCCATGCCCTCCTCCAGGGGATCTTCATGACCAGGGATCAAACCCGCATCTCTTGGGTCTCCTGCAATGGCAGGTGGGTTCTTCACCACTAGCGCCTCCTGGGAAGCCCATCTTCCAGTGTTAATGCTCCCTCCAGTGTTCAGTTGAGGAGGCCAAGGCTGAGAAGTGTCCTCACGCACTGCCTTGACAGGTAAGTGGAAGGAAGTGGAATGGGTCCTGGAGCCAGGGTGGCTGGCCAGTTCCTAGTGCCCGGTCAAGTCCCTCCAGAGTTTTTTCATTTGTTTTAGGGTTTTGTTTTTTGAATTGGGGTATAGTCACTTTACAATATTATGTTAGTTTCTTCCGTCCAATGGAGTGAATCAGCTATATGTATACGTATATTCCCTCCCTCTTGAATCTCCCCTCTAACCCCCCATCCCACTCCTCTAGGTCAACACAGACCTGAGCTCCCTGTGCTATACGGCAGCTTCCACTAGCTCTCCGTTTTACACAGGGTAGTGTGTGTATGTCAGCCATACTCTCTCAGTTGCTACTACCGTCTCCTTCTGCTGTCGTGTCTACAAGTAAGTCCACTCTTTACATCTGTGTCTCTATTCCTGCCTTGCAAACGGGTTCATCTGTACCATTTTTCTAGATTCCTTGTCTTGTGTGCCCTTGGGCAAATCACTTTCTTCTCTGGGTTTCAGTTTTCTCCTCTGTAAAATGGGGAGGATAATACTGCTGGCCTTACTGAGATGATCTCGAGTCTCAGCCGGCGCAATCCTAATAGCAGTTGCCTTTACTCTGGGCTCATCTGTACAGGGCCCTGTGATAAACTCATGAGACTTGAATTAACACACTTCTTCCTTGCAAGGTCGGCAGTGGTGTGACCCCATTTACAGTGGAGACAGTGGAGGCAGAGGCGGGTGAGCAGGGCTCCGTGAATGCTGGTGGCTGCGGACCGGTTGCCTTGTCTTTTCCTGCCAAAGGAAATCACACACCTGGTTTCACGTTCTTCGTCCCGGATGAGCCCTTAGTTCGCTGCCATCCCAAGCTAGTCCAGTGCAAAATTTCATCAGGATTTGGGAAAACAAAGGGGAAAAAAAAACAATACCAAACAGCCGGATAGGCCCCCACTTTGGGAAAACAGCAAAGAAAGGCAGCCCACAGAGGAGGGGCCCAACCAACTCCCGGGCATCTTCTGCACAGCGACCAGGTCTCCCAAGCGCAAATCTTTGCCCNAAAAAAAACAATACCAAACAGCCGGATAGGCCCCCACTTTGGGAAAACAGCAAAGAAAGGCAGCCCACAGAGGAGGGGCCCAACCAACTCCCGGGCATCTTCTGCACAGCGACCAGGTCTCCCAAGCGCAAATCTTTGCCCTCTTGGGGTTTATATTCCAGCAGGTTGGAGAAGGGGAGATACATAGTGGATAAGACACTGACAACAACCGAGACATCGACTCCGTGCTCACCTTGTGCCAGCACTGCTTTGACTTATAATTTTCACCCCCGTGAAGTGGATGGTTTTAATACTATTTCTCAGTTCACCAGGAGGAAACAGAGACACAGAGAGGTTAAGTGACTTGCCCAAACTCACACAGCTGATGAGTGGTGGAGCCTAGATTTGAATCAGGAAACAGATAAACGAGTCAATCAAAAATTCCTCTGTCTCCATGCTGAGAACTCATATACATTCCTCATGCACGAGATGAGGTTTCCGCCTCAGGGTACGGAGGTTGACAGAGGTGAAGCTGCCCGCACAGGGTCTCAGGGTCAGTGGTGGGGGAGTAGGATTTAGAGGCTGCTGCTCTAACTTGGGGGTTGATCAAGACACTGCTGTACCTCAGACTCTTCTCCCCAAAATCTACTTGCCCATTCCAGCCAAAGGCAGCCCCAGCACTATCTGCCTCAAGACAAGAACATGCTCTCATAACTATCACAGCACGGGAGCCCCTCCAGGCCCCAAGGGAGAAGGGAGGATGGGAGCCTGGCTGGGGCGCCCACTTCCCTGGCCTTGCAAGGATTTTCTCTGTCTCTAGAAACAGATTGAACTGGCTGCCTCCTCCCCAGCCTCACCCTTCTGCCCCCCTCCCCGTTGCTCTGTCTAAGGTCACTCCGCTGTGTTCCAAGGCTAACACGAAATCAGAAGGGGTAGGTGGAGGGGGAGAAGGAGAAGGCGCTGGGGGCTGAAATTTGAGATCTCAGCCTTGCGAGGAGAGGTTGGAGAGAGAGAGACACGGAAAGACAGAGACAGAACGAGAGAATTCAGTTGCCTTTGGTTTTCTGAAACGGGCAGCTTGCGGGTTTGGGATGTGTGTGTGTGTGTGTGTGTGTGTNGGCCGACCACAAGCCGTCCCTCAGGACCTCGGGGAAGGTCCGGACTTTCTCGCTGCTGACTATGCTGTTGCTGAGCTTCCAGGAGAAGCTGACAGAATTGGGTGCGAAGTCCCAGGCCAGGCAGCCCAGGGCCACCGTGCTCTCGCCAGGCGGGGAGCTCATGCAGGGTGCCAGAGCAAAGACTTGCGGGTGAGACTCGCTCTCTGGGGGCCGAGAGGGGACACAGAGGAGAGGGGGTGAGAGGCGTCTTTCAGGTCGGGGGGTGGGCAGCTCCGCCTTCTCTCTGGGACGGTGGAGCAGAGGGCGCGCTCAGTCCTGCCGGCCCGCCCTCACTGCCCGCGGCTGAGCCACTCGGGGCCTGGCCCGGGGTCTGAGGCCACTGGTGAGACCAGGTCACACTCAGCCCTGTCAGTCCTCAGCACAACCAGGTCACTGAGGTCAGCCTAGTGTTGGCCAGGACAGTCCAGCACGGCCAGCTCAGCCCAGCTAGACCCACCAAGCTCAGCAGAGGTTGAGCAAGCCCAATGCATCTCATCAGCCTGCCCAAGTCAAGCCCAGGCAGTGCATCTCTGCCGGACCTGGACGATCTCAGCCCACCACGGACGATCCAGCTCAGCCAAGCACAGCCCAGCTCAACCCAGCTCAGCCCAGTTCAGCTCAGCCCCGATCAACCCAACTCAGCCCAGCTCAGCCCAGCTCAGCACAGCTCACCCGGTTGGCCCAGCCCAGCTCAGCCCAGCTCAAGCCTACTGTGGGTGGCCCAGGGCTGCCCTCACAGACCCGAATGCCCAGTGGTTCTGACGAGAAAGGGTAGGATCTCGGACCTGTGGCCTCGGCTAAAG
The DNA here is from genome assembly GCA_006410875.1 of Neotragus pygmaeus. Classification (NCBI taxonomy): domain Eukaryota; kingdom Metazoa; phylum Chordata; class Mammalia; order Artiodactyla; family Bovidae; genus Neotragus; species Neotragus pygmaeus. Next base: position 746,280 of record SJYV01054924.1, read on the forward strand.
CCCCTGGTCTGCGGACGCTGCCCAGCTGGGCTCACCCCTCCCAGCCTCTTCCCGCTTCTCCTCCTGGGAGCCCTCTCGCCCCTTCCCCTGGGTGCCCGATGCCTCCGTCCCCACACCAGGCCCAGCCGGCCCTTCTCCCAACCATCAGTCACCGCCACCCTCCACTCTGGGTGAAAAGCTTGCTGGCGACTTTACCTTCCCTCGCGCATCTCACAGGCCGAGGCACGCTTGCCAGCCTCAGACAGAGGCCCTGTCTCTGCTGAGCGGGCAGCGCTGCCTCTCTGGGAGAGGAGAGCCTGGGCACACGTCCCTGGGGCCTGGCTGCCTGGGCACGTGCCATGGGCCTGAGTTCCTGCCCCGAGTCTAAAAGAGTTCTGGTGACTAACTGCTCTCTGGCAAATGTCCTCATTAAAAACCACGGGAAATGCATCTTATCTGAACCTGCTCTCAATTCTGTCTTTATTACAAAGTTCTGCCGAGAAAGAGGATACTCTCTGGCACACAGTGACCATCTGAACCCCAAAGCTTCACTGAACACCTAAGTGTGGACGCGGGAAGTGGTCCCGGTGGGTGTGAAGCACCCAGCGTCGCAGGCAATAGGTAAAGATAGATTCCCTTTCAAGTAGAAGCATCGCAGGCAGTAGGTAGAGACAGATACCCTTTCAAGTAGAAACAAAAACATCTCATGCAGAGGTCCTGGGGCAGTGAGCCTGGCTGCACCGGCTCCTGCCTCTCACAGCTCGGCGCCCGGTCCCTGGCATGTCCCGTGGGGGGGCGGATTCCTCCGAATCCCTTCACTGCGCTAACTCGTGACCTGCCCACTGGCCTGGGGGCAGAGGCCAGGCCCGCACGTCCCCAGCTGCGAGCGGTCCCAGGAGAGCCCCAGCCTCGGGGAGCCTGGGGACTCAGAGCAGAGAGTGTCCCTCCAGACGGTCGCGGGCCCTGCTGGCTCCCACCCCACTGGGCACCCTCTCAGTCCCCCAGCTACTAGTGTAACCAGAGCAACTCACGGCGAATGCCCACGTTTCACCCCAAGTCGGTCCTGAGACGGGCAGCCGAACACGGCCCTGCATGTTCTGCGGTGAAGGAGCCACACTGAGAAAGCGGCCTCATCGCCAGGAGCGAGCTGGCCAGCTACGACTGCGAGCACACCCACAGTGCACGCGGCGTGTGCACGGCCTCAGCTTAACTGCCTTGAAGAGACTCATTAAAGAGTGTAGGAATGCACTGATACAGTGTGCCTAAGACAGATTAATTCCTTAAACATCGACTTTGAAAATGAATGTAAGTGAGCAGTTGATAGGCTCTGAGTGAAATACATTCACACAGGTGCTGAGAACTGCCAGGAGCAGGGAACGGCCTCCCCCGGAGCCCCGGAAGGAGCCAGCCCTGCTGACGCCTGGACCGTGGGTCCCTCCATCACGCTGGGAGAGAGCCAGCTCCTGTTGTTCACACCTGGCCTGTGTTTCTTTGTTGCCGCGGCCCTGAGACAATCCTACAGGTCCTGGCCTGAGCCCCTCGGCCTGTGTGAGAGCTGCCCCCCTGCCCCCGCTGGAGGCGCCCTGCGTGCCATGGAGCCTCTCGGCCAACGTTCCCCGCCTGATGGGTTGGGCCGCAAAGGACACGCGTAACCAGAAGTGCCTCCAGGAGCCACTGCTGGGAGGCGACCTTCCCTGGGGGCCAGGCCCACTCCCACTCCCTTGGACGGTCACTGTCAGGCCCCTGGCAGCCCCGCGAGAGGTGTCCCGGGAAGCCCAGTCCCCCTCCAGCCCCTGAAACTGCCTCCCCGGAGAGCCACTCACCCGGCTCCCGCCTCTGGCCCCGGGGTCTCCTCTCCGTCCCCCTGCCCGCCCTACCCTGGCGGAGGCTATCACAGCTAACCCGGACCTCCCCAGGGCCTGAGCGCGCTGCCGCAGTCAGCCCCTGCCCAGACCCNGTGCAGGCAAGCCTGGCCACTGTTGGCCAGCGACGGGTGCAAACAGGGCTCGGAGATAGGTGGTGAACAGCCCCAGCCCCAGGGCTCTGACTCGACACCCCTCACCATAGCCACGTCTCTGGATGCCCTCCCCACCAGCCATGCTGCTGGGTGGCCTCCTTCTCATTGTGGCCTCTGCGACTGTGGCCCAGCGGAGGGGGCAGGAGGCCGCCGGGCGCCGCCGGGCCCACCGAGTCCAGCAGGGCCAGTGCAGCTACACCTTCGTGCTGCCGGAGCCTGAGCCCTGCCCACCTGAGCCCGAGGCCTTCGGGGCCTCTAACAGTCTCCAGAGGGACGCCCCGGCGGCCGCACTGAACCTAGGAGACTGGCCGAGCCAGCGGATGCGACAGCTGGAAAAAATGCTGGAGAACAACACGCAGTGGCTGCAGAAGGTAAGGGCTGGGTCTGCAGCGGGGTGAGGGCAGCGAACAGCAGGTGGAGCATCTACACCAGTCCCTGCCCTGGACACAGATGGCCAGGCTAATAGGGCCCTTGTCTCTGAATTGTACATATTGGAATGATGAGGCCCAGAGAGGGGCAGAGATAAGCCTGAGGCCACACAACAAGACTGGGAGAAGACAGAACTGGAAACCTAACTCCCCAACTGCCATTCATTCATCCAGTGTGGACCAGTCCTGTCCTAGGAGCAGCAAATACAACAGTAAGCAGAAGAGTACATTCCCTTCTGGACCAGTATAGAAAAGAGACAATAAAGGGATGAACAGTATGTACTCTGTCAGAGGTAAAGCAAAGTGAGAAAGATAAAGGCAAGGAGTGACCAGAGGTGGCTATTTGAAGTCAGATAATCAGAGAGGATTTCTCAGAGGAGGTGACATTTGAGACCAGAGAACAAGCGAAGTGATGGAGTGACCTGGGAAGGTTTCTGGGGGGGGGGCTATTTCCAGCCAAGGGACCAGCAAGTGCAGAGGCTGTGTGGTGGGAATGTGCTTGGGGTACCTGGGGAACAGCAGCACAGCTGGAGCAGAGAAGGAGGGAATAGAGGGCTGAGGGACAGAGTCCAAGAGGGGAGGGGAGGGCAGACCATGTCGGGCCTTGAGGGCCACCGGAAGAACTTTGGCTCTTCCTCTGAGTTTCACAGGAGCCATGGCAGGGTTTTGAGCCGGTGAGACACACCTGAGTTAGTTTTAACAGAGTAGACTATAAGGGACAGGTTTAATGCTGGGAGCCCAAGGAAGAGACCAGGCAAGAAGTGATGGAGGCGTGATGCGATACAGGACAGCAGGAGGGGGTGTGGCCAGTCAGATTCTGGTATATTCTGAAGGGGAAGTTAATGGGCTCTGCTGATGAACTGGATATGGGGTGGCAGAGATGAGGGGGCTGAGGACCCCACTGCCCTTTTGGCCCAATGCCAGGGCCACTCTAGGATCCCCTGTCCTCATTCTTTCAGCAGATATTCTGAGCATCTACTGTGTGCCCTGCGCTAGGCAAGAAACCGAGGTGAACAAAGCAGGTTCAGCCCTGGGTGGGGAGAGGAAAGCATCCTATGATGTCCAAGATGGGGAGCAATCCCTGTTTATCCCATGGCTCAAATTGTTCAAATTGTTTGCCTGGTCAACAAACAATGTGTCACTCCCCCGGTACATGCATATTTATTTAGTATTTGTACACCTTATTAATATAATATGTACTCGGTATGACGCAAATGAAAACTTTAAGACGATAACATGAAATCACGTAAATTAGAGTTCCGGTGGCTTCCTCCTGTTTTCTAAAGGATGACCTTCTGCATACCCTGGGTTGACCATCTCCCAGGTAGAGAGTTACACTTATCTAACCAAGCTGATTTGTGCACATACTCGAATACACACTTAAACTCCTGTTTCATTCCTGCCCCAACCACCTATGCCCTCAGCCTCCTATTCACCATCTTCTCATAGTCTCTGCCTACTTGCCCCTCTTACCTTGCAACACTTACAGCTGCCACCATCCCACGCTCAGGTCCCCCCTCAAGGGAGCTCTTGGCCTCATACACTGGATCCCAGAGGGCTCCATGCTGCCTTGAAATCTGTGTGTCTTCAGGCAGCTGTTTCCAGTCCTGTAAGGGTCATGCCAAGCCTCGTCTCCTCCTCAGCCTCCATTTTCCCTTGGCGCCCATCCTCTCACCAGACCACAGATCTCCTGCTTGAAAGAGACGTGGGGTCTACCCCATACTTGCAGATTCACCTACGTACCCACCAGTCCCCAGGGCCTTTCTCTGGCTCAGAGGAAGGGTTCCTGCATGGACCAAAGCCACACTTTCACACCTGTGGGTTGCATCGCCTGCAATCCCTGAGCCTCCTCAAACCAACCGTTCCTCTTGTGTCTCTAACTCCTCCTCCCTTTAGGCTGCGCCTTCCCCTCAGTCTTTAACTGCATTTCCCACGTTAAAGAAAGAAAGAGGAAGGGGAGAAGGAGGAAGAGAGAGAGCAAGACCCTTCTCTTGCCTACACCTTCTGACTTCTGGCCTGGCTCTCAGAAGTCCACAAGCTCGGCCTCTACTTCCTCCTTCATCCCATCCTCTCCCTAAGTAGTCTCCCACTTCCCATTTCCTACATCCAAAGGCCACGGCTCAGTCTTCATCTTACTTGCCCTCTTGGCGGATTTAGTCTCGCTAACCAGTACCATCCTTCCAGAAACGGTCTTCATCAGCCAGTCCTCATCTACCGCTCTGAGCGCTGTCCCCGCCTCCAGCCTGGACCAGCCACCTCCATCTCCTACTTGGATGGTCATCACACTGCTGTCCTAGGCTCCATTTCCACCCAGACCCCGATAGTCCATTCTGTATTCAGCAGACAGAGGGGTCCTGTTAAAACCTAAGCTAGGTTAGTTTCTCCACAAAACCCTCCTGGGGCTCCCATTCTCTTTAGTTATTCTCTTATTGAGCGAAAATCCTTGCTAGCTGCAACACCCCTCACCCAGACGTGTATGTGGCTCACTCCTGACGCACCTCAGGTCTGCTACTTAAACATCACCTCCTCGGAAAGGCCCTTCCTGTCCACTGCATTTAAAACAGTCACCCTCCTTATGGTCTATTTACTCAGCTTTGGTTTTCTCCCTTAGCACCTACTACCACCTGTTCTTAAAAACATTTCTTTCGGTCTGTGAGCTTCAAGAAGATAGGGGCCAAGTCTGTTTTGTTTGCTACTGGGTTCTCAGGGCCCAGAACAGTGCCTGGCACATAGTAGGCACTCCATACCTGTCTGTTGAATGGAGGGATGCACAATGGTCCTCCCATCTCTCAGGCCACTCCTGCTCCTCCCCTCCTCCTGAAATGTTGCTGTTTCCCAGGCAGAGTCTCTGTTTGTTGTTTCCTCTCACACTTTGTGGCACATCCCCCAGGGCTGCCCTCCCAGCATTCCTGCAGCACCATCTCCCCCCACCCCCATGATGACACCAAACCAACGTCTGAGGGGCTCCCGACCTCCCCTCTGAGGGCTCCCAGTTTCTCAACTCCAAAGCTGCCTGGAACAGAGATCTCCCCTCCCCACCCCCCACCTATTCTGCTGAAGGTAGCACCACCCAGCCAGCAGGTGATCTGTGGCCCTGGGGTGTCCTTAACCCCACCCCACTCCCAGGCAGCAGCCCCATCCATCCTGTCCCCTCAGCTTCTCAGCTCATCCTCCTGTCTTCCTCACTGCCCTGGCTCTTGTCACCTCTCTCCTGCACACTGCTCTCACCTTGCACCTGCTTTCTCTACCCCAAGCCTCACTCTCTCATCCATCTTCAACTCCCCTGGGTGCCTGGTGCTTGGATAACATTGGTTGAGCCAGATGATGGACTTAAACCAGTGGGTTTCAGGTGAGGAGGTCACCCAGCTCACCTCTGCATCTGGCAGTGGAGTGTCCTTTCCAGATATTTGTCCACATAGCCTGATAATTCCGGGCAGGGCTCACCAGGGAGCACTGTGGGGCTAAAGAGTTACCATGCGGGAATCAGGTGGATCTGAGTTTACATCCCAGCCCCTGAATTTACTTGCCACGTGGCTGTGGATGAGCAAGGCTCAGTTTTCCCTTCCTCAAAGTGGAGAGAACAGTATGGTAGAGTGTTGGCTGCGAGGATCAAGGAGATTGCTAACTCACCCCTCTCGGCTGCATGGGTAACTCACCTGGGCAAGGATACAGTAGCTCAACTGGCTATTACTTAATTCAGCATCATCTCTGTAGGAGCCCTGCACCGCTGGTCCTGGTCAAGTCAATCCAAGGGTAGCAGGTAACCTGGGGCAAGGAGTATTACTTGTCCATGCTGGTGTTCTCTGCAGGTCCCAGTCTTACCCAATCTCTATTGCGGTCCAAGCAGAGGTTTGTCCTGCCATCTCCTGAGTATGCTTGGGTTGACTGTTCCCTTCAGGCTCTTTGGTCTTTGGGTTACTGCCAGGTCATGCTGTGCCAGTGGAGCCTGCCCCAAGGTCAGACCCCATCAGCAGTACTTTTCTCAGGGTCCCATCACCTCTTTAGGCAGAAGCACGGCCTGGAAGGTGAGGGCCCCAACTCTGGAGCCCAACTTTTTGAATTCGAGACTCCTGCCGCCCTTTTCTGACTGTGTAACCTATGGCAAGTTGCTTTACCTCTCTGAATCTCTGTTTCCTCACCGATACAATACAATGACAACATTACCTACCTCTAAGGTTTAATGAGATAACGCATATGAAGTCCTTGGCCCAGCGCCTGTCATACAGTAAATTCTCAATCAATGTCGGCTGTTTCCATGAGGAACTCTCCCCGGAAAGAAACACAAACCCTGAAATTCTTGAGTCCTTCCTTCCCCAGATAAGACATGGGGCCCCTGGCTCAGGGGTGTGAGGCACCTGGACAAGTCATCTCTCCCCCTCCAGTCAGGAATACTTGCTGCCTTCTGTGACCGTGGCCTTCCTCTGGCTCTTCTCTTGTGCATTCTCTTGGTCTGGGCTTATCTCAGAGTCTTTGAAACTTGAGGGCCTCTTTTTGGCTTCTGCTACAATCTCTCAGAAGAGAAAAAAAAAAAAAAAGAGTTTTAAAATAGTCTCATCACCATTGCCATCGCGGATGACAGAGGAAGACTGGCCTCCCAGACCAAGCTCTCAGCAAGTTTCATTCAGCTGGGAAGCTGCAGAGAAGAACCTCCCTCCCTCATGCCCTCAGCCCCTCTCCCTCTTCCCAGTCCAGTGTACAGATGAGCAAACTGAGAGGCCAGAGAGGGGAAGGAACTTGCCAGAATGGCACAGCAGGGAGACCCAAAGTCGACTTCTCCGAAGTCTGGGTTCCTCCTACAACTCTGGAGGGTGTGAAGGAGGTGGGGGAGGCCAGATCTGAGACAATGGGGTGCTCCCTTCCAGAACCCCCAATTCCCTAATACCCACTCTCTTCTTCCAGCTATTCCGCCTGTGTTCAAGGTGCATGGGGGTGCCCCATCCCTGCTTCCTCTCCCCCTTCCTCACTCCCCTCCACACATCCCTCCCCTTCCCTTCTTCCCACTGGTCTCCTTTTCCTCCCCCTCCCCCTCCTCCTGGAAGCCTCTGCCCCAGTGACTCATGTCTGGAGCCATCAGCTCGGTGGGCTGCACATCAGCTCTTGGCTCTGCTCCACTCCTTCATCTGGGTGAAGAGCTGCAGCAGGAATGTTGAGGGGAACGGGCAGGTGGGGGGGCAGAGCCAGCTGGAGAGCAGGCATCCCTTGCTGGGCTGTGCATTCCAGTGATTAGTGCCTGGCTCCTGAGTCCACCGCAGACTCAGGAATACTTGCTGTGTGTGTGAGACAAGAGAGTGAAAGCACCTACTCCTGACATTTGATGTGGGGTTAAGAGAGGCAGAGCCCAAAAAGCATCCACCCAGAGCAGGTGCTTAATACATACCCACTCTTGTCCTGTGATCCCCCAGTGCCCTGGGCCTCTCAATCAGGAAATGCCAATCTTAGCCCTCGCCGCATGAGAAGCGTGAGGAAACACAAGTCCCCAGACTCCTGTCCCACCTTCAGCACCTGAGGGCAGCAGAGCTTCCGCTGGGTCTCCAGGGTCCCAGGAGCGGGACAGACTCTGAGCCCCAAGCCTGGGAGCCCGCTACTTTCTTGTCTGTACCAAGAACAGCTAGCCCTCGCTGCTTCTCTTCCTGTGCATCTCCGCCTCTCTCTCTCTATCTCTGTGCCTCTGTGTCTCTTGTCCTGTGGCTCTCACGGTGGCTCGACTCGCCTTCTAAGTCTGCGGGTGTCTGTCCCTCTCATTCTCTCTCCTGTCTGGCTAGCGTCTCCCTAGCTTTCTCCCTGCCTCACACTCAGGCTTGCCCTGGTCCGCCCACTTCTATGCCATCCATCTCTCCTGCCTTTACCTCCCAGGGTGTCTGCATGCTCCATCCACACTGGAGGACTGACCGGCACTATGGCCAGCACCCTACTCCCAGCGAGGCTCAGCTGGGGCCTCCTTCTCTTCCCCTTCTGTGCCCAAAGCCAAGCAGGGAAGGGTCAAGGGCTGGACAGGAGCCCCCCAGCCTCTGCTGTTCTCTCCAGGACCCTGACGTCAAACCTCAGAATAACTCAGCCCCTCGGCCCAGTGGTCGTAAGGCCTTGCTTGGCTGGATGTGGGTCAGAAGAGCATCCAGCGGGAGCACAGCGTGGGGTCCTGGCCCAGCCCAAGATCCTCCCAAACTGGCCAGGACTCCCAACTGCCCTGGCCTCCCCAGACTGCCCGTAAATTCTTGGCATTTTCGGCCTTTGGTTATCCAAACAAGAAATGGATCTCAGTTGCCGAACAAAATGTCTTGGGGTTTGATTTCCTAACCTCGCTGCTGGCTCCTCTAGACAGTTTGGGGCTGGGGAAGGGGGTGGGGAGAACAGCATCTGCTTCTTGGAAGAATGCTTCTCCCTTTTCCAAGAAAGGAGCCTAGAAACAGCTGGCACAGATGCCCTGGGCCTAGGGGTGACCACGGAGCAGCGGCAGTGTGGCCCCTCATGCGGGATTCCCCGGAGGAATCGGCCGGCCCTAAACTTCTGGCTCTCTCCTCCCGGTCCCCAGAGCTCAGTCTGGGCTGGAAGATACACAGATCCTCTCTCCCCTTTGCTCTTTGAAGGGGAAATGTGAGAAACCAGGCCCCAGGTCTGCCCTTAAGCCTGCACCTCTGCCTAGACTCTGGCCTCTGAGTGTTTGCTTAGCCCTGGAGTTGGCTCTGAAATGCCCGGAATGGAGCCTGAATCAGGGACCATGTCCCAGGGGGCTTGCCGACCAGCTGTGGGCCCTGGGGAAGCCACCTGCTTCAAGGAGTGCCTCTGCAAAGTGGAATTTAAAATACTGCCTCCCAGCGAGAGGGTAGGATAAAGAAACAGACCAGGAGCTATGGCTGGCATTTATGAATCCCTTCCTGTGCCAGACACTGTCCTTTGTGCCTTGTGAGAATGATTGCATTGAATTCTCACAATGAGTCTATAAAGGAAGATTGTTTGCCCATTCACAGATGAAAAAACTGAGGCACCAAGAGGTGAGGTGACTTGCCCAAGGTCCCATGACCAGAAAAGGTGGGTCACGTTCACACTTAGACTATCTAATGCCAAAAACCATACTCTCAGCACTTAGACCAGTTCCTGGCTAATCGACAAGACCCATCCATTGTGTCCTGGTCCCTGGGCACCCAGCTGGGGCCTGGGGAGCAGAGGCCCCTGGCCGCCAGAGGGGAAACTCACAGAGGCTAGATTTTCCCCTTCGCCCAGGAGGCCCTCAGCCAAGGAGAACTTCTGCCAAAGATTCACATAGCACCTCAGTCTTCAAGGACAGCCCTTGAGAATTGAGCGGACTCCAAACCTCTGTCTAGGCTTCCTCACTGTTAAAACCTCCCTCCTTGTTCTAGGGTAAATCCGACAGAAACTGAGCGTGATTCCTGGGGTCCCTCCGACTCAATCTGAATCCCATCTCCGCTGCTGCTGTGTGTTCTCACTTTGCCAGTTTGTGCCTCAGTTTTCTTGTCTGTGAAACAGGGACAATAGTAGAAGCCACTTTGCAGGTTGTCACAGAGATGAAATGAATTAACATACATGCAGGGCTGAAGACAGAGTCTGACAGAGCCCAGGAAAGCCAGCTGTTGTAAACACACTGGGAGAACTTCCCCAGCAGTGGTTAAGACTTCACCTTTCAGCTAAGATTCCACGTGTCTTGCTGCCAAAACACCAGGACATAAAACAGAAACTATATTGCAACAAATTCAATAAAGACTTTAAAAATGGTGCACATTTATCTTTAATCTTTTAAAAAAAGAAAAGAAAGAAGAAAGAAAGGAAAACATACTGAGGATGCTCGGCCCAGGAAAGGAATCCATCTTGGAATCAGCACAGGAATGCCAACTTTCCTGCATCCTGCCTGTTGATCTTGGGAAAGTCCCTTTTTCTTTTCCCTGGGCCTCGGTTTCCTCTTCTTCAAAGTGCTGGGGCATGAAGCCAAGCACCTCAGGTGAGGACTAAATGAAGTAAAGCATGTAGAGACCTGGTGGGGTAGGCAGGCAGGTGAGGAGATGACTGGGGCTTGAGGCTGAAAGTAAAACTACGTCCCTTGGACAGAGAAACAGCCTCAGAAGCATAGGATGGCGGAGACTTGTGGCCCTTCGCTCCTGACTCCAGTCCAGCACTCATTGGTCTGCTAAATGAGGCTGAAGGAAGGAAGGGGATTCCCAGGCAGCTGAGGGGAACCCCCACAGGAAAGCTCTGCAAAAGGTGTAAGTGGGCCCCCCAGGCAAAGAGATGAGCTGGAGAGAGGCTGCAGCTGAGAGGCTGGGGCCTCTTCCTCCAGAGTCATGCTGACCTAGGGTCCAATCCCAGCTCTACCTCTTGCCAACAGCCCTAGTTGTTTTCCTCAGCTTTTGACTAATTTACAGAGTGCAAAAACTGAAAAATATGGAATTGTGTGAAGACGCAGAGGGAAAAAAAAATCATTGTCATCACTATCCCCTGGTTATTTCCTTGCTGCTCATTCTGTGCGTTTTAAATGGTTACTGAAATGTTTCAGATGGATGAAAAGGTAGAGAGAAAGATCAGATGAAATTTCTTGTCCCTAAAACCCAGGTTAAGTAACAAAATTTTACCAATCCCTTTAAGCCCCTGCCCAGCTCCTGCCTCCCTCCCCCACCAGAGATAGCTACTGTGAATTCTATATAGCTGACCCCTTATTCCAGGTCCCTCCCACATCCTGTATAGTGGTCACACTGTCCATCTCTTTCTACAATTTGCCTTTGTTCTCTCAACCTTGTGTCTGTGAGATTTATAGCACTGCAAATATGGGAAAAGCCTGAGCCTCAGTTTTTCCATCTGTGAACTGGGGACGTGGTAAGCACACACCTGAGTTTGCTGTGAGGCCCAAATAACCAGTGCCTGCTGAGGTCTGGGAGCATGTCTGGCACCATATCTGCTTGTAGGAAAATCAGAAATTCTGCTATGGCTTCTTCTTCTGGAACCCCTGCATTGTTGTAGCGACTCCACACATTGGACTGTCTCTGTGCCAGGCACTAGTATACGTGTTTTACAAACATGACTCATTAAACCTCACGACATCCTGAAAGGTGAGGATTGTTATGATCCCCACTTATTGTAGGGAAACTGAGGCCCAGAGAGTCTATACATCTGGGAGGTGAGGGAGGTGGGCTTGAACCCAGGAAAGCGGCTTCTAGACTTCACACTCTTAATCACTACACAGAGTGCCTCTCCCTGCTGCCCATTTTACAGATGGGTACACTCCCCTGGGCAGAGGGAATGACCTGACTACATTCACCCTGGGGTCATTGTCAGGGACAACTTTGCTTCTCCTCCCTAGTGGTGAGAGGACACATAGCATATCAGGAAACTCATGAAAAAGCCATATGTTCTTACAGCCAGGAAACTCTGGGATTGTGTGCACACACATGTGTGCACGGTTTTAACTTAGTTTGCCAGGTGGAGTGTTCATTCCTCCAAGTGCTTAATCACCCCCTCCATTGATGTTAGGCCTTCCCTGGTGGCTCAGACAGTAAAGAATCCGTGTTCAGTGTGGGAGACCTGGGATCTCTAACCCTGGGTTGGGAAGATCCCCTGGAGGAGGGCATGGCAACCCCACTCCAGTATTCTTGCCTGGAGCATCCCATGGATAGAGGAGCCTGGCGGGCTACAGTCCATGGAGTCACAAAGAGTCAGACACGACTGAGCGACTAAGCATAAGCAGCAGCCATTGATGTTTACCGTGAGCTTACATGCTACTCACTGTGCAGATGATGAAAATTCAACAGTAAGCAAGGAAGACTTGGTCTTTCGCCTCCAGGAGCAGCGGCAAAGACACTAACCTGGTAATTTCTTATGTGTACTGATCAATCATGATATTAATACATGCTATGAAGAAGGGGCTCACCTGTTCTAGGAGTAAATAATAAGGGGCCCAACTTCGATGGAGGATTGGCTCCAGGAAGAACAGAGTTGAGATCTAAAGAGTAGATTAGGAGTTCTTCAGCAAGGAAAAGAAGGGAAAAACATTTCAAGCACAGGGACCAGCAAGTGCAAAGGCCCTGAGATAGAACAGAACAAAGGGATTTCGAGGAAGTGAAAAATGTTCACAGTGGCTGGAATGCAGAGAGTTAGGAGAATGTGGCCCAGATGAGACCAGCCTCCCCAGATCTTACCCTGCTCTTGAGGCTCTGGGGTGCTGGAAACTGACTTGGCCACTTTTCTGTCCCACCCTCAGTGATGGGCAGTGGCTATGGACATCTGGACCTGCTCCTCTCCTCCCTGCCTGACCTTGGTCCTATCCCTGTCACCCTGTCTTCAGGGTCAGCCTCGCCCACCAGTGACGGGTGAGCAGAAAGAGCTTAGCCATTGGATTCAGTTCCTTACTTACCAGCTGTGGGTAATGCTTGGCCTCTCTGGGTCTTGGATTAAACTCATTTGTCAAGTGGGGAGCAATCGCTCTTTCGCTCCAGCCTGCAGAGGAGGAAGACCAGACGAGGGCAGAGTTACCCACCAGAGTTCCTCAGACAGGAGAGCCTGGTGCTGCCTGGGGAAGATACTCCAGCAAGGCTTCCCTCCATCTAGAGCGCACTTGACTCCCTTCCCCCAGGGGGAGCAGAGGCGGTGGAGGAGGGGAAGTGCTGTCACTTGGTCACTTCAGTCACGCCAGCTTTGAAGTGTAGCTTAAGAGAATCAGTCCCAGAGAGCCTGGACTTGCCCCTGGTGAGCTGTTTGTCCTTGAACAAGTTGCTTAACCTCTGTGCCTCGTCTGTAAAATAGGTTGATAGGATCACCTACCACGGAGGGTGGCAACAGGGATTTAACACACATAGTGGCTAGAACAGTGTCCAGCACATAATAAGCACTAAGTAGATATTTGCCAAGCAAAATGGACACACCATCCCACTCCAGGTAAGGGCTGATGCCCAAGTGGCGGGGAGGTAAGCAACTGCAGGAAACGTCACCCTGTTGTTTAAACTCCCAGCTCCTACACTTGGGAGAGTAAGAAGGACTCATCTGCTGGGCCTCACTGTTGACAGTCCTCCCAAGATCAAGGTTTGGACAACCATAAAGGGACAGCTGAGGCCAAGGCCCTGGCTGCCCTGCCCCAGCTAATGAGAAGCACCCACATCCAGGCGGCAGAGGGGCCCATGCCAGCCCCTCTGCAAGGAGGATTCAGTCAGCCCCATTTTCTGATGAGGCCATTGAGGTTCAGAGAAGCTCAGTCACTGGTCCAGAAAGGACACAGCAAAGCAGTGATGGAACCAACGCCTGACTCTCAGTGCCGTGTGCCAGGCCCGCTAGACTCAACACTGCAGCTGGAAGCTGGGCGGAGCCAGGCCTGTGCCGGGAATCGGGAATTGGGAATTGCAATTTAAGTTAAGAGCTGAAAAGCGCATCCCTTCTCTACAGGCTATTGGTGCAAGACATTCTCCAGGCCTGGCTCCCTGCCCACTCACTCCGCTGAGCCCTGATCCAGAAGGAAATCAACAGAATCTTTTGCAGGGAGGAAAACAGGGAGGAAAGCTGGGCCTGGCTGCTTGAAAAAAAACAAGACAAATCCCCTCTGCCTTGAGCCCAGGGGTCAGGGCCTGTGTGGGCCCAAGGAGATGGGAGGGGCTGGAGATGGGCAGGGGAGGGGCCAACCTTGGCTGTCAAGTCCACAGATACAATGTTAGCTCCATTGGGAAAATGAAACTAGTTAGTTCCGTTGGGAAACTGTAGCCTGAAGGTGACAGGGTGGTTCGATCTGCCAGGCAAGAGGGGTGGGCCGCCTGTGAGCAACAGTGTCTGACCTCTGTGACCTCTGCGAAAGCAGGACAGTGCTTATCTAGAACAAGTCACCCTAAGGCATTCAGCAAGCTGGGCTTCCCTGGTGGCTCGGTAAAGAATCTACCCGCAATGCAAGAGATCCAGGTTCAATCCCTGGGTTGGGAAGATCCCCTGGAGAAAGAAATGGCAACCCACTCTAGTATTCTTGCCTGGAGAACCCCATGGACAGAGGAGCCTGGTGGGCTACAGTCCATGGAGTCACAAAGAGTCAGACACAAACTAAACAACTAACACTTTCACTTTCACACTTTCACTCAGCAAGTTAATTGAACCCACAAACATTTATTATCTCTCACAGTTTCTGGGAGTCAGGAATTGGGAGAAGCTTGATAAGGTAGTTCTGACTTGGGTCTTTTCTCTATGCAGTTATACTCGAGTGTCAGCTGGGGCTGTGGTCCCCTGAAGGCTCGACTGGGACTGGAGGATCAGCCTCTAAGGTGGCCCCAGCATAGGGCTGGGAGGGCAGTACTGGTCCCGTGGTGGGAGGTCTCTGTTCCTCTCCAGATGGGTTCTCAGGGTTGCTTGAGGGTCCTCAGGACAAGGTGGTCAGCTTCCTCCAGAGCAAGAGATTCAGGAGGGAGAAAGCGCAAGCCGCGATGTGATGATGCCGCGATATGATGATGCCGCGATGTGGTGATGACGTGATGTGATGACGTCAGCCTGGCTCGCCACCTGTCTCCAATGTCCTGTTCACACTGGCCAGTCTGATGACATGGGGACATGAGAACTGGGAGGCGAGGAGATCACTGGGGCTGCCTTGGAGTCCGGAGGCCACAAGCAGCTCACTGAAGTGTGACAGCCCTGGTCTTGGGAGCCCGAAGGCCTGGTCCCCAGCCGGCCTCTGCCACTCACAAGCTGTGAGACTTGGGCAACGGGCTCGTCTTCCCTGTGCTCCTTTTCCTTGGCCGTGAAACAGGGGCAATGAGACAAGTCAAGATCTAAACAGACCAAATAAGGCCCTCGGGGCAATGCCTGGCACCACTTCTGAATCAGAAACGAGCCTCCTCTAGTCACTGCTCTCCCCCCAGTGCCCCGCATGGGTCCAGGGCTTCTGAATGAGTTTGCTCAACAGACGAATGAGCCTCAAGACTGTGTCCGGTTTCTGGAACTTTCTCCTTCAGATGCCCCAAAATGGCTCTCTCCCTTGCTGTGAGCGTCCCTCTGCTCCTCTCCCCTCCGGCTTCCCCTTTTCTTCTTGCCCTTGAACTAGTGGTCTCTCAAACTCTCTGACCTCTCTGGCCATGCCTCTCACAGGGATCCAGGGGGCAGCTGGGGCTGAGTCAGTGTCCAAACTTATTTCTAGCACCCAAACTAATAGTCCATGGAAATCTGATGCCCTTTACATAGAACGGATCTATTTGGTTTTTTTTTTTTAACAAATAGTTACTGAGCCTCTCTTATTTGTTACTGAGTTGGTATAGCTACTGGCACTGCTTGAGGCACAGAGGGTATAGCCATGAACAGGGCACCCCTGTGTTCCTGCAGCTGACATTCCCATGGGGGGAGACAGGCGAATAGGAAACAACTGCAGTGATTTCAGACACGTGACATGCTGTGACGAAACCACAGTCATGGCAGGTGTAGTAGGGCTGGAGGTGCACTTACCTTTGATGGGGTGGCCATCAGAGGAGGTGACACTTGTGGACAGACCGAAAATCAGAAGAGAGCTGACAGAAGAAGCTCTGGAAGCTCCCGAGATTGGGGGATGTGGATGTGTGTTGGAGGATTTGAGTAGGTAACACCCTGGCTCCGTGGATAGACCCCAGCAACCCTCTTCCAAATGCAGTGTGAGAACCACAGACACAACCCACTGCCCAGAGCAGTTCATCCAAATCTCAAGTGTCCTTATCCTTTAAAGCGGCTGCTATGGTTTGAGGGATTTATCCCCAAGCAGCCTTGCAGAGGGATTAGTGACAAGTGGGCAAGATGTTCCCAGCAGCCCTGATGTGATGGCAAAAGCCTGGAAATGAGCTGCAGACCCAGCGATAGGGGACCAGAGGAGCAAACGGGGTGGGGAGGGGGGGCACTTCAAACAGCAAGGCAAGTTCCTCTGGATGAACATAGAGCAATCTCCAAATTACATTAAGAAAAAAGATGCAAATATGGAATGGTGAGCTGGTATTGTTATAGACTAGAAGCAGGGGGATAGGATCCTATTCATTGCTGGTATATGCTTAGAGTTTCTTTCCTGCTCACCGGACCTGACCTCCTGGCCTCTCAAATCAGCAGACCTGGACATGAATCCAGTAACCGCCAACTTGTTGGGTGACCTCAGGGAAGTGACTCTGCGTGTCTGAGCCTCCATTTGCTCGGGCCCTTTTCTACGAGGTCCACATCTTCCCTCTTCACTCCAACCCCACACAGTGGTACTGTAACCAGCCCATCTACTGATGGCGAAATGGAAGCACAAAGGTGAAAAGTGGCAAGCCATGAGGCAGCTCAGGCTGGGGTTCCATGGTTTTATAAAAGCACTTCTCTCCTTTCCTGTTGTTCTCTGCCAGTGGCTATACCACAGATCTACATGGGGTCATTTATTTCAGAGCTAATTCTTCCAGGAGGGGAGATGTCCAATCCATCCAGTCACTCAGCTTAACAAATATTCATGGAACACCTAGAAACTTCCAGACATCCTTCCGAGCACCAGAAGAATTGCTAGCAAAGGCCCTGCACCCCGAGTTAGTGGCCCACTGAGTGTCCACTCGTGCAGAGATATGTATGGGAGGGGTTTCCAGAGTCTCAGCCTTTCCCGTGCCCCGGGTCCCTCTGGCATCTGATAAAGATCCACAGCCTCTCTCAGAAGAATGTCTTTAAACATGTGTAATTACATACTTCAAGGTTTCCCTGGTTGTCCAGGCATTAAGAACCCACCTGCCAATGCAGGGACTTAGGTTTGAGCCCTGGTTCAGGAGGATTCCACACGCCTTGGAGCAGCTAAGCCTTTGTGCCATAACTTCTGAAGCCTGTGCGGCTAGAGCCTGTGTTGCACAGGAGAAGCCACTGCAATGAGAAGCCCACACACCACAACTTGGGAGTAGCTCCTCCTCACCGCAAATAGAAAAGCCCACAAGCAGTAATGAAGATAGTGCAGCCAAAAAACAAACAGAAAAATTTGTGTATGCATAGATTTACAAAGGAAATAAATTGTAAGATACAGATATCGAATATTTTTCGGAGCAGATGTGTGATGAGAGAGTAGCACACACCATGCATAGAACAGATAGCTAGCGAGAAGCTGCCACACAGCGCAGGGAGCTCAGCACAGAGCTCTGTGATGACCTAAAGGGGTGGGATGCAGGCGCGGAAGGGAGAGTAAGGATGGAAGGGACAGATGTACACATAGAGCTGATCTACATTGTTGTACAGCAGAAATTAACACAGCATTCTAAAGCAATTATACTCCAATAAACAACTAAATGAAAAGAAAAAAGAGCAGATGTGTGGTACAGTCATATAGTACTCCTGTATTAGTCTGTTAAATAACAAGACCTCTGGTGGATCTAGTGCTTGCTGTCTTTTTTTTTTTTTTTTGACTGTGTTAGGCCTTGCAGCACGCAGGATCTTCATTGCAGCGTTTGGGCTTGTCTAGTCGTGGTTCCAGAGCACGTGAGTTCAAAGGTTATGCTGTGGAGGCTTAGTTGCCCCATGACATGTGGGATCTTAGTTCACTGACCAGGGATTGAATCCACAACCCCTGTCTTAGAAGATGGATTCTTAACCACTGGACTGCCAGGAAGTCCCGCTTCCATCATTTTGAAGTTGTAATAAGTATAAACAGTTTGTCATAAATGTCCACAACCACTGGAGTGAGACACGGGATTATCTGTGATGTCTGCTGGTGACTGTCGCGTGCACTACCACCGCTGCAATAATTTGTGGCCTACATTCATCACTGTAGGAAAAGCTCCTTTCAGTTAGAGATTAGCAATATAAAAAAAAAACTGAACAAAACTATTTCCCATCCAAGTCCACAGATTCCCTGAATTCTATTCACAGATCCCTCAGGGATCCAGGAATAGCTGTTAAGAATGCCTGGCAGACATACTGGCTTTTCAGTATTATAGTAATTATATCTGTACAGGCAGACCTTGAAAATATTGAGAGTTTGGTTCCAAACTGCTGAAAATAAAGTGAATATTGCAATAAAGATAATCATGAATTTTTTAGTTTCCCATATTATAGTTCATTAGTGTACAATAGCATTATGTCTTTTTTTAAAAGTACAGGCCTTAATGAAAATATACTTCATTGCTAAAAAATGCTAACAATCATCTGAGCCTTCAGCGAGTCATAATCTTTCATAGTAATTACATCAAAGATGCCTGATCACAGATCATTATAAAAATATAATAGCAATGAAAAAGAAATACTGTGAGAATTACCAAAATATGACACAGGGGCATGAAGTTAGTTAATGCTGTTGGCAAAATGGAACCAACAAACTTGCTTGGCACAGAATTGCCATAAACCTTCAATTTGTTAAAAAAAGAAAAAAGAAAAAAGGCAGTATCTGCAAAGCATGATAAAATGAAGCATGCCTGTATACAATCTCATTCTGCTTTTTTAGTATAGAAACAATTTAGAGATACAGAATATAAAAAACAAAAACAAAACATTACCATCACCACCATTGTAATCACCTTCCCTGAAGCAAAGCACCATGGTTACCAGTTTGTGTCTCCTAGACCTTTATCTGAGTACACATGAAAACACATCATCTGGGATTTCTTACATACAAATGGGTCCACACTGTAGGTAATGTTTTGTATCTTGCTTTTTTCTCTCAAGAGTGTATCTGGGACATCTTTTCACGTCTACTCCTGATGAAGGTCGATCTCGTTCTTTTCAACAGCTGCCTGGTAACCCTTGATACAGACTTACAGACGTACCAGAATTGTTCATGTGTCAATTACATAATCATGCTCTAGGGGTCCACCGGAGAAGGGAATGGCAAGCCACTTCAGTATTCTTGCCTTGAGAACCCCATGAACAGTATGAAAAGGCAAAATGATAGGATACCAAAAGAGAAACTCCCCAGGTCATTAGGTGCCCAATATGCTACTGGAGATCAGTGGAGAAATAACCAGAAAGAATGAAGNCAGGGGCCATGCTAATCTTCTCTGTATCGTTCCAATTTTAGTATATGTGCTGCCGAAGCGAGCACTGAACTGAGGCCTTTTAAATGGATCATGCCTGGCATCTTGCCTACCATCTGGAGATGAGAGCCATGATTATCTGCATTCTAGAGAAGTGGCCCAAAGAGGTAGAGGTCACATAGCCCAAGGTCACAGAGCCATTAAGCTAAAGAGCTGTGATTCAAACCCAGGCTCCTCACATATAAGGCACTACTCTTTCTTTCTGCCTTGGCTTTTATCTGTAGTTGACAAAATGCTTTTCCAAAATGTGAACCGTTTCTTGGAAAGAGACAGGCAGGACATATCGTTGTTATTGATCTTATTGATTCTCTGACACACCAGACGCATTCCCACCTTAAGGCCTTTGCACTGCCTTTCCCTCCTGGAATTCCCTTCCTCCTGACTTTCCCATAGCTGGCTTCTTCACGTCGGCTCAGCTCAGATGGCCCTCTCTGCTAAGCATTTCCCTGCCATTGTGGCTAAACATGCCCCTGACCCCACTCACTACGCTGTCTTATTTTCTTTGTAGCACTCATCACTATTGGAATTTAACTGATATAGTCAATGAAAGTGTCCTGGAATCAGAAGCTTGCCAGTTTTGTTCATTCCTTATTCTTGAGTACCTAAAACAGGATCTAGCATATAATAGGTACTCAAGAAATAATTTTTTGACTACATAAATGAAATTCAGAAGGTGAGGGATTAGTTTGAGGAAACACATTTATAACATACGTTTCCCATGGACTGTATCTTGCCAGGCTCCTCTGTCCATGAGAATCTTCAGGCAAGCATACTGGAGTGGGTTGCCCTGCCCTTCTTCAGGGAATCTTTCCAACCTAAGGATTGAACCCAGGTCTCCGGCATTGCAGGCAGATTCTTTACCATCTGATCCACCAGGGAAGCCTATATTTATATATAACACATAACACATGTTTTATATGGGACATTTTATAGAACCTGGTGTTGGTGGATTTGTTTTATATTGAGATATAGTCCCTTGGACTGCAAGGAGATCCAACCAGTCCATTCTGAAGGAGATCAACCCTGGGATTTCTTTGGAAGGAATGATGCTAAAGCTGAAACTCCAGTACTTTGGCCACCTCATGCGAAGAGTTGACTCACTGGAAAAGACTCTGATGCTGGGAGGGATTGGGGGCAGGAGGAGACGGGGACGAACGAGGATGAGATTGCTGAATGGCATCACGGACTCGATGGACGCGAGTCTGAGTGAACTCCGAGAGATGGTGACCAACAGGGAGGCCTGGTGTGCTGCAATTCATGGGGTCACAGAGAGTCGGACATGACTGAGCGACTGAACTGAACTGAACTAATAGTCCACATACAGTGAAATTCACCCTTTTAATGTATGGCTCTATGAGATTGACAAATGTATATCGTCATGTAACCGCCATCACACAATACAAAATATTACCAACACCTCCCCGGAAGTTCCCCTGTGTCCTTTTGCTGTGAATCCCCACTCCTGGGCCTCAGCCTCTAGCAACAAGTGATTCTGACTGCTCCAGAAAGTCATGTGAATGGAATCCTACAGTCTTTAGCCTTTTACGTCTGGCTTTTTTCAATGCAGTCAGTCTAACTGGAGGTGTCTCCCTGCCGGTGAATGCATCAGTAATTCACTCCTTTTTATTGCTGAGCAGAGTTTATTGGATGAGTGGGCCACAGTTGCTTTTCCATTTACCAGATGAAGTCTTTTTCATTTAGATAATGCAGGAAAAAAGCAGACGTCAGCAGATCTCCTTGGCCTCTGAGACTCGCCTGCCTCTGTGCTCAGCTGTGTTCTATCCAGAGTGCCTTCCTTCCTCCCCCAGGCTCTGTCTATCAAAACTATTTCCTTTCCTTCAAGGCCCTTTTCAAATGCTGCCTCCCACAAAAGACGCAGGGTTTACTGTCCCTGTGTCACAGGGTGGTAAAGTGAAGCTCAGGGAAGGGCAGCCTTCAACTGCTAGAGGCCCACACTTGGGCGTAGCAGAGCCAGCACCAAACTCAGGGCCAAGGCGAGAAGAGGCCAAAGATCAACCTCTTTGCAGCCCAGGGGTGGCAAGTGGGGGGAGGGGTGTGGCGGAGATGCAGGCCCCCTCTTTCCCATCTCAGCCCTGAGAGTTTACCAGCAGGAGGGTGACAGAGAACGGGCAGGTCCAATCCTGAGTGGGGCTAGGGGCCTGGGGCAGATCCCGTCTGGGGTTTGCCCCTCCATGAGGACTTTTCCCTTCCCACCCTTCCAGCCGGTGCCTGAGCCCTGGGCTAGACCCAACCCCCACCCACAGGCTGACATTACTCATCAGAGCTGCAGGCTGGCTGAACTGGGGCCCTTCTTGCCCAGATTACCATCCTAGAGCCCACGAGTGGGCATGGCAAGTTGGGTGATGGGTCCCAACTGTGGGTGACCTTTGCCCACCCAGCATTTGCAGCCACAGAACAAATAAGGGACTAATAAGAGTGCTTAGGGGGTTCCCATTACTGGAGAGGACCCCAAGCTACCCTGAGGCCCCAGCCCTGCTGTGCAGACCTGAGGAGCCCCCTGGGCAGGGAGTCTTGAAACCCAGGCCATCAGCTGGTGACCTTAGGCAAGTTTTCTGGGTCTCAGTTTGGGGAGTTGCGCTGCTGGTCCTGGGTGGAGCTTATGTATACTTTTTCAGAATATTACTTAAAAAATTTTTTTTTTACATACTGTTTTGGTTGCACTGTGTCTTCATGGCTGCCTGCAGCCTTTCTTCTCTGGTTGTGAAGAGCAGGAGCTACTTTCTAGTTGCAGTGTGTGGGCCTCTCATTGTTGCAGTGCACAGACTCTAGGCACACAGGCTTCAGTACTTTCAGCACGAGCGCTCAGTACTTGTGGCTTGTGGACCCTACAGCTTGCAGGCTCAGTAGTTGGAGAACACGAGCTTAGTAGCTCCGCAGCATGTGGAATCTTCCTGGGCCAGGGATCGAACCCGTGTTCCCTTTATTGGCAGGCGGATTCTTATCCACTCTACCACCAGAGAAGTCCAGAATATTGCTTTCAAATGCATAAAATAAGAACACCTAGTGACATTGTGATTATAATGTGTTGTAGTTGTAACACTACCCAGTGGTGGGCTTGAGAATCTCCATTATTCTGAAGTCACGATCGGTATTTTATGACATTGTAATATCTATGCTATGATAGGAAATATTTGTGATTTCTGTTGGTAATGAAGTTGCGGGATCAGCTAACAGTGTTATGATTTGGAATCTCTGCTCATAATTGAAAGTCAAAGCCACTCAGTTGTGTCCAACTCTTTGCGACCCCATGGACTATACAGTCCTTGGAATTCTCCAGGCCAGAATACTGGAGTGGGTAGCTTTTCCTTTCTCCAGGGAATCTTCCCAACCCAGGGATCAAACTCAGGTCTCCCACATTGCAGGTGGACTCTTACCANTTGCGACCCCATGGACTATACAGTCCTTGGAATTCTCCAGGCCAGAATACTGGAGTGGGTAGCTTTTCCTTTCTCCAGGGAATCTTCCCAACCCAGGGATCAAACTCAGGTCTCCCACATTGCAGGTGGACTCTTACCATCTGAGCTACCAGGGAAACCCAAGAATACTGAAGTGAGTAGCCTATTCCTTCTCCAGCAGATCTTCTCAACCCAGGAATTGAACTGGGGTCTCCTGCATCGTAGGCAGATTCTTTACCAACTGAGCTATGGGGAAGCCCAGTTGTAGGATCGGCTAACAGTGTTATGATTTGGGATTTTGGCTCATAATTGAAGGAAATGCCAAATTTTTATTACAGGTTAGTGAACAAAAAACAAAAATGTAATTATTCTTTCACTCAAGTGCATGGACCCCCTGAATTCTCGTCACAGGCCTGGTGGTCCCCAATTAGGCACCTGTGACCTACAGAGAGAATACCCAGGGGGACTAGGGCATGAGAGCCCCCCAAGAAGCCTGAAAAAGGAGTCAGATAGGGCGTGATGGGAGGGGAGGGGGAAGCAATAGGGAGGGGAGAAGGAAAACTAGGGGAGGGTATACCTGGGAAGTACTTCCAGAAAAAGGGAGTGGCCACATGTGTGACTGCTGCTGAGATGGAGAGTAAGCTGAGGATACAGAAGTGTCCGCTGACCACTCTCATCAAAGACAGTTACAACGAGGTGTGTTAAAGAGTCTCTCCAGGGCTGGGGACAGGTCAGTGGTGCACAGGATTGAACCATATAGGTTGTATTTTTTTTTTGGAGTGTAGTAAATACACATATTTTATTATATTATTATTTATGCTGTGTGAATATGTGTGTGTGAAGAACACCATAATAATATTATTTTTTAAAGGTAAGCATAGAGAGGGAGGGGAAAATGGAGATAATTTGTTCTTCAAGAAGTTATGTTGCTTGGGGGTGAGCAGAGAAATTGGAGACACAGATAGAGGGAACCTGTGGAGTCAAGGATATTTTTTTTCTTTAATTTTTAACTAGGGACCCCTGGACACATTTGCCTGTTGCAGAGGCTGGGGCAGGAAAGGAAAGAAGGGGTCAAAGGGACAAAGGCTTGAGAAGTTCAGACACACTTATCTCCCTGGTCCTCAAGTCCTCTTTGCGACCTCTCCACTTGAGCAAGCATCAGTTGGCTGAGTCTCTCCCCAGAATTTCTGATTCTGTAGGTCTGGATCTGGAAACTTGCATTTCTCACAAGCTCCCTGGTGATGCTTGCTGCAAGGACGCACTATAAGGCTCTGATCGACACCACTTGCGCCCCCTTCAGAATTTTACATTGCACTACAACGAGCCATGCCCCCTTAGAAAGCACAGAGGTGAGGGAGGTATGGGAGCAGACAGTTGAGACGGAAGAGAGCTGAAGAGACTAAGGAAGAAGCAGCGGAAGCCTGACCCCCAGCCAAGGTCACCCCATCTCCCTGGGAAGCACCAGTCTTCCCAGGGACCTTGGGAGCTGCCCTGTTGGACCTCCTGGAGGGCTGAGTGACAGGGGGTGGGAAGGAGCCAGAGCTGGGGGATCGAGATGGTGGCGAGAGGCCAGCAAATATGCCCAATGGAGAGTGAGTGGAGGAGGGGCACCGGCTCTCTGTCCTCAGGCACTGAGCCCTGAGAACAGGCCGTTCACCTTTGCAATTTGATCCTGGTCTCATGCCAGCTTCTCCTGCTCTTGGGAAAAAGCAGCCCTGTCAAAGAAATGAACATTAGCTTGTCAGATCCCAAGATATCTGAGCTGGGAGGACCCTTGGAGACTGGCCAGTTCAACTCCATTTCACTGATGGAGGGGGCCAGAAAATAAAAGTCCGGTTTGATGGATGGACTTGCAAACTCTGGTATAGGGAAAGATGCATCCCCTCTTCCTGCTGTTGGCTCAGTCCTACAAAGCTAAATCATGGGTATTACGCTGGGGACTATGATGACAATTGCTGCTTCCCCTCTTAGTGACTCATTGAACACATTTTTTTTTTTTGAACACCCACTTATGTTAAGCACTGTGCTAGATATGGAGATAAAGTGAAGAGCAATACCAAGCTCCTGGCTTCATGGCATTAACATGTCAAGGGCAAGTTTTAAAAGGCAATAAACAAATAAATACGTAATACAAAGCTGGGGCATGATAAGGGGTTGGAAGAGAACTGAAATGACATGAGGGAGTGAGCCTTGTAGATGGTGTGGGGCGGTAGGATCCAGATGAGAGGAAATATCGTGTGCAAAGGCCCTGAGGTAGGGCCATGCTTGCTGTGTTGGAAGGGTGTCTGGAGTGGAGTGAGGGAGACTAGGAGAGGAAACCAGAGTGGTAGCCGGAGACCAGGTCATAAAAGCACCTGCGGTCAGGGAGGACTTTGGCTTTTCCTCTCTGACTTTTCCAAGGAAGACTTTGGTGAGAAGGGAACCCTGGGAGGGTTCTGAATGGAGGAGAAGTGTGATCTGATTTCAGTTTAACAGGATCCCTCCGGCTGCTGAGTGGAGAATGGGCTGTGTATGGGACAAGGATGGAGGCAGAGAAGTTGAGGATAAAGCAACAAATAGAGTAAGCAAGAGGTGATGGCAGTCTGACTTGGCACCAAGGCCTCCCCCAGTTGCTCTGTGTCCTTCCAGGGGACATATGGAAGGGACAGGAAGCTTCCCCTAACCCTTACCCATGACCCCAGTGCACCGTCTATCTCCTCACAGCTGGAAAGTTACATCCAGATGAACCTGAGGCTGGAGCTGGCACAGTCCCAGCAGCACTTGGTCCAGAACCAGACAGCCACCATGCTGGAGCTGGGCGCCAGTCTCCTGACCCAGACCACTGCCCAGACCCGCAAGCTGACCGACGTGGAGGCTCAGGTACTAGAGGGTGAGGGGGTGGTACTGGGGGCACCGTGGCTGGCCAGGCTGGCTCATAATCCTAGTCATCTTGCTTTGACCCTTGTCCCTGGAGAAAGTCAGAGCCTCCTCTGGCCTTGCAGCCCCCCGGGATCCCTTCCTGATGACCCCATCACAGAACTGTCTCCCACCAGGTCATGAGCCCAGGGCAGGAGGAGGGCGGACGGTAGACACTGGGTTTGGCTCTTCTGCCTCTGTGATTCCCATGTCCGGTCCGAGCTGGGATTCGGCAGCACACACACACCTGCCCTCAGGGGGCTCACAGCGCTTCAGGAAAATGTGGAAAACAAATTAGACCTATTTATTAGACCTCAGCGGGACAACAGCTCTGAAAGAGGAGGCCACAGGGAGCAGCAGAGAGGGAGGAAGGAAAGGGACAGGAATATAAGTGAGAGGGTGAGTAAATGAATGGCTGAAAAGACAGCTGACAAAGGGCCATATGTTTCTTAACCTTACTATGTGCCAGTTACTGTTGGAGATGCCTGGTTCTAGTTTACAGCAGTAAATAAAATAGGTATGCATCCGTACTCCCTTGGAGCTTCCTTCTAATGAGCGCCAAGAAAACAAACAGGATAAATAACATGCGTATGAAACAGTGATAGTGCTAGGGAGAAAATAGCAAGGACAAGATGACCAGTGGAGAGTGTGTGCCAGGAGTGGTGAGAGGGACAAGTTGCAAGCTTAGACAATACAGCCGGAAAGGCACTGCTGGGAAGGTAGGGTTGGGGTCAGGCTTACTAGAACAGCCTTCCCAACAGGGAGAGCAGTATGTGCAAAGGCCTGGAGGTGGAACAGAGCTGGCAAGCTCCAGGAACACCAAGGAGGTCAGGATGGCTGGAGTGACCCAGGGGAGACTGGTGGGCCAGCGTCAGAGGTGATGGGGGCAGATGGCATTACAGGATTTTGTCGGCCACCACCATGTGAGGTGGGAGCCACAGGAGGATTTTGAGCACAGGGTCCACATTTTAAAAGTCTACCCCAGACTACCAAGCAGACAGAGGCCTGTAGAGGACAAGATCAGGGACGGGGAGCCCTGTGAAGAGGCCAGTACAGGACACAAGGTGAGAGATGGGGTCAGGGCCAAGTGGGTCATGGAGGGGCAGGAAAGTGGTCATGTAACCATTGGGAAGGTGGAGCAAATATCTAATGGCTGATGGATTAGATATTGGGGGGGAGGTCAAGGGTGGTTCCTCCCACATACATGGCAGGAGGAATGGAACTGCCATGTATAGAGATGGGGAAGAGCAAATCTAAGATAATCACAAGCCTAGTTAGGTGTCATGGTCTGTGCACAGGTTGGGAAAGAATTTCCAGAAACAAGGCAGAATGAAAGAAAGGACCATGATATCAAGGTCTATGAGTGAGAGGGTGTAAATAGGTCAGCAAGTTTCTGGAATGGCAGGGCCTGAGGTCAAGTGTGTGGCTGCTGGGCAGGGCTCCTGAAGGGCTTACAAAGCCCCTTCTCCCCACCTCCCTTGTTGGGGCAGGTCCTGAACCAGACATCCCGAATGGAGATCCAGCTGCTGGAGACCTCTCTGTCCACCAACAAGCTGGAGAAGCAGCTGCTGCTGCAGGGCCATGAGCTCCACCGGCTGCAGGGCCACAGCAGGTGGGCACTGGCACCCTGACACGGGGCAGGGGCAGGGACCAGGGCTGAGCTCCAGGGCTGGGCTGGGACCCAAGTGGGCTGGGGATCCGGGGTGAGCCCCAGAACCAGCCTGAGCTGGGCTCCGTCATGGGGGAGGGGGCAAAATGTAAAGGTGGACTTGAACTAGTGCCCAGGATGGGGGCTAGGGCCAGAGGTAGAGCCCTGAAGACTGGAGTGAGAGGGCACTGGGGCTGGAGTTAGAGCTGGGACGTGGCCTGAAACCAGGGTAGGAGATCAGACTAAAGTTGAGAGTGAAGGTGGACACTGAGGCTTGGCTGAGGCTGAAGCTAGGGGCTAGACAGGCATGGGGCCGGCCCATCCTGTCCTGAGAGGGGACAGGAGACAGGCATTTTCCTGGGACCTGGGACACCCTGATTCTTCCTCCCTTCTTTCTCTCTCTCTCTTTCTTTCCTTCTTTTCTATCTTTATTTATTTTATAGACTTTAACAGCTTTTCTGAACCACCATTTACATACCATACAATTCACCCTGTACATCTTAATTTGATCTACATATCTGTAAATAAATAAATATAATCTCCCCTACCAACTCTTCTCCTTCCCAGAAACAACCACAGTGATATGTTTCTTGTCTGTATTAGCAGAGTCTCAGCACTTATAAGCAAATAAACACAAGGGGAACACCCTTTAAATTACAAAGAAAGAGTCCTGGGGTACAGATAAGGCAGAGACATGGACCTCTGAAGCTGATTTCATCTCAGTTTCGAGCTGAGTGGAGAAAAAACTGCCAAGCTCAGGCTGGTGGAGAAAGCAAAACCCACACAGGTAAGCAGTCACAGGCCTAGGTAGAGAATGAGATGTTATTGTTGCTCATATGCTGAGTCAAAATAAGGACACAAGGATCCTCAAGCTCCCTGTGATCTGGGGACCATTAATGATAGTTTGTGTACCTCCTTATTCTTACTCCCCACCCCAAGGGAAGGGGGAAGCACTGACACTACCAACGACTCTGAACTGAATTAAAGTACCTGGAAACCAGTGAGTCACCAGTGGGCTTCCCTGGTGGCTCAAATGGTAAAGAGTTTGCCCACAGTGCAGGAGACCTGGGTTCAATCCCTGGGTTGGGAAGATCCCCTGGAGAAGGGAATGGCAACCCACTCCAGTATTTTTGCCTGGAAAAATCCCATGGATGGAGGAGCCTGACAGGTTACAGTCCACAGGGTTGCAAAGAGTTGGACACAACTGAGCGACCACCACACACAGAAACAAGTGAAGATGGAGGGTGTCATCAGCACGTGGGTGGACCATGGAGACAGCCAAAATTCTAGAATCCAGGTGTGCCCAAATCCTCTCTCTTCCTGAGGCATAATCTGGGGTCCAGGGAAATTCCTCCAGCCCTGGCTGGACTCATTTTCTTAGACTGGAGAATGTTTGGCATAGCCTCTCCCTTCTGCTTCATCTCTCAGCTACCCACCCACTGGCAGCAGAGGCAAATATGCATAGTCCCCTTTCTCAGTTCAGTTCAGTTCAGTCGCTCAGTCTCTTTGTGACCGACTCTTTGTGACCCCATGAAATGCAGCATGCCAGGCCTCCCTGTCCATCATCAACTCCCGGAGTTCACTCAAACTCAAGTCCATCGAGTTGCTGATGCCATCCAGCCATCTTATCCTCTGTCGTCCCCTTATTCTCCTCCCCCCAATCCCTCCCAGCATCAGAGTCTTTTCCAATGAGTCAACTCTTTGCATGAGGTGGCCAAAGTACTGGAGTTTCAGCTTTAGCATCNGGGCTGGGCTGGGACCCAAGTGGGCTGGGGATCCGGGGTGAGCCCCAGAACCAGCCTGAGCTGGGCTCCGTCATGGGGGAGGGGGCAAAATGTAAAGGTGGACTTGAACTAGTGCCCAGGATGGGGGCTAGGGCCAGAGGTAGAGCCCTGAAGACTGGAGTGAGAGGGCACTGGGGCTGGAGTTAGAGCTGGGACGTGGCCTGAAACCAGGGTAGGAGATCAGACTAAAGTTGAGAGTGAAGGTGGACACTGAGGCTTGGCTGAGGCTGAAGCTAGGGGCTAGACAGGCATGGGGCCGGCCCATCCTGTCCTGAGAGGGGACAGGAGACAGGCATTTTCCTGGGACCTGGGACACCCTGATTCTTCCTCCCTTCTTTCTCTCTCTCTCTTTCTTTCCTTCTTTTCTATCTTTATTTATTTTATAGACTTTAACAGCTTTTCTGAACCACCATTTACATACCATACAATTCACCCTGTACATCTTAATTTGATCTACATATCTGTAAATAAATAAATATAATCTCCCCTACCAACTCTTCTCCTTCCCAGAAACAACCACAGTGATATGTTTCTTGTCTGTATTAGCAGAGTCTCAGCACTTATAAGCAAATAAACACAAGGGGAACACCCTTTAAATTACAAAGAAAGAGTCCTGGGGTACAGATAAGGCAGAGACATGGACCTCTGAAGCTGATTTCATCTCAGTTTCGAGCTGAGTGGAGAAAAAACTGCCAAGCTCAGGCTGGTGGAGAAAGCAAAACCCACACAGGTAAGCAGTCACAGGCCTAGGTAGAGAATGAGATGTTATTGTTGCTCATATGCTGAGTCAAAATAAGGACACAAGGATCCTCAAGCTCCCTGTGATCTGGGGACCATTAATGATAGTTTGTGTACCTCCTTATTCTTACTCCCCACCCCAAGGGAAGGGGGAAGCACTGACACTACCAACGACTCTGAACTGAATTAAAGTACCTGGAAACCAGTGAGTCACCAGTGGGCTTCCCTGGTGGCTCAAATGGTAAAGAGTTTGCCCACAGTGCAGGAGACCTGGGTTCAATCCCTGGGTTGGGAAGATCCCCTGGAGAAGGGAATGGCAACCCACTCCAGTATTTTTGCCTGGAAAAATCCCATGGATGGAGGAGCCTGACAGGTTACAGTCCACAGGGTTGCAAAGAGTTGGACACAACTGAGCGACCACCACACACAGAAACAAGTGAAGATGGAGGGTGTCATCAGCACGTGGGTGGACCATGGAGACAGCCAAAATTCTAGAATCCAGGTGTGCCCAAATCCTCTCTCTTCCTGAGGCATAATCTGGGGTCCAGGGAAATTCCTCCAGCCCTGGCTGGACTCATTTTCTTAGACTGGAGAATGTTTGGCATAGCCTCTCCCTTCTGCTTCATCTCTCAGCTACCCACCCACTGGCAGCAGAGGCAAATATGCATAGTCCCCTTTCTCAGTTCAGTTCAGTTCAGTCGCTCAGTCTCTTTGTGACCGACTCTTTGTGACCCCATGAAATGCAGCATGCCAGGCCTCCCTGTCCATCATCAACTCCCGGAGTTCACTCAAACTCAAGTCCATCGAGTTGCTGATGCCATCCAGCCATCTTATCCTCTGTCGTCCCCTTATTCTCCTCCCCCCAATCCCTCCCAGCATCAGAGTCTTTTCCAATGAGTCAACTCTTTGCATGAGGTGGCCAAAGTACTGGAGTTTCAGCTTTAGCATCATTCCTTCCAAAGAACACCCAGGACCGATCTTTAGAATGGAGTGGTTGGATCTTCTTGCAGTCTCCTTTTTAACCCTTTTAAAACCCAAGTGGAACATACTATTCTTTGGCATGATGGTATTTTCTTTTTTTTTTTTCAATTATCCTGGAGATGGTTCCATAATTGTGTGACACACTTGTGCATTCTTTTCTCCAGCTGCATAATGTTCCACTGGATGCCTGTCCCCAGATATATTTCCAAGTGAGGTTGTTCCAGTCTCATGATTCCAACACGTGGTGCTATGAATATTGTTCCCATACCTTATTGAACACACATGTGAACAAATCTGTAGAACAAAATGCCAGAAGTGCAAAAGCTGAGTCAAAAATTTCTTTCTTTTTAAAAAAACTCATTACAAAAATGCCTCGTGCTTATTATATCCTCACACAATAGACACTTGTACAAAATAAAAGGAGAGTTGGCCCCCTCCACCCACTCCCTCCTTTTCATTTCCATCTGCTCAGACCTGCTCCTCAGAAGTACCAGCACTTAGTGGATTTTCTTTCATTCTCTATAAACACAGGTACCACCATGTCCTTCCATATGTCTATCCACGCCTCTTCCTATAAGCTCCCGAGTATCCCTCAACAATTTACATTAATAGTTTTTTCTTTCTCTTTTAATTTCTCACATGCGGGGTTAGACTACAGGCAGTGATGTGCCACTCCAGGTCCCTGGCCTCTTTTCCCTTCTGCACAACTGAGCTCAGCCTCCTTGCTCTTCAGAACTGCTCCAGATCATTTCCAGGGGAACCAGAACAGAACAGCCTCAGCCACTCCTGGCTGTTGTGCATTTTGGCTGTTTTGTTTTTCCCTATTACAACCGACTCCCCCAAAGGACATTCTTGCCCATGCCCCCTGGAAGTTGTCTCTGGTGAGTGGACTGCTAGGTCGAAAGATACACATATTTGGGATTTGATCACGGCTATCTGGTTGCTGGTGTGTCCCTCCCACCCGACCTGTTTCCTCTACTGGACCCTAAGGCATTTTACTCCAGGGCCAGCTCTCTCTTTCCTCCCTCCCTCACTCTGCTATCCGTTGGCACGGACCTCCCGGCTGTGGAACCCTAGGCAGGACGCTACCTCTCCGAGCCTCGGTGCGATTTGACCCTCATCCGAGGACCCAGGGAAAAGCCCTTGACTGTGACTGCACGGTGGGGGCGGCGGGTTCACCCCTGTGCGCTCCCTTCCCTCCCTGCAGCGCGCTGGAGACGCGGGTGCAAGCCCTGGAGACGCAGCAGCAGGCGGAGCTGGCCAGCCTCCGCGGTGAGAAGGAGCGGCTGCGGCGCCTGCTGGGCCGCCAGAGCGGCGCCCTCGCCGGCCTCGAGCGCACCCTGCGCGCCGCCAGCAGCAACTCCAGCCTCCTGCAGCGCCAGCAGCACCAGCTGCTCCAGTCGGTGCAGCGCCTGGTGCGCGTCATGGCCCAGGGCCCGGGTGAGCGACCGGGGAGCCCCGGGTGTGGGAGGAGGGCAGCAAAAGGGAGGGAGACCCTGCTTACCCTCCTGCCCTTTCATGCTTGTTCTGGCAGCCACTGCAGGAAGGACTATCCCCGCCCCCACCCATGAAACAGAAACAACAAAGGGTAGTCATCATGGTAACAACAACCACAGTCCTAAGAGGAACCAATCCAGACTCCTTCTCCTGACCCCTGAGTGACCTTGAGATGCCCCTTCCCTCTCTTGGTCTCCCTTTCCCCATCTGTTCAACTGGGGTGGTGATAAGGACACCACCAGCCCAGACTGACAAGCTGGGGATTCCAGGATCCACCCTCCAGCCCCGCTTGCTTGGGCTTGCCCCCTTATCCCCAGGCCTCAGTTCCCCTGTCTACAGAATGAAGAGGTTGGATTCAGCCCCACCCCACCCTGCAAGGACTTCTCTCGACCCCTAACCCAAGAGGGCCAAACAGAAGCGGAGAGGCTCCTCTGGATCAGTTTCCTAAGAAAGGACAATGGCTGGGCCTGCTCCCCAGCCCCCACTTCTAATGGGGCCGAGTTCAATCACTCAGTTCCAGAGTCAGTCACTCAGTCAACAAGCACGTGCTGAGCCAGCCCAGTGCTGGGTGGTGGGGGTGCACCAGTGAACGGCATAGTTCCACGACTGTCTCTGGCCAAAAACAATGGCTAGCCCCCTCTGGGGGTCTCTGAGGGAAGGAGGAGGAATCACATATTTGTTAATTGTGCTAGATGACCTGCTAGCAGTGTTCCTGAAGTTTCCAGACTTGTTTAGTCGCTCAGCTGGGTCTGACTCTTTGCCACCCCATGGATTGCAGCACACCAGGCTTCCCTGTCCTTCACCATCCCTCGGAGTTTGCTCAAGCACATATCCGTTGGGTCACTGATGCCATCCAACCATCTCATCCTCTGTCATCCCTTCTCCTCCTGCCTTCAATCTTTCCCAGCTTCATGGTCTTTTCCAGACAATGGAAGGTCTAAAAGGCCGTGCGCAGGAGAGGAGACTTTAATCTGAGGGCTGCAGGGAGTCACAGAAGGGTTTTGAACCAGGAGGGACTAACTCAGTTTCTAGGGACTTTTAGGAAGCATGATTGGAACCAGGGAGGGGAGAATGGCTTGGCGAGAGAAAGATAGGGAAAGAGTTCCTACTGCTGCTGGGTCACCATAGTGGGGAACTAGATAGCCGTTAAGGCACAGGAGTCAAACAATAGTGAGGGATTCCAGACGCTGCGGCTAGCAGCAGTGTGGAGACAGAGGACAGCACCATAGCGCCATCGGAGCTGGGCACCCCCACGGGGTGGAGGCAGCCACGGGCAAGAGAGGTGGATACCACAATTAACAGTGACCCGAACCCATCACTGGCTTGTGCACAGAGCCGTGGCAATGAGGCTGCCTAAATTCGTCTTGTAGCTCAGCCAAAAGCACGGGGCCTGGGGCCAACCCCTCACCCCACAGGCTCACTGCCAACCCAGTCTCCAGTTGTGGCCCAGTGTCTGCTTCCCTTCCCCAGGGACCAGGGGCCTGGCCAGTGAGACCATGGAGATCCTGTCAAGGGAATGTTTTTGCACAGACTGAGGCTGGGATGGATTTGGGGGCTTTTGTCTCTTCATTTGCGATCTGGAAATAATAGCCTCCTTTCAACAGGGCCTCAGCTCCAAGATCCAGGATCCAGGTTCAAGTATGAAGCCAAAAATAGGAAGTCACACACTTGGTAGCTTCCTGGTTTGTCCCAGGTCAGGATACCTATCCATCTGGAATTTTAGCCCTGTCCATGGATCCCCACCTTACACTTAGTTACTCAGACATTAAAGAATCTCCCCGCAATGTGGAAGACCTGGGTTAGATCCCTGGTCGGGAAGATTCCCTGGAGAAGGGAATGGCTACCCACTCCAGTATTCTTGCCTGGAGAATTCCATGGTCAGAGGAGCCTGTCAGACTTGGGGTCACAAAGAGTCAGACACGACTGAGTGACTAACATTATTAGTTATTGGATACCCGCCTACCCAAAGATTGGATTCTGGTAGATTCATAGCCTAAAGCTCTAATGGATTCCATGAAAGGAGCCAGAGAGGGGATCTGAATAGTTCTTTTACCAATAGTCACTTTTTTCTTGCTAAGCCTGGAGGCCCCCAGGGCCCTGGTGGAATTTGACCATTATATTAATATCCTCTCTTAAGGCCAATGGTCAGCTCCCAGGGAAAGCAGAATGTAGGGGAGGGGCTCACCTAGGAGATGCTGGTAGAGTGGACTGTGGAGGGGACCCTGGGCCACCTACCCTGAGGGAGCTCTAAGGACAGCTCCCCAGTGAGATTCAGAGAGAAGGCAAGCCCTGCTCATTCCTTCCCACCCGATCCAGCCGTGTGTCCTTGCGCCAGTTACCTCACTCTTGGGCCCCAGTTTTCTAATCTATGAAATGGAGAAGTACCTTAGTGGAGTTGGAGCCCCAGTTACCTGTCCTGAAAGACTGTAACAGCCTCATCTCTGGCCTTCCTGCTTTGAGTCTCATCCCTCCCAGTCTCTGTCCTAATCTCTGGCCAGAGCACTCTTCCTTGCCACAGTCTGCACTCCTCAGCCCCATGTTCAAGATTGAAATCTCAAGACTGTCTCTCCTTCCTTGATGACACTTTCTAGTTCATGGAACAGCTAGAGCTCCCTTAGGGCTGAGATCAGGGTGTGAGTCATCTCCTCTCCGTGGCCTTAGGCAAATTTCCTTTGTGTGTGTGTGTGTGTATGTGTGTGTGTGTGTGTGTGTGTGTGTGCACATGCACGCGTGTGCACACATACTAAGTCAATTCAGTACTGTCCAACTCTTTGTAACCCCATGGACTGTAGCCTGCCAGGTTTCTCTGTCCATGGGATTCTCCAGGCAAGGATACTGGAGATCTTCCCACTCAAAGATTGAACTCACATCT
Organism: Neotragus pygmaeus; assembly: GCA_006410875.1. Taxonomy (NCBI): domain Eukaryota; kingdom Metazoa; phylum Chordata; class Mammalia; order Artiodactyla; family Bovidae; genus Neotragus; species Neotragus pygmaeus. The sequence continues at coordinate 781,484 of SJYV01054924.1, forward strand.
CTTATGTCACTTGCATTGGCGGGTGTGTTCTTTACCACTAGCACCACCTGGGAAGCCCCAAATTCCCCTCACCACACCCCAAGCCCAGCACACGGCAGTCCTGTCCCCACGTCGGAGCCTGTGCCTGTGCCTTGCCTCAGCCTGAGACAATCCTCCCTTCTACACCTGGGCAGTCCCTGCTCCTTGTCCAGGTCCCAACTAACTGTCAGCTCCTCTAGGAAACCTTCCCAGGCCTGATACATTCTGTGTCCCCAACATCTCCCAGCCCAGAGCCTGGCACAGAACAGGCAGGAGTGCCACCTGGCCCTTTCCCTCTCACCTTGTTATTTAGTTGATCAGTCACGTCTGACTCTTTGCAACCCCATGGACTGTAGCCCGCCAGGCTCTTCTGTATGGGATTTTCCAAGCAAGAATACTGGACTGGGTTACTTTTTTGTTTTTAATTTAATATATATATTTTATTGAAGTATAGTTGACTTACAGTGTTTTAGGTATACAGCAAGATGATTCAGTTATATGTATACACATATATAATTTTTCAGATTATTTTCCATTATAGATTATTATAAGTATTGATTATAGTTCCCTGTGCTTACAGTAAACCTTTGTTGCTTGTTGTGCATCTATTTTCTTTTAAATTAGAAATATACTGTTCTATTCGTATTAAGTCAAACAAGTAGAATCAAAATTTGTCATAAATTTTTAGCTAGGCAAAATTTCATAAGTTTTCTAAAGGGATCTTCCTGACCCAAGGATCGAACCCGCCTCTCCTGCATTGGCAGGTGAATTATTTATCACTAAGGCACACCCACCCTCATCAATATACATTCATGCTCAGTCGTGTCTGACTCTTCGTGACATCATGGCCTAGTTTGTAGGCTCCTCTGCCCATGGGGTTTTCCAGGCAAGAATACTGGGGCAGGTTGCCATCCTCCAGGGAATCTTCCCAACCCAGGGGTTGAAACTGAATCTCCTGTGTCTCTGCATTGGCAGGTGGATTCTTTACTCCTGAGCCACCTGGGAAGCATTTTGCTCTCTGCTAATTGTTTTCACCTTGTCCCATTGCAGCCTCCATGAGGGCAGCTGAACAGATGTTCCAGGACTGTGCAGAGATCCAGCGCTTTGGGGCCAATGCCAGTGGCATCTACACCATCCATGTGGCCAATGTGACAGAGCCCAGAAAGGTTAGGGGGCTCCTTGGGGACTGAGGCTATCAGAGGATGCTGAGCCAAAGGACCCCTGTTCACCTCCACCTGCTCCCCACATTTACTTCAGGCCTTGTCCAACATCTGAGATCCCAGAGAAGGTAGGGGTGACCCAATCAGGGGTCAGATCATGTGGTTAAAGCAGATATTTTCTAGCTTGTTCCATGTGGGATATTAGGGACTGGGGCTGATGGAGACCCTGAACTTTGAGGACCAGTTATCAAATGTGTGGAGGGAGGGCAGTCAAGGCAAAATGTGGATTATCAGGAGGGAGGGCTTGGGGACCAAACCCCAAAGTGGAAGAGTTCGAGATAGCCTTTTTAAGATGCATTCAGTCTGAGTATTAAATGAAAAAAGGCACCACTTTTAAAGTAAATCTTTCATACGAAATTAAGTAAATTCAGCTATGGTGGGATTTGGGAAGTGTGAATAGCTAAAATTTGGGAACACTGATAGAGAGGGAAGAGCTGGCCTGGGAGGTAAGAGATCTGGGCTCAAACTTCAGCTTTACTTTGACTCATTCACCTTGAGCAAGTACTTTCCCTTTCAGAACCTCAGTTTCCCTTCCTGCAACCTCTGCTACCTTCACAACACATACCACTCTATTCTCTCCTGAATAGACCTTTAATATCTCAGAGCCTCTATTCCAGCTACTCCCCTCCTCCACTGGAAATGCTGTTTCCACTCATCTCTATCTGGCAGGCATAGCAACATCCAAAGCCTTGTTCCAATGCCACTCCCCTGGGAAGGCTTCCAGGGCTGCCTCTGACTCTTTCTTGGGAACTCATCTTGTAGCTGCCCAGATGTTCATGTTCAGTAGTCTTCCAGCTGTATCAGACCTCCAAGCCATATCAATCTGCTAGCTTTCTAGATCAAACCAGCCCTGGGGGTTGATTTATCTCTCATTTGTTTCTGATTTGTCTATTAATAGTATGGGACTAGACACCAAGTATTTCCTCATCAAACACTGAAATCTTCTGAATTGGCTGAAAAAGTAATATGTAAACAAAAGTTAAACTGATTGCAATGGATGGTAAGCTCTTCAAAAGAATGAATTCTTTGTCTCATCCATACTGGCATTCTCCATGCCTTGAATGGAGCCTGCTACCTACTAAGTGCTCAGAAAGCATTTGTTCACCAAATGTAATAACTTTTATTTTTTGGTAACTTGTCCCAACCATGTGGCATGCAGAATGATTCCCCAACCAGGGATTTAACCCGGGCCTCCATAATAAAAGCACTGAATCCTAACCACTAGGCCAGCAGGGAACCCCTGTAATAACACTTCCTGAGTCTATGCCATGTATCAAGCACTTTACACCTCTTGGCACTTCATTCTTAAAGGAACCCTGCAATAATAGTGAATGAAAAGCCTCCGTTTACTGAGTTCTGTTCTTTAGATGGATGACTCATCTAATTCTCACGACAGTTCCAGTGTGCAGATGAGAACCCAAGGCACAAAAAGATGCAGATATTAGCATCCTCATTTGACAAATGAAGAAAGGAAGGCTTTGGGCCTGGATCTGTGTGATGCCCTTGACCACCAAGCTCACTGGTTGCTTTGTGATGTTCTGTCCGTCAGATGACCCTCAGGCTGGCCCAGACCTGGCTTCTGGCTGCCTCCAGGGGCTTCCGACTCCCCACCTTCTCAATTCTCTCCAGGTGTTCTGTGACATGGAGGCCAGCGGAGGTGGGTGGACCCTCATTCAGCGCCGTGAGAATGGTAGTGTGAATTTCCAACGGAACTGGAAGGATTACAAACAGGTAACATTGCTGCCCTGGGGAGGATCTTGTCAGTCCTGAAACCTGGGGCAGGATGTGGGGTGTGGGCAGGCATCTGGTTTGCCCTCAACCCTTCTCAGAAAAAAAAATCAGCCTGCCTAAACCAACTCCCTTCAAACAGGTTTGGCCAGTGCACATTCACTGTCAAGGACTCCAACACCCAAAATTGAACCTTCTTTTTGCAAGTCCTGACGTATATCCTAAAAACGAAAGTTTAGCTTTCATTTTATTTTAATTTTTGGAAAAGATACACATTGCTGGAAAAATTTTAAATACCAAAAAATGGAACAGAAAAAAGTAACCCCTGCTGCCTACCCCTGGATGCTATGCTTAAATGAATGTCTTTGTCTTAACACACGTACATGACTACATCTGCAGGAGAGATTTTTTAATGCAGAATTGCTGGCTTAAAGACCCCATGCATTTTACAAGATGAGGGATAATGCCTGATTGTCTTCCAATTTTTTAATTAAATTTTGAGTGAAGGATTTTTGGCAAGCTGACTTAAAAGCTCTTAAATTTTTTAAGAGCAAAAGAAAGAGAAAAAGATACTCAAATAGAAATATAACAATACTATTTTTTGTGTATCTGCTTGCTGTCCATTTGATAAATACTTGAAAATAAATACCAAATTAAGCTATGACTGTTCTTAAACCAATTGGGTTTTAAAGAATCATTCAAATGGCAAAAAGAAAGAGGGTGCTCAAAAGCAGAAATACACAAAGGAGTGCTGACTCTAAACCATTGGGCTGATCAGTGGTACTGAAATGGGGAGTGGGGCCTAGGTGTGCCCTGTCCTTAGTGCTGAATTACTGTCCTGGCTAAGGGTGTTGGCTACTTGTCACCCTGGGACACTTTCCACCTCAATGCTCTTCGTTTTGCATTTCTGTTACTGAAATTTTGCAGTGGCTGCCATGTCACTGAACAAAGTTTGCTCTACCATGTATGAAGCTGATTTAAGTTTTTAGTTAGTTTTTAATTGAGATTTAATATACATGCATTTCTGTGCACAAATCCTAAGTGTAAGTAAGATTCAGTGACTTTTCAGTGACTATGTATTCACCCATGTGACCACCATTCAAAGACAGATATGTAACATTCCCAGCACCCCCAGAAAACCTCCTTGTGTCTCCTCCAAGTCAAGACACCCCCAAAGTAGTGGACTACTTCTACCACCACAGGCTTTTTTTGACCTGTTCTTGAACTTCATAGAAATGTGATTTCAATTGCTTTTAACAGGCTTTTACATTTACAAAAGTCTTAGTCATTTTACCCTAGAAATTGGGGAGCTCCACCCTTAGGCCTGCCCACACTATTCTTTATGAACTTGATCATTTAGCAAAGTGGCTTTGGGTGAAAGTCCCCAGAGCCCGGCCCAGCCCAGATCCTTAACCAGAGACATAGTCTCTGTCCTCCACATGCAACCCACCCCCATTCTCCCCTTCCCAGGGCTTTGGCAACCCAGCCGGAGAGCACTGGTTAGGCAATGAAGTGGTGCACCAGCTCACCAGCAGGGCAACCTACTCTCTGCGAGTGGAGCTGCAAGATTGGGAAGGCAACGAGGCCTACGCCCAGTATGAGCACTTCCAGCTGGGCAGCGAGGGGCAGCTGTACAGGTGGGCTTGGGGCCCAGGCTGGTGGGTGGGCCAGGGACCCTGGGCTAGTGGCTACAGAGTCTGCACCAGGGGTCAGTCCCTGGGCGTCTCCTGTTCCTGCCATCTGTCCCCCATCTGGGCGCGCGTCATGGGCTCTGGAGGCAGCTGGTTAGCACTCAGCACAGCCCGGCCACTGGGTGGGGTGAAAAGAATGCCACTGACGCTGCCGTGCCAGGAGCGGTAAGGGGCCTTCCAAGGTCAGTCACCCCAAGTCGATCTTTTTGCAGAGGCCTGGAATTGGGGAGGTGATGTTCCCAGCCTGTCCTATGCTTGCGGGCTGGCAAGTGAGAGACCTAGGCTCATTCTTGCTCTCTCCAGCTTGCTGTGTGAACTGTGTGAACTTGCTGTGTGAACAGAAGCTGTGCGAGTCAAGTCAGCTTCTCCGTACCTCTGTACCACAGGATGGGCTTAAATATGAGCAACTTATAAAATCATCAAGGTCTCTCACCTCAGCCTGGAGTCTTGGTTCCATTCAGAAAAAGAAATGAGCATTTCTTGAGCACCTACTATGTTCCAGGCACATAGCTCCATTTAATCCTCCCCATAATGTTTTGAGGGCTTCCCTGGTGGGTCAGATGGTAAAGAATCTGCCTGTAATGCAGGAGACCTGGGTTCGATCCCCGGAAACCCACTCTAGTATTCTTGCCTAGAGACTCCCCATGGGCAGAGGAGCCTGGCAGGCTATAGTCCATGGGGTCACAAAGAGCCGGACACAACTGAGTGACTAAGCAAACGCACACACACATAACCTTCTGAGGTAAGTGTTGCTATGCCTGCTTTAGTGATGTAGGAACTGCCCAGAGTTACAAGGTAGGGGAGGCATGGTTTTGAACTCATTTTTGCTGCCAAAACTCGTTGTGTTTCTCCTCCATCATGTTATGTCTCTGAGAAACTTGAGGATATAAGGATAAGCTATCTTGGAACCAGGACAGAATTGAATTCATAGATTCATGCTCCAGAGCCACAAGGGACCTCACATGTCATCTGGTTTTTCACATGATGCTAGAAGCTCCTCCACAGCCATATCATCATCCAACCATGCTGGAATGCTTCCATTAATGGGAAGCCACTTCCTTCCAAAGAATCGCTGGTGACTCTCCGACTCCTTGCACTGTATGCCTAGTTCCCCCTCCGACGGCCTCTCAGTGATGTGTCCCCTACCCCTCTCGGTGGAATGTTCAGGGTTCCTCCAGTTGGCTGCTTCTGACATCCCTCTTTATGGGACTCAACCCCATCTGGTAATGCTCTTTCGTAAACTGTAAGGTCTAGAGCTAAATGAAACATCCCCAGGTCTGGGCTAGCTGGCTGAGCTGAATGCCCCCTGACTCCTTAAGCTGACCAGTGAGTAGCCAACACCTGGCTGACCTCTCTTTAAGCCACTGACCACCAAAGCCAAGGCTTAAATCCTGGCTTTATCCTTATCTCCCTGAGGGACCCTGAGCAAGTCACTCCCTCCACTGTCTCATCTGTGAAATGGGTCCCCAAAGTGTACCCACCTCAAAGTGCTGTGAAGCTTGAATGAGATACTACACATAGAGCATTAACACTGGCACTTAGTAAATATCCAACAAATAATATTATATTATGATATTACAATTCCTGTTCCCAAGCCATCCCTTCACACACTTGGCTGGCCTGCTCTGTGTGAGTTCACTGCTGTTCCCATCCCCAGTGCCTGGGACACAGTAAGTGCATAACAGGAAGCAGGGGGCGCCTCCCTTTCCTACACATGTAACAGGTAAACTTCATTTCATCTCCATGACCCAGTCCTGGGGCAGCAGCTTCTGTGGCCCCAAGTCCATGATCTGCCATTTTTCTTAGGGAAGAAATATCCGGAAAGTATTATATCTCATTGTGCTAAAGAACATGGCCCTAGAGCCAGATTGCCCAGGGTATGAAGCCTGACTCTTTCACTTGTTGGATTCATGACCTTGAACAAGTTACTTACCTCTGTGCCTCAGTAAAACACACTATCTATGTCATAATTGAGACAACCTGTGGGAAAATGCCTAGCATATGGTAAGTGTTAAGTAAATGTTAGAAATATATAAACAATATATCCAAAGATAGAAATTCAATATCTCTACATCTATGTATATCTCAGTTATTTATGTCCATTTATACAAACATATGCATTTATGTTAAATTTGGAACCATTTGCTGTGCTCTCCTATGTGAATTTGATGTGCTGCCTCTGACTTTTTATCTGAGACCTGGAGAAGCTCCCTGCCCATTACTCTCAGGTCTCAAAGGGCCCACAGTTATTTGACCCTTAGAGACCCCTAAATAATAATAACAATATATTGAACATTTGCCCTGTGCTAAGTGTGAGCTGGCCTTGGTCATTTGGAGAAGAATTAGACCTGCGCTCTACCCCTCAAAGTTGTTCACAATCCAGTGTGTCATATGTATCTTGGGGTAAATGTGTCTTCCCACACCCCCAGGAGTACAGGAGATGCCTAAGGGGACAGCACAGGAGCACAGAGACACTTGTGCTATCAAGGAGGGCTCCCTGGAGGAGGTGATGCCTATGAAGAGTAGGCATTCTCCAGACAAAGAGAGGCCAGAGAGGACACCCCAGGCAGCAGGGATATTCTGCGGGGCATGGGCAAACAGAAGAGTTTTCATCTAGCTGGCCACAGAAATCCTAAACTTAAACAATGCTCTTTCAAAGGCTGCTGCGATCCTAAAGATTAGGCCCTGCTCATTCAGGAACAGCTTGGAAGATACTGGAAAACACAGAGGGGCCTGGGAACTGCCAGAGAAGGGCTAGGGGAAAGTGCAGAAACAGATGCTGGTCCCTGGGCCCCCACTGTCCAGAGTCAGCTGCCTGATAAGATGAGGAGGATCCTCCCAGGGAAGCCCACGTGGGGAAGCCTGGCAGTCAGCAGCTGGGGCACGGGCAGGAGGGGCACCCTTATATGTCAGATACAATGATGGGGACCCTCCGGAGCCCAGCTGGGGTGCATGCAGAAGCCTGCAGACAAGTAGCCATGGAGCGGGGCGAGGGAGGCACAGACAAGGCACAGCACACACTGGCAGCAGGCACAGGCCTCCCCGAGGTGCCCACCCGCCCAGACCGGCACAAGCACAAGACACACGCAGAGGCACATAGGGACGCGCACAGACACAGATGTTCGTACGGAGGGGCTCACCACACCCCTGGGGGACATACGTGGACCTTCGGAGCACAGAGACTCCTACAAGTGCCATAGCTCCCCAAACAAGCACAGGCACACAACCAGCCATGTGTGCAAACATGCCTCAGAGAAGCCCTTGCAAATAAACACGTGCACAATCCCAGCCACAAAAACAGACTGCAGAGCACACACCAGACCCACCATATATAATGCTGCACAAACTCAAAACACGCGCGCACACACACACGCAGGCACAAGGACGCGTATCCAAATGCTCACGACCTCAGACACACAGACTCACACCCCTTCTGTATCTCACTTGGGGACGTCCAAGGACTCGTGTGTTTGTTCGGGTTCCCCAGGCCTCGGCCATGAATATGTTCAAAGTGTATCTGAAAAATGGGTCAAGTGGGGTTTCCTGGCCCATGATTTGAGGGTCCCCTAGAGATCGTAGATCCCCTTTCTGGCTCCCAGAGGAGCAGGGAAGGGAGGCTGAGGACTTGGGCCCAATAAGGAGCTGATGCTGCTGAATGACGTCATGAGATCATTTGGCTTTGTCCAACGCTGACTTCATGCGGCCCCAGACTAAACATGACCCCCAACCTCAGCCTGAGCCCAAGCCTGGCCTTGAAGTGACATGTCTGAGCCCTTAAGGGGAGCCGTCAACAGCCACAAGAAGCTGGGACCATATGAGCAAGTGGGCCGGCCAGCCTATTCCCACCCCAGGGAGGCCCTGGCTAGGTGGGCCACTTGGAAGGGGGTTTGCAACACCAGTCATGCAAGCCCAGGGTGATATATTTAAGGGCATAGTTGAGGCTTCATGGCTATCTGCCCTGAGCTGGCCCTGCCCTCTCTGCAGGCAGAGTCCATGGGTGGGAGGTACCAGGACTGAGCTAGGCCACATGCCCAGGAACCACCTTCCCTTTGGATCCCTCTGGGGGCATCTCACAGGCCCTGCTCTGGGGAACCAGAGCTCCCCTGAACCGCCCTGGCTGCACCTGGTGTCCACTTGCCTCCACCTGGAAGACCTCGATTGCTCCCAAAGTGGCTCCCGCCGCAGCTGTCCGTGGAGCCCCTCCCCGGCTACGAGCCCCCAGCACTGCCTTCGGCCAGACTCAGTGGAAGCCTGTGCCAGCCGCACGCCCCGGGCTGGGAACACATGGACAGGACAGGACGGATAACAACAAGCCCTGAACATGCTGGGCACTTAGCGCGTGCCAGCTTGCTAGACATTCGTCACATGCTGAGGTCACCCGCTCACAATGACAGTTAATATGCTATCATTACCATTTTAAAATAATGAAGAAACTGAAGCTGAGAGATGAAGCAATCTGCCCAAGGGCACGCAGCTGGCGAGCAGCAGACCTGGGATTTGAATCCAGGCATTTTGTCCCCAAAGCTCGTGGTTGTAATCACCACGCAGGCCTCAAGGTGTCTGCCAGGGTCTTGTAGCCTGATAAATAGAAACCCTCCCCAGCTGGCTGCAAGGGTAGAAGTCACAGGTGTTGGGGTGCCATGTGGGCTGGTGTGGTCAAGGAAGTCTTCCTGGAAGTGGGGGCGGGGAGATGAGTGTGAGGAGGTGTGACAGAGCTGGGGTTGCAGGATGGTCAGCTGGCGAGGGAAGGCGCACAGCTCTCAAGTCAGGCCGCCTGGGGCAGGCTCCTTGGGCTCTCAGGAGCTCTGTTTCCTCTTCTGTAAAACAGGAGTTTTAGGGTATGGGGAGGATTAAACAAGAATGAGTTAACTCACGTAAAGTGCTTTAAACAATGCCTGGCATATAGTCCATGTTCAAAAAGTGCTAGCCGTGGTCCTCATTAATATTATTATTATTATCATGATCACTCACACAACTGTTCAAGACTCAGGTCCAGCTGAGAGGGGCCTGGCACACATGGGGACTCTGTCCCTGGAGGCAGCGGGCAGGGAGGGCAGTCCAGGAGGGAACATGGCCCAGCATTCCAGGATGGGGCTCCCTTCCCAGGACAACCAGAGGGGAGCCCCTTCCTCAACCAGCCCCAAACTGACTCTGTGCCTCTCTCCCACCACCACCTCCCGGTGGCCTCCAGGCTTTCTCTGAGTGGGTACAGTGGCTCAGCGGGGCGCCAGAGCAGCCTGGTCCTCCAGGGCACCAACTTCAGCACACGTGATGCAGACAATGACAACTGCCTCTGCAAGTGCGCCCAGATGCTGTCCGGAGGTGGGTGCAAGAGGGGGTGAACCCACGCCTTTGCACAGGCTCACCTGGCTGAACACCCTCATTGCCTCCCCACTTGGATCTTTGTGCAGCCAGGTGCCATCAAGGAGTGGGTACAGGTCAGGGTCTCACTCACTTGCGCGCTGGCCTGGCTGTACCTCATCCAAACTCCCCTGCTTCCACTGAGTCCTTGAGGTCCTTTCCAGGGTCTCACTGCCCCCTAAAGCTGGCACCTCCAGTTCTCCCCTGAGATCTCAGGGCAGCACTGATGTGGGGACTAGGGTGTACCTTAGGAGGGTAAAATGCCTAATCTGCTTCAACCTCAGATCTGAGACTCCCCCCCACCCTTCCTCCAGGCCAAGCAGGATCGGGAGGAGGGAGACCTGGGTGGGGGGCAGAGGGGCAGCTGCCCACCAGCTCTGACTCAGGCAATGTTTTCTGCAGAAAGCGACGTCAGAGAGTGGGAGATGGGATGTGAGAGATGGAATGAGAGGGTCAGAGATCGGAGGGGACCTCCGGAGACACAGAGACAGGGACAGATGGAAATGGGAGAGACACCAGGATGAACAGACAGAGAGGTGGACACAGAGCTGCATGGGGACAGGGGCAGGTACAGAGGGAAAGGTGGAGAGAGAAACACAGATCACGTTTCATCCACGAAAGACAGATGCAAACTGGGTAAGAGGCAGAGAGACCCAGAAAGGCAGGGTCACAGGGAGCAAAGAGAGACAGAGACATCAGAGAGACACACCCGAGCTCCCAGCCTCTGGAGGCCCCAGGCTGAGGAGGGGGTCTGGCTATCTCCCGCCCATTCCCACCCATCCCCATCCTCAGCAAGCTGGCTTCTCTCAGGGGCCAACAGCCCTGATTCACCTTTGGGGTAGGAGGCTGCCCTCACCCTATTGACTGCATCCCCACCTCCCTAAAGCCTCTTCCTCTCGCCTCCACCAGGGTGGTGGTTTGATGCCTGTGGCCTCTCAAACCTCAACGGCATCTACTACCCAGCCCATCACCACGTGCGCAAGCTCAACGGCATCCGCTGGCACTACTTCCAGGGCCCCAGCTACTCGCTGCGTGCCACTCGCATGATGATGCGTCCCTCGGGCATCTAAGGGACAACCACGTCCGGAGGCTGGTCCCACGGGAGGACATGGCCATGGTATCCCCTGGACAAGCTGGACTCGAACACAGGACCCAATGCCAGGACCTTGTCCCAGACAGCCTGGGAGTCCCCTGAGCCAGCCCCCCTTGCCCCAGGAGTCCAGAAGAGTCACCTCCGGCCCTTTTCCCCTCAAGTTGTGAAATGGTGGACGTCTGGGGGTTCCTGCCTCTTCGGTGTCCCTTTTTCCTCTCCCCTCCTGCCTCCTGCAGGGCCCTCCTGCCCACCTGAGGGTTGTGGTATCCTGAACAAGCTGAGAGCAGATTTAGCTGGGCTCTGCAAAGGAATATGCAGCTAGTGGTGGAATTTCAGGCAAGTGGGAAAGTATTTACAGGAGGAAACTGCCCAGGTGGAGGCCCAGATTCTGTCCCTAGGTTGTTGGGAAGGCCATCTCTTGTTCCAAGCTTTCTCACGTCCTTGAACATCCTTGAACTTTCTGTTCAAGACTGAAGGAGCTGTGTCCCCCTATAATGGGAATCGCCATTTGCACCCACACCATCCATCACTCCTAGGCCCCAGCATCTAAAGCTCAGACATGGTTTCTCAGGAGCTCCAGGAGATCTAAGAGGTACTCCTTTACCCCTAGAATGTTCTAGAATATGTTCCAGAGAGAATAAAGGTACCTGTGGTCTAATGAGGGAGGGAAACACCAGGTTAAATCAATGTAGACAGGCATTTTTAGCTGCAGGCTTTGTCAGAGCCATCAGTGTGGTCATGTGCTTTGTGACTGCCCATGAAAGGGCTAGAGTGGGCCACTTTCCCCAAATTTACTTATTTGAAAACGGGACCTGATTATCTCAGAGCATCTCCTGGGGCTGTGGATGCTCTTGGAGAAAATTAGTTCTCCTGAGTCATGAGTTAAACCCCAGGCCCCATCCCCACCCCCAGCTGTTTTCACCATTTTCAGCAATGAGAGGCCACCATGACATTTTCAGACAGCCTCTAAAAACAATTGGAAGGAGGCTTTGGGTTGAAACAGACATGCTGTCACTGAAGAAGTATCTAGAACTAAGTCTTTGGTCTTGGAACTAAGCACTCCAAGGCTTCTCTGACCCTAGGAAGCCAGTTTTCTGGCTGGGGCTGCCCTCCACCCTTCTTTTGTCCCCAACTCACGCCAGCTCTCAAGTTTAGGGACTCCTGGGGACTGCCCACTCTGTCTTGAGCAGGACACCAATTGCTGGGTCCAGATCCTTCCTGCCTCCAAACCAGAACTCCTAGTCTCCCCCTCTCTCATCCAAGAGTGATGCTGCAGTTATCCATGGAGACTGGGCTTTGCTGAGTCTGGGCAACCAGGGGCTCCTCATGAGCTTCTTTCAGGGGACAAGAGCAGAGAAGGGCCACGGCCACTCTGCCACCCACTCCCATTACTGTGTCACTGGCGTCAATCCTGATGAGGCCACTGAAGCCCTGTCGTCCTCAGCCGACACCTAGGCCCAGCCAGGACTGACCTGCCCTCCCGCCCGGACACCCCTCTATCTTCAGAAGGTTTTCTCCTGCATGAGGCTGTGCGGTGGAAACAGGGCACCTTCGTCCCGCCTGGCTCTGCCCCACCTCCTGAGTCCCACCTCTGCCAATCCCCTGAGTCAGTCCAGCACAGATTAGTGCTGATCTTCTGGGAAACCAAAGGGTGTGGTTGCTAATGGTGACATTTCAGGCAGAAGAGAAAAGTACCTAGGGGCAGGTTGATGCCCAGAAGGCTGACACCACCTTATCCAGCATTTGCTAGGCGAGCCTTCATTTAGCATCTACTGTATGCAGCGTGGTTCCGTGGGCAAGACTTTGGAGTCAGACAGACCTGCTGAGGCTCTGAACTTGAAACCAGTGGTCTGGCCTCTCAAGGTCTCGATTGTCTGGTCTGTGAGATGGAGATGGTCTGTGCCGGGACAGGAGAAAATGAGACCGTGTCTTTCAGCCTCTTAGCAGAGCCCAGCAGAAAGCAGGTGCCTAATAAATGTTAGTCCCCAAAGAAGTGAATGGGGTGGAGAAATCGGCCCTAGGAGTACATGCCACCCCTTCTCCTGGACCTAGGGAAGGTAAGTGCTTTATTTTTGTAGCTACAGCATTTTTTTTTTTTTTCACTGCAAGTGTATAGGCACCGCTGGGAGCCCCAGGAACAGAGCTCCTCTGGGTGGGGTGAAGGCTCCAATCCCTACCTGCATTCCAGTTGTCTAAAAACGCCAGGAACCCAACTGCGGTAACCCTCACATATCTGTTCTTTAAAATGTTCATCCTTCCTTTTTAACGTTCCTTCCTCCTCTGTGCCAGGACTCTCAAGGGCAAGGGACAGAAAACTTATCCTGAGGAGTGGATTGACTCACATACAGGGAGTCTAGAGATAGATTTGGGTGTGGTTAGATCTGGGTGTTCAAATGATGTCGCTCCTCACCTCTCAGGCCTGCCATCCATCATACTGACCTCATTCTCCATCAGGTTCTCTCCTGACGATGGCTCCAGCAACTGTAGGCTCGTGTTCTGCCTGCTTAACATCCCTCAGCCAGAAAGCTCCCCTGTCCCAGTGATTCCAACAAAAGCAGGATTCTTTCCAGCCAGGACTCGTCCTGTGTCCATCCTTGCATTTACCACTGTGATTCTGGTTGACTGGACCTGGATCACACGATCATGCCTGGAACCAGGGACTGAGGTCAGTCCCCTCCAAGGCGTTGGATTGGCCTTGGAGAAAATGAGGAGCTGCTTCAGGAAGCAGGGATGCTGGGCAATCGAGAACATGGATTCACTTTTTTTCCTTCCCTCTTGCAGATTCCCGGCTCTCATCTCTATCCCTGCCCTTCCCCTAGCCTCCGTGCCCCCATGTCCTGCCCCTCGGGCCCCAGCTAATCCCTGGCTTGCTGCAGACTATCAAGGACACTGCTGTGTCCTGTCCAGAGGTGTCAGACCCCATTTCACAGTCCTGACTCTGCCCCTGGAGCAGCACCCCTGGCCCTCTCCGAGCCTTTATAGTTCCCATCTGTGCTATAAGGACAGAGCATCTGCGGATGCCTAAAAGACAGCAACACTGACTCACCACGGCTGCAGACATGAACAGCCAAAGGACTCTGGGTGCACAGGGTCCTGGGGCCTAGCTGGCCTGGCCGTGGCCTTGGCTGGGTCTCCTGAAGCCACTGCTTGCAGAAACTGCAAGGATACCTACATCTGCAGGTGCCTACATAGAAGCCTTGTCACCTCTCTCTGCATCAGACCAGCATTCTCCTCATCTTAGCAATGAAGAAATTAGAGCTCAGAGAGGGGAAAGAATTTCATCCAAGTAGCTTAGCCAACACCACCTCCAGTGCACTTGCATATTTCAGTTCCCTCGTCCAGAGCTCTCTGGAGGCATCTTGGCATCAACCACAAAAGCTGGTGTCCTCTCCACCTATATCCAGGGCTGAACGAACCTTCTGGAAAGTTTTCCAAGACTATTCTGTCTTTCCCACTGGCGTCTGGTAAATCCTAGTGGAGCCAGGCAGGGAGAATACATTGTTCCCGAGATCTCTGCATGTTTCCAGCAAAGGCAGTTTCCACACTGGGGAAGAGAGTTCACTGTGCACAGCCCAGAGGCAGCAACCATGGGTGGGGTACGAGGTGGCCCTCTGCAGGGGGCAGGGGAGCAGCCAGCATCAGGATGGTCTGTTTCAGTAGAAAAGGGTATTTATCCCCATTTTCTGGACTGTCCCCCCTCCACAGTGTCCATGTGGGCCTTCACCTCTCTCATGAAAGATGCTTTGGAAAGCTAACAGTGTTGCCTTGGCAACAGCAGCATCTGCATCTTTTGATGGAACAGCCCTTCAGAGAATGGAGTCTGATTTAGGCCACAATCAGCATAAATGTGTTACTTCTCATGTTAATGTGTAACATATCCTATGAGCTGCCATTGGATGTGTCCAGAGGGCAGGGAAGTTCAATGGCCTTTAGCATCCCTTTCCTACCCTCCCCTGTAAGATCTCTCTGAGCCTCACTTTCCTCATCCGTACAGTGGGGAGCCCGCGATCTAGTCACAGGGAAGTCGTGCAGGTTCAGGGCAGTGGTGAATGTCCAGGCTTGGCACGTTCACTCGGTTATTTATTCATTCATGCACGTATCCATTCATTCATATAGCAAGGATGTACTGAGGACCTGCCTGGGCCAGAGCCTGCCTCTGATGGGGAGAGAGCAGCAAACAAGACAGACAGCCACAGTCCAGACATAATGGTGCTTAAGAGACTAAAGGGAAAGACTCACCAAAATCAAAATTCTTTTAAGCTAACTGATTACTTAATATAAGTGAAGAAAATAAATAGGAGTTACAGGTAAAAGATTTCAGATGGTCCAACTGGGCAGGACGATCAGGGAAAGACTCTGAAGAAAGTCACTTAAGTCAAGGACAAAAAGTGAGAAACAGGCTGTCAGGGGAGGAGCTGTGGAAAGAGCTCTCCCACTCGAGGGATCAGCACGTGCCAAGGCCCTGGGGTGGTCACAAGGAACTGTAAAGAAGTCAGTGTGGAGGGGTGATGCCTCTGAGTCAGTGCTGCCCCTCCCCAGTGAGCTGGGGAGAGGGAGGGAGAAGGTGCCCCCAGCACCTTTATCAGAGATCAACTCCTTGCCCAGTGCCCACCAAAAACTGGATTCAGCATCACTCTGAATGGACCTGCGGAGCTGAGGCAAATCCCTGCCCCTCTCTGGACCTCAGTTTCCTGATCTGTAAAATGCAGGAGAGGGATCACCTCTATCTGAAAGTCTTTCAGATCCTGGGTCAAGGGCCCTGGAGGGCCCTGCGTCCACTGCCCTGTGCCACCAAGGGAATCAGAAGGAGGCAGAGAAAATAAAATGCTTGCCTTTGGGCTAAATGGGACTTAGGGGGTCAGCCTGGGGGGCTTGTGTGGGAATGAGGGGCTTTAACCACGTGCCTCCTCCTTGTTAGTTCTACATATGTCGTTCCTGAATCTTCGCAGGTTCTACTGTCGCCCCCCGTTTACAAATGTGGAAGTTGAGGCTCAGAGAAGTAAAGTTCCTTGCCTAAGCTCGCAAGTTCAGGCTAAGTGGCTGTAGCAGAAAGACTCCAAAACTCAGTGAGTTAAATATTTCTCTTTTGTGCGAGTCTGGAGTTGAGGAGTCTGTGTCTAGCGGGTGGCTCTGCCATCCTCGACCACAGCTGCCTTCTCTGGGACCAGGGCAGCTGTCCTCAAAGGTGACACTTCCCAGCTGGCAGGAAGGGAGGCAGGACGTCCGGCACCACTTCCTCTCCGGCACCTGCCCTCTCCCCCCAGCCTCATGTTTTGCCTAGAAGATCCTGGCAGCCTCCTCATAGGACCCATCTCCAGGTGTGCTCCCTCCTGGCCTACAGTCATGTCACTTCCCCTGTCTAGAACCTTCAGTGGCTCCCAAGTACCCTGAGCTCAGCCTATAGGCAGGACTTTGTCACTCAGCTCAACCCTTCCCCAGTTCCACCCCTGTTCCAGGGGTTCTTAACACTAGAGTTCAGAGGCTTCCAGTAGGAAGCATTCCTCCTCAAGAAAGGGTCCCAGATGGCCACCAGGTATCCTGGAATAATTGTCCATTTCCACTTGACCTTTATGTCCCTATTGCGTGGAAAGCAGGGCCCAACATGTAGCGGCTGCTCTCTCTAAGTAACACGGTTCATTGGTTCAACCCTGTGATATCTGCAGAGAGCTGGGTCCCCATCCCACTTCTGCCACTTTCAAGTATCATGCTGGAGCCCCCGAAATCCCCATGAAGTCTTAGTAAATTGAGGACCCCTATAACTGGGCCTGTACATAGTAAGCTCTCTGTGATGCTGTCTCCAATTAGTTCTCTATGCCAGGCACACCATGGAGACTTTTCCTTAGAATATCTGGGGAAGCCCTGTAATGACCATGGAAGATAGGTACTATTATCATCTTCCCCTTTTACAGATGGGGGGACTGAGGCCCAGAGAAGCCAAGACATTTGGCCAAAGTCACACAGTGAGGAGACAGTTTTGGACCCAAATGACCTGCTCCAGAGCGTGTTCACTCTATGACCAAGGTTAAAGGAAAATAAACATATACATAAGCAATTGCTGAGTTCAAGCTGGCCAGTGCTTGAAACACACAGGAAGACAAAGGCCCACTGTCTCCGCTGGATCCCCCTGAGGCAGGGATGTGAGCTTCCTTCCTGCTTCTGACTTCCTGACTCCCCTGCCCCGGCTTCAGACACATGACCACAGCCCTGCCACCCCCAGCTCTTCTGCGAGTAGGACTTAGCTGTTTTCCTTGTCAATTTCCTTGGCCTTCTCTCCATCCCCTCGCCCCGTCCCCAGCTTCCCCCTGCCCACCACGTCCTGGGCAGGGAGGAGGCAGAGACAGGTCACACTTGCCAATTCTAATCTGGAGAGCAGGGCAGGGCCATGGGAGGCTGGGAAGCCCCCTGGCTGGCTGAGGCCTTCCTCTCATTCTGGGAGAGGTGTCAGGACCACGGTCACCCAGGCCTGGCTGGTCACAGGTCACAGGGGACTGGACCCCTTCCCTCGCTGGGCTTCACTCTCCTCATCCATAGAATGAGAGTGAACAGCCCAGCCCTGCTAGATTCACGGAGTTGTTGTGAGACTCAAGTAAGATAGTTCCTTCCCTCAACAAATGGTTACTGAAATACCAGCTGTGTGCCGACAACCAGGCAATGCCGACACAGCCGTGAACGACAGACACACCTGCTCTAAAGTGCCTGCAGCCTAGGGTGGGCGGGAGGAGACAGAAACCCAATAGCCAAACAGCAAAGGCAGCACAGTGACCGTGACAGGTGTGGGTGTGGCAACTTAGGGAAGGCGTCCTTGAGGACAAGGAGAAGTTAGGTGAGAGGGGAGAAAGAGGGTTCCAGGCAGAGGGAACAGCACATGCAAAGGCCCCGGGGCTGGTTCAGGGGAAAGCTTCAGAATATTCAGGAAGGGAAGGAAGAGGCTGGAACTCTGACAGAGGCAGAGGTAGGTAGAGGCGTGGGTGCCAGACAGAGAAGACAGGAAGGTGCGGTCTAAATCAAAGGCAGCCAGGGCTGTCAGGGAGCCCAGAGCCTCCAGCCTCTCCCATCCTTCAGCGTGAGCAAGGAACCTTGACCAAGTTACTTCCCCACTCAGAGCTTGGGTTTTCACTCCCCGCGAAAGAGGGATCACAGTACCTATTTCACCAAGACTTTTGAAAATGAGAGAAAATCTATCTACTGTACATAAAAGGGCTTCCCAGGTGGCGCTATTGGTAAAGAACTTGCCTGCCAATGCAGGAGACATGGGTTCAATCCCTGGGTCGGGGAGATCCCCTGGAGGTGGGCATGGCAACCCACTCTAGGTATTCTTGCCTGGAGAATCTGATGGACAGAGGAGCCTGGAGGGCTACAGTCTATGGGGTGGCAAAGAGTCGGACACGACTCAGCACACGCGTACATAAAAGTCCTGTCCCAGTGCAAATGACTTCTCCATGCAGCTCATGGCATTTCTGGGTTTCCCTCTGTTTCTTGAACATCTGTCATTGTTAACACTTGGTAGCAGACAAGTGGAAATGAGCCCCAAATGTTTTAGGGAAATGTTTGCATGTAGAAGAGCCAATCCAGGCATTTGTTCTTTTTCTTGTCGTTTGAGAAAGGACCCCAGGATTCCACAGGGAACTAGTTTGAGAACAATAACCCAACAGACCGGCAGAACCGTAGAGGAGGATCTAACAAAGCTGACATCTGTGTAACAGGTTTTGGTGACTATAATAAAAGCCAAAGAGCATTAAATGTATTAGCCCCTAACTGGAAACACCAAAAGGAAATCGGATATCATGGAAGAGAGCTGGGAAGGGGGACCAGGGCAGCTTTTAGGAGGCCAGGAAAGTTCGTTTCTTGACCTGAGTGAGGATTACACGCATATGTTTAGTTTCACCGAGAATTTGCCAAGCTGTACCTCTGTTTGTGCATTTTTCTCCATGTATGTTTCTCTGTAGTTATGTTGGAGAGGGAAATTATACATGTACAAATATACTGTAAGCACAAAGAAAGTTGTTTAGAGAGGAATTTGGCAATAGCTAACAAAATTGTGTATGCATTTTACCCTTTGACACAGTAATCCTCATTTCTAGGAATCTAAATATATACAAACTATGCCCAAAGTTATTCATTGCAGCTTCATTTGTATTAACAAAAGATTGGAATCAACCCGAATGAATAAACAAGGATACATTTCTTTCTGCATATCAAATGACCCCAATCTGGTGAAACACAATCACCATGGGTTTTATTTTGCTCAGGGATTCTGTAGGGCAGGAACTCAAGCAGGGTATTGCAGGCATGACTTGTCTCTGTTCCATGAGGGGTGGGTGTCTGCTGGAAGACCCAGATGGACGGAGGTGTCTGGAAGTTAAGCTGGGGCCAGGGGAGGTTTAGAAGAGGTGGGAATGCAATCGTCTGGAGGCTTTATTTCTGTCACCTGGGCTAAGACACCCCAAAGGCTAGGCTTGGGCAGGACTCCTGACTGGAACCCACACATGCTCTTTCCATACTGCTTGGGGTTCCTCCCAACATGGCAACTGGGTTCTGAGAGGAAGGGTCCTGACAGCAAGCATTCCAAACAGGGCCAACAACGTGATTTGCAGTGGGCTGAGTCACTTCAGTCATGTTTGACTCTTTGCAACCCCATGGACTGTAGCCTACCAGGATCGTCTGCGCAAGAATACTGGAGTGGATTACCGTGCCCCCCTCCAGATGACTTGCAGGGCTCCATGCAAAGTGAATATGTGGAGTCCCTTGATCAAAAACTAGAAAAAACGTGCCAGTAGGGGTACCAAAATAGAAAACTTTTTCTTCTAGTCACTCTCAACTTGTCATGATGTTTTTTATTTGCTACTAAATGTTGTTCCAAGTAAAGGAAAATTAAAATTTTATATTATTAGCATAAATTTTACCGTTCATCTTTACATTGTGCAATGACAGTAAAGAATCTGTCAGCAATATAGGAGACCCAGGTTCAATCCCTGGGTCAGGAAGATCCCTTGGAGAAGGGAATGGCTACCCACTCCAGTGTTCTTGCCTGGACAATCCCACGGACAGAAGAGCCAGGCGGGCTACAGTCCATGGGGTCATAAAAAATCGTACACAGCTGTGTAGCTCACTTTCACTTTTCACTTAACAGAAAACTCAACAGATTTTTAAAAGAAAGTGGCTTGCACAGCAGTTAGCTTTTGCTGCATAATAAACTACCCCACCAGCTAGTGGCTTAAACTGGCCACTGCTGTGCTCACGACCCAGTGGGTGGGCAGTGTGGCCCAAGCTCAGGGGGAACAGCTCGCCTCTGGGTCCGTCGTTCATCTGTAGTCAGCTGTGGATGAAGGCTTCCTGGCTGTTGGCAAGGGTGGGCAGGTGACTGGGCCATACCGTTTCTCCTCCTCTGCAAGCTAGCACCACTTTCTCACTTGGTGGTCTTGGCGTCCTGAGTACAAGAGCCCCAATGCACAAGCCCCTTTCATGCCTTGGTCTCTTCCCATTGGCCAAAGCAAGTCACATGGCCCAGCCCAGACTCCAGGGATCCAGAGAGAGGGCCAGGTCTTTCTTGATGCCAGAAGCTATAATAAAGTCACATTGTGAAGGCATGAGAATGGAAGAATGGGAGGAATTTGAAACCATTGTGGAAAATCTATCTCAGTTTGTTTTACTCAGTGAAGAAGTGTAGGGAGCCAGCAGAGCAGGATCCCAAAGACCAAAGATGGAACAATTTACGCAATAAAATAAAATAAAATTGTACTGGATTATACCCCCCAAAATAAAATAAATATCTATGAGCCCATACAGATATAAATAAATAAATAGAAGAGATAACACCCCTAAGAATTCCAAATATTTATGTAGGTACTCCATCCTTAAGGAGGGAAAGTAACTCCCACTTCTAGAGTGTGGGTTGTGCATAGTGACATTAATCCAAAGAACAAAGCATGGAAAGAGAGGGAAAAGGGTAACTTTGCAGAGAGAGCCTGACAGTGATCAAAGTTCACCCCCACACCAATAAGTAATATTGACAGTGTCTACCCTTGACAGAAGTGAAGAGGCTGCCGCTTCACCTCTGCGACCTCCCTCCCCAAACACATCACCTGGTCCAACTACAAGAAAATCATCAGACAAATCCCAATCGAGGGATGTTTTACAAAATACCTGACCAGAACTCTTCAAAACTGTCAAGGTCATTAAAAAAAAAACAAAAAAGAAAAGAAAACTCTGAGAAAGTGTCACAGCCAAGAGGAAGCCTCAGGAGACATGATGATAAATGTAATCTTGGTGTCCTGGGTGGGAACCTGGCATATAAAAGGGACATTTGCGGAAAACTGAGGAAATCTGAGTGGAGTGTACTTTTTTAGTTAATAATAAGGTATCAATACTGGTTCATTAATGGTGACAAATGTACCATACTAATATAAGATGTTAATAATAAGGGACGGTGTGGAGTATATAGGAGCTCTCTGTATTATCTTTGTAATAGGCCTGTAAATCTAAGAGAATTAATTTTAAAAAGAAGTCTGAAAAGATCAACCTGAGCCGGAGCTGGTGCAGCCTCCACAGTGTTCATCAATGTCTCAGGTTCCTTCCAGCTTCATGCTGCTCATATTGTTCATGTTCATCCTTACCATGTATGGTTTCATCCTTCAGGTCCTTTCTGACTCAAGATGGCTGCTGGGGCTCCTGCCTTAATGCCTGATTTCCATGTAGGAAGATGTAAAAGGACACATTGGTTTCCTTCTCAGCTGCATCCGAGTCTTCTAAGGATATTTCAGATAAACCTCACCTAATAACGTCCACTCATTGGCTACAGGTAGCTGTAAGAGAGGCTAGATAGCATTTTGGCTGGGTACATTGGCACCAGAAATAAAATCAGGGTTTGGCCAACAAAGAAAAAGAAGAGAAGGGAATGGCATAGGAAACCAGCAGTCTATCAGGCACTATTATAGCTCCATTTTAGAGATGAGAACACAGAGGCTCAGAAAGGTTGAGTGACTTGCCCATAGTCTGAGGATAAGACAAGGAGGAAGATGGATTTGAACTCAGAAATCATGTCTCTTTAGCCCTAACCACTAAGTTATGCTGCCACAGCATCAATGTAACAACATTAATTTCAGTGATATAGACGATGCTGCTTTGCTAAACCTGAATTATCACTAGCAGTGTGCCTGTGGGACACTCGTCATGTTGCCATTTCTTATGGGTGAGTCACACACTTCCACCTCCCACCACTTGACTCTATTTTTCCCATGGCGAAGCCTCCTTCCCACTCTCTACCTTTGCATCACGTGGCCTTTCGCTTAGCAGGAATTCATTATACATATCAAGGCTATATCTGCCCTTTTCTCACCCCTCCAAGCAGGTGACGGTGATAAAGTGTTGTGGTCAAGATCACAGACTCTGAAGTCAGTCTGGGTTCAAATCTTGGCTGCACCCCATCACTCACTGTTGATTATGTTGCAATTCACTTAACCTCTCTTTGCCTCAGCATCCTCTGTGAAATGGGGGCGATAATAGTACCTCTCGTGAGGGCTAAATGAATACTACGTGAAAAANTTCAAAAGCATCAATTCTTCGGCACTCAGCCTTCTTCACAGTCCAACTCTCAGATCCATACATGACCACTGGATAAAAGACCCCAATTCCACAAGGACAGAAGCTCCTGAGTTTGGGACCCTTCCAGATCTCACCCTATGTGTCTCTTCATCTGACTGCTCATCTGTATCCCTTATCTGTATATTTTATTACATAAAACTGATCAACACAGGTAAATGTTCCCTTGAATTCTGTGAGCCGTTCTAGCAAATGATCAGATACAAGAAAGGGGTCATGGGGACCTCCGACTTGTAGCCTAGCTGGACAGAAGTGGTGGGTAACCTGGGGTCTTACTACTCATGATTGGCATTTGAAGTGGGTGTGTCTCACGTGACTGAGCCCTTAATCTCTGCGGTCTGTGCTAACTTCAGTTAGTGACAGAAACTGAATCGAATGGTAGGACTTCCGACTGATACTGGGGACAATTGCTTTGTATGGAAAAGAAAAAAAAAGCACATCTAATATCAGAAGAGTTATGAATGTGGCACAGTATGAGAGTAAAGGAAAAGTACACAGGTGAGTTTTTCTTAATACACTGAGATTCTAGGGGGAGAGGTTGAATTTATAAGGTAAGGGGAAGGTAGTCCTGAGAAGAGGGAGGAAAGACCAAAACAAAGACTCTCCCAGGCCCTCATGGCCTGCAAGCTACCTTTCCTGTCCTGTGACTCTTCCTTGGAGATCCCAGATGAAGGCAACTCTACCAGGATGCCATGTATGACCTTGGTCCTCAGTGTTTGTGTAAAGGGGAAGTTCTCCTTACAAATCTGCTAATATAGTAATATAGTTGGGTAATGAAAAAAAATTTTTTTTCTCTCTGTCCCAAACTCTTGGATAAAACTTTTCTTTTCTTTCTTTTTTTAGGAACTTCCTTATTAAGTTTCATTTCTAACAAAATACTGGAAGACAGACACATTAAAGTCACCCCCACCTTGTAGGCTTGGATTTGAGAATTGGACTATAAACAAAGCTGAGCGCTGAAGAATTGATGCTTTTGAACTGTGGTGTTGGAGAAGACTCTTGAGAGTCCTGTGGACTGCAAGGAGATCAAACTAGTCAATCCTAAAGGAAATCAGTCCTGAATATNGATAATAGTACCTCTCGTGAGGGCTAAATGAATACTACGTGAAAAATACAAAGCACAGGGCCTGGCCCATGGTTCTCAACAAATGTTATTCTTTCTTTAAAGATATTTTTCATGAGGACCATTTTTAAAGTCTTTATTGAATTTGTTACAGTATTGCTTCTGTTGTTTATGTTCTGATTTTTTGGCCAGGAGGCATGTGGGATCTTAGCTGCATGACCTGGGATTGAGCCAGCACTCCCTTCCCAGTGGACTGTCAGGGAAGTCCCAAATGTTATTCTTTGATGCCAGTGTGACCCTAGATCCAAATACAATCCCAAGTAGGCCTTATCTGTGGTTATGCAGATGGTTCAGAATATATTCAAGT
Organism: Neotragus pygmaeus; assembly: GCA_006410875.1. Classification (NCBI taxonomy): domain Eukaryota; kingdom Metazoa; phylum Chordata; class Mammalia; order Artiodactyla; family Bovidae; genus Neotragus; species Neotragus pygmaeus. The sequence goes on from SJYV01054924.1 coordinate 805,623, forward strand.
TACTTTTTAAAGATTACCATCAGAATAAAAGCAAGCAACTTAACAAGTCTTATGGGGAGATCATTAACTACCACCCTCAACGCATTCTCAAATACCAGCCTGGGAAACGTTCACTTAGAACGAAAAGCCCAGACTTTTCAGATCTGGCTCAAACTGCAGTGAACTTGGGGTGTGACCATCTTGGGCCTCTCTGGGGTTCATTTGCTCAATCTTTGAGGCAACATTGATAATATTGCCAGGACAAATGTGNTTAGAACGAAAAGCCCAGACTTTTCAGATCTGGCTCAAACTGCAGTGTGTGACCATCTTGGGCCTCTCTGGGGTTCATTTGCTCAATCTTTGAGGCAACATTGATAATATTGCCAGGACAAATGTGACAACTGCTTGGGAAAGGAATTTGTGATCTTCGAAGTGCTTGGGGCCTGAGGGTCATCTAGGGAAAACCGGTCCCACCACTAATTTGAGACACACTCCCTGCTCCAGGGACTGTCTCATCTCCAGAGCTGGGATTTTCAGCAGACACGAGAGCTCTCCAGGGTCTGTCCCAAACTTGCTGTGTGGCTTTAAGTAAAGCCCTCCTCTTTCTGGGCTTACTTTTCCCCATCAGCTCATTGAGGTCCCCTCTCGTTCCATCCCACTGGACCACACAGAAAGACTGAGAGATTTGCCTAAGGTCACACAGCCAGTAAGTTTGTAGAGAACCAGAATTTGAGTCCAGTGCTTTTTCTGCCCAGAAGCATCCCCCAGCTGCCTGTGTGAGCCAGAGGGTCACTGCTCCATCCCACAGTTGGTCCTCAATTCCTCACAATGTTCTGTGCCCCCAGTCACCATGTCAGCCAAGGTGAAGTGGGTGACAAACACCAGAAAGTGACTAAGCAAGAGTCTGGCAGTGGGTTTATGGGAGGGCCCCTCCATTCAAGTTTCAAATTCCCGGGAGAGACAATGGCCTGGCCAGCCTGCATTCAGGTATCTGGAAACACCTGCGGGTTAGCTGTGGTCAGAGGATGGACACCATAGAGATGCCCACCCATGTTTGTGTCTATGATACACATCCCCGCCTCCAGGTGTTGGCACAGGCTACTGGCATCCCTCTAGAGAAAAGCAGGAGGCGGTTCTCAGAACTGGGAACAGAAATAAATGCATATTTTTGTTTCCCAAAGCCTGCCTGTAGGGTTATTGTTTATAAGCACTGTGATCCTGGCTCTAGATGCATGCAGAACCTAATGGCTGGGGGAAAGTTTGGATTTCCCAGAAATGCTTGTAGGCCCAACCCACAAACATTATCTCCAAGGAAACCGAACTTACCCACCCTGGGAGGCCCTGCCCTATTGCCCTCATCTGCTGGCACTACCTAATTCATATGTTCGGAACTATGATAATGATGACAGTAATAATACTAGCTGACATTTTCTGAGACATGAGACTAGATATCTGACCTGCATTTTTCATATAATGACAGGTACTGCTTTTTTTTTTAATTGGCGTATAGTTGATTTGCAATGTTGTGTCAATGCTGTACAGCAAAGTGACCCAGTTATACACATACATCCATTCTTTTTTATACTCTTTCCCATTATGGTTTATCACAGGATATTGAATATAGTTCCCTGTGCTATACAGTAGGACCTAGTTGCTTATCCTGTCTAAATGTAATCGTTTGCATCTACCAACCCCAAACTCTCAGGCTATCCCTCTCCCTACCTGCCTCCCCCTTGGCAACCACAAGCCTGTTCTCTATGTCTGTGAGTCTGACTCTGTTTTGTAGATATGTTCATTTGTGTCGTAGTTTAGACTTCACATTTAAGTGATATCATAGGATATTTGTTCTTTCTTTTTCTGACTTACTTCACTTAGTATGATGATCTGTAAGTTACATGTTGCCGCAAATGCCATTATTTCGTTCTTTTTATGACTGAGTAGTATTCCATTATAACTCCGCCCATGGCAATCTTCTTTATCCATTCATATGTCGATGGATGTTTCCATGTCCTGGCTATTGTGAACAGTGCTGCTATGAACATAGGGGGTGCACATATCTTTTTAAATTATAGTTTTCTTCCAGGTGTATTCTTGGATCATATGGTATTTCTATTTTTAGTTTTATTAAGGAATCCCCACACTCTTTTCCATAGTGGCTGTACCAACTTAAATTGCTACCAACAATGTAGGAGGGCTCACTTTTCCCCACACTTTCTCCAGCATTTGTTATTTGTAAACTTTTTAATGATGGCCATTCTAAATGGTGTGATGTGGTACCTCACTGTCATTTTGATTTGTATTTCTGTAATAATTAGTGATGTTGAATATCTTTTCATGTGCCTACTTGCCATCTGTATGATTTCTTTGAAGAAATGTTTATTAAAGTCTTCTGCTCATTGTTCTTGGGTTGTTTGTTTTTTTACTGTTGTTGTTGAGTTATATGAGCTGTTTGTATATTTTAGAAATTAAGCCCTTGTCTGACGCATCATTTGCAAATATTTTCTCCCATTCTGCAGGTGGCCTTTTCATATTTCTTAATAGCTTCTTTTGCTGTATAGCTGTTTGTAAGTTTGATTAGGTCCGACTTGTTTATTGCCTTGGGAGACTGACCTAAGAAAACATTGGTAGGATCTAACGACAGAGAAAGTTTTGCCTATATGATAGGCATTATTAATAGCCCATTTTACAAGTTAAGAAACGTAGGCTCAGAGAGACTAAATTACTTATCCAAGGTCGCACAGCTGATAACAAGCAGAGCCATAATCTGAACCCTAAAATGGTCAACTGTTAGAGCTAAAAGGACCCTCAAGCATATCTAAAGCATGAGATCAATTAGCAGATGGGGAAACTGAGGCTCACATGAAGGAAAAGGTTGGGGATGTACATTCGTGCATTTACAGAACTCCCACCAACAGTTTCATGTACCTGAGCTCACTGGCCACCTGAAGAGCAGCAATCCTGCTCCCATTTCACGGATTGGACCCTGCAGCTCAGCAAAGGGGTGTCCCTTGGCCAGAGTCCTACAGCCAGTGATCAATAGAGCTGGGGTTCTAGGCACAGTCCCTCCCCGCTGGGCTCTCAGATTCAGGTGTGGCTCCTCTGCCCGTGGGCCCTGCTCTGTTGTGGGGACGATGATGCTACCTCCCTCCTGGTCACTGGGCCTGGCCTAGTAGGGAAACTGCCCAAGATTGCTGGCCCAGGAGCTGAGGGTATTCAGTGGATACCCAGAAGCTGGCTATCTAGGGGACCAGTGCCCAGATGAAGGAGGGGTTGGCAGAGGAGCTGGTACTTCCTAGGAGATGAGGGGCTGGGCCTGGCAGGCCGTTCAGCTTCTGCCTGCTGCTGCCTACCTGTTGGAACCAGGGTTCCAGGCCTGTCTTCTCTCTGGACCCTAGTCTCTCCAGCTGTAGACGAGGAGGTTGGAGTCAATAGTTGCCAAGGAACTCTTTAGTTCTGATGCTGTAGGATTCCAGGATGTCTGTATTAGTCACCTATTGCTGAGTAAAACATTATCATAAACAATGAATGAAAACCACCATCTGACAGTTACTATGGATCAGGCTCAGGGTGTGGCACAGCTGGGTTGTCTGTTCAGGGTCTCACCAGGCTGAATTAAGCTCTTAGTTGGGCTGTGTTCCTTTGGGAAGGTTCAGGGTCTTCTTCCAAGTTCACTCAGGTAATTCACAGAATCCAGTTCTTTGGGGTTGCTGGCCTGAAGTACATGTTACCTTGCTAGCTGTTGGCTAGGAGTCACTCTCAGCTCCTAGAGGCCACCTCAGGTCCCGGCCATCCTTCACATCTCTTTCCCTCGCCTCCCATGCCCAGTGCTTGCCCTCTGGCTCCACCTTCAGAGTAGACCCAGAGTCTGACCCTCCTCACTCTCCACCACCTCAACCCCAGTCAGCTAGCTCCTGCATCTCCCACCAGGACCATTGTAGCAGCCGCCCAGCTGGCCTCCCTGCTCCCTGCCCAACAGCCCATCCTCCATTTAGCAATCCAGGAAGCGGCTGTTAAAATACAAGCTCAATCCTGTCCCAGCTCTTGTTCAGAACCCTCCTGCGGCTTCTCAGAGTAAAAGGCAATGCCTTTCCATGACCTCAGGGCTGGACAGCATCCAGCCCTGTCACACACTGACCTCACCTCCTAGGCAGGCCTCTCCTGCTCGCTCACTCTCATCTTGCCACATTGGCCTCCGTGCTGTTCTGCTGACACCGATCCCCCAATTCCCTCTGCCTAGAACACTCTTCCCCACAGACACTCCCCTTGTCTCTGTCTGGCCTCTGCTGAAACATCACCTGGTAGGTGAAGCCTGCTCTCACCACCCTATTTAGGAGCACAGTCCTCCCTTCTAATAAAATTACACATATACTTCCTACTAGGCCCAGCAACTCCACTCCCAGGTATATACCCAAGAGAAATGAAAATGTATATGCACACAGAGGTGTACATGAATGTCCATAGCGGGTTTATCTATATAGCCAAAAAGTGGAAACCTCCACCCAGATGACCATCAACAGGTTGGATAAATAAACAATATGGAGAGCCATACCATGGGATGCAATTCAAAGGAACCAACACGCAACAGCATGCATGAATCACGAATGTATTATGCCAAGTGAAAGAAGCCAGATTTCACTTGTAGGAACTCCAGAAAAGACAAATTCAATCCACAGTGGAAGGAGACTGATCAGCAGCTCTCTAGATGGGTAGTCGGGTGGGAGCAAGAGACTGACTACAAAGGTACACGTGGGAACTTTACAGGATACATGGAAATGTCCATACCTTGTCTGGAGTGGTGGGTACACAGATGTATACAACTTCAACTCACTGAACCATACACCTGATGGGTTGATTTTATTATGTATCAATTCTACATCCCTAAAGAAGGAAATGGCAACCCACTCCAGTATTCTCACCTGAGAATTCCATGGACAGAGGAGCCTTGTGGGCTACAGTCCATGGGATCTCAGAGTCAGACATGACTAAGCAACTAACACAATTCTACATCAGTCAAAATGGAAAAACCCTAGAGCCCCACTCCCTTCCCCTGCTTCTTCTTCCTCCACAGAACTTTCACTCCCTGGTAGGTAGCTCAGTGGTAAAGAATCCACCTGCCAATGCAGGAGATCTTGCAGGTGTGATCCCTGGATAGGGAAGATCCCCTGGTGGAGGAGACAGCAACCCACTCCAGTATTCTTGCCTGGAAAATCTCATGGACAGAGAAGCTTGGTGGGCTGCAGTCCACAGTGTCACATAAGAGTTGAACGTGGCTGAGCACACATCACATTGCTGTTTCTTTAGTGCCTAGGAGAGGATTTGGCATATGTTGTTGTTGTTTAGCCACTAAGTCGTGCCCAACTCTTGGCCAACCCCAAACCCACCAGGCTCCTCTGTCCNACATAACAGTTGAACGTGGCTGAGCACACATCACATTGCTGTTTCTTTAGTGCCTAGGAGAGGATTTGGCATATGTTGTTGTTGTTTAGCCACTAAGTCGTGCCCAACTCTTGGCCAACCCCAAACCCACCAGGCTCCTCTGTCCATGGGATTCTCTGCACAAGAATACTGGAGTGGGTTGCCATTTCCTTCTCCAACTTGGCACATAGTAAGTGCTTAATGAATATTGGATGGATGGATGAATTCAGTCCCTAAAGGCTCAGAGCTAGTTAATGGAGATGGTTGTTTTGGTGTCAACACACCCACCTAGACGTTGCAAGACAAACCCCAGACCAGCCCAGCCTGTGGAACTGTGGGAAGTGTTATCATTCCACTGGGGGCTGTATCATCACCCAGGCACTTGGATGATGCCATTAACAGGGATGTGTCATGCCCACCACCAGGCGGTCCAGCCCAGCACCTGATGCCTATTGGCTGGGGTTTCCTGTGGGTGCTGTGCCTGTGGAAACCAAAATATTACTGTAGAGGGTGGAACCACAAAACCAAGCTGGGCAGAGCCAAAATTTGGCCCCTAGTTGCCTGCCCCAGGGGAGGTTGCGAGCCGACTGGGTCTGCCAATGGATGTCCTCTTTCTCTTTCAGGTTTCTTGCCATCTACTATGTGTTACTTTATTTTAAATTTATTTTTATTTTTTTCTGCATAGATAATACATTCACAGGTTCAACATTCAGACGGTACACAGCAGAGGGAGTGAGCTCCCCCCTCACCACTGGCTCCAGCCAGCCAGGATCCACAGGTCACCAGTGTGTCAGCTTCCCCACGTAGCTCTCCAGGGAGACTGAAGGCTGGTACAAGAGGGTGTGGGCACAGGGTGCATGGTCTCACCCCTTGCTCTGCTCACAGAACCAGGCGCCCTGCCAGTCCACACCAGTGCCTGCAGGCCATTTTTCCAGTGCCGTGTGCGCTGCTGGTGTAAGGCTAGACTGAGCTGATTTAACCACTTCTCATTAATGGATATTTTCAACTGTTTGCTATTACAAACTATGGCATGATAAATACCTATAGCTTTTGTGTGGGGTGTTTTTACATTTAAGTAATACTTTTATGTTTAAGGTATTTTTACAGTAAGTCCACCTGATGAAACTCATTGAAAAAGACTCTGATGCTGAGAACGATTGAAGGCAGGAGGAGAAAGGGACAGCAAAGGATGAAATAGTTGGATCCATCAGCAATTCAATGGACATGAATTTGAGCAAGACGGCAAAGGACAGGAAATCCTGGGGTACTGCAGTCCATGGGGTCGTAAGGAGTTGGACACTATTAAGCAACTGAACAACAGCAACATTAAGCTCACATTTAAATTGCAAGAGAATAACATACTAAACATTTTTAGGTCTCATTTTTCATGAGAACCTAGAAGCTTTGGGCCCGCCGAACTCCCGTCCTCAGGGATGAGGCAAGGCTGGGCCAGACCTGTGTCTCACCAGTAACTGCACTAGGTCCTGGCTATGTAACCTCCAATGAGGCAGCTGTCCTCTCTAAGGCTTTATGTTCCCCCTGGTAATGCAGCTACCCTGCAGAGTGAAATTAGACACAGACCAAGGAAGAGTTTTGCAAGCTGCAAAGGCTGCAGGCATGTAGGGGATTAAGGGATTTACCTTGCCAATGGACACTGATAAAGGAGAGGGGAGTAGGGAGGGAAGTGGGGGGCATCCAACCAGCCCAGTTTGCCTTTAAGAACCTCCCAGGGCTGCCTGGCCCAGCTGTCAGGAGGCCTATTCCAGCCCAGCGCCAGGCTGGCAGGCTCCAGACAGAGCCCCCCTGGCTCCAGCTGAATGTCATAGTGAGCATAGGGGGCCAACCCTGGGGGCTGGGCTAGGTTATCTTCATCCCCAGGAAGGCCAGGGAGAGGGCCCCAGCTCCTTTTCTCCCCGACAAGCCCTAACCCTCCATAGCCTGGAGTCTTCCTTTCCAAACCCAGAACCAACCTAGAGGCCACAAATACCTCACAGCACAGCTAGGGAAACCAGGAACCAAAAGGTGAATGGTTTATCTAGCTCACCCAGCTGGGGCTTAAAGCCAGACCTCCTAATATTCAGGAGTCAGTTCTTTCCAGCATGCCATTCACTCACTTGTTTTCACTCATTCTTTCATCCAACAAATGGCTATGAGATACCGCCTGTTCCCCAGGGGATGCGGACTGAGCCTAGACAAAGCAAACCCCCCTGCCTCATGCAACTGCATTCTAGTGAGAGACACACACAAGAAACATAATGTGGCCTTTGTTTACTGTAAGTAGGGATAGGAGGTGGAGGGTAGGAGTATTTTTCTAGTAAGAAAAATAAACCAGGGTAGAGAACTAATGGTTATTGGAAGCTGATGTTTAGCAGGGAAAGGGCAGTGAGTGGGTGGATCAGAGAAGGCCTCTCTGAGAAGGTGACATGTGGGCACAGACCTGAATGAAGAGAGGGAGTGAGTCATATGAATATCTGGGGTAGGATAGATACTGGCAGTGGAAACAGCAAGTACAAAGGCCCTGAGGTAGAAATGTGTCTAGTGTGTTTCTGGAATATCAAGGAAGCAGCAGGCTGTGTCAGGTTAGGTAAAGGGGAAGAGGAGGAGGAATAGGGATCCTGGTCACGAGGGCTTATAGAATACTGTTAGAACTTTGGTGGTTTTGTTGTTATTGTTGTTTTTCTTTTTCAGGATGCCTGGCAAGACAGACCCTCACATTGTTCAAAGGCTCTGATAGCCTCACACAGCCAGGCCCTTATGTTTCAGGTTCAGCCTCACCTACCCTCTTTGTTCCAATAATCTACTCCTCCCACCACAGGACTTTTGCACAGACTGGTCCTTCATTCTGGAATCCTTTTCCACTCCTAGGCCCACCTCTCATGGTTAACTTCTATTTATCCTTCACATCTCAGCTCAAATACCTCAGGTTTCCCAGACCTCCTTGGTCAGGTCAAGAATCTCTCTTTCCTTTAGGATGTAATCTTAGTGATCATAAAATTATTGAGATGATCAAATAGTGTCTAGACTAAGTCTCCCAAGGGAGGTGTTGGGTTCATTTTATTTGCTACAATCTCCCCAGGGTGTGCCTAGGACTTGGTATGCAGTAGACTCAAATAAATATATATTGTATGAACACATGAATGGAACAAGCACTTACAAAGACCATAGCATGTCATTCAGTTTTATCCAGTTTACAGAGCTCAGGGAGGTGAGGCAACTTGACTAAGATCAGACAATAGGTGGTAGCACCAAAAAGTCCAAGTTTTTCTGATTTCAAAGCGGGGAAATTTCCCCAATACTTTACCTACCATACACACATGTGTGTGTATGTTAGTCGCTCAGTCATATTTGACTCTTTGAGACCCCATGGACTTTAGCCTCCTGGGCTCCTCTGTCCATGGAATTCTCCAGGAAAGCACATTGGAGTGGGTTGCCCTTCCTTGCTCCAGGGGGTCTTCCCAACCCAGTGATCAAACCCAGGTCTCCTGCATCACGGGCAGGTTCTTTGCTGTCTGAGCCACCAGGAAAGCCCATCCAGCACACATAGGATGTGATAAACTGAAAACTGACTGCAGAAACTCCTCCATGCCTGTACTCATACCCTTTTGCAATATGACTAAGAGATGGAGTCTATTTCTCTAACACTTAAATCTGACTTGACCACGTCAATTTGGCCAATGGAACATTAGTAGTCATGACCCAATAAGAGGCTTTAAAGAACACTTGTGCAATGGAGCTGAACACAAAACCTTAAGATCACCATGTGAATGAGCCCACGCTAGCCTCATGGAGGTGAACCAAAGCACCCTAGTAAACAGCTTGCCAACTGCCAGAGATGTGAGCAAGGCCCTCCAAGCCCACCCAGCCCCAGCTGACTGCAGCTATGTCAGTGAGCCTAAGTAAGATTAGGACTGCCCAGCTGAGCCCAAACCAGATTTCCAGTTCACAGAATCATGAACTAATAATTTGTTGTTTAGGGTCTAGGGTGTTTAGGGTCTGTTACACAGCAAGGGCTTACTGATACATACACCTAGTGAACACACTGTCAATGTCTATAAACACAAGTACATTCACATAAATGCACACAGATGAGTTTTCATAGCAAGTTTGCTGGCACCTATATAAACACTCACATGCCCCTACAGGTCTCACACACACACACACAGCCATCATCTAACCCCATACACATTCTCCTGGCTGCCAATGTAATGTAATGCACAGTGTAAAATGCCAATCTGGGAACAGATGGGTCGACACTGCCCAAGCTCTATGTTGCTGGCACTGCCAAGTACAGTTCCAAGGTGAATAGAAGTAGACTTTGGTTAAATGAATAAAGCTAAGGGCACAGGACAAGCCAGAGGTGGGCAGCAGTGAGCAGACATGCTCAGTGGATAAATGGAGAGGTCTTTTATTCCTCTTAGAGACCCACATGAGAGAGTGGATGCTCATCTTACAAATTGTATTTGTGCTTAAAATTGCATTAAAAAAAAAAAACTGGTTCCATTATTATTTTTAAAGAGCTGTAAAGATTGTTATAAAGCCCTTGAAGGGTTTCAGAAAGAAAACTGGAACCATTAAATTATCCTTTATGTGTAACTATGGGGAAATTTAAGATGTCCAAGAATCAAATACGAGTAAAGAGGAAACTAAGCAAATGGAAAACAAAGCAGGTAATAACTCCAGGAAGAACAGAGTTGCACAAAAAAAGGAAATCTAACTATAATATGCAACTTGGCAAGAAAATATTTATATGGTCACAATATAAACAATATTAATCACTTAATGAAAAATTGTGATAAATGTTGATTTTGAAAGAGAAGTGGGTAAGAAAAGTTGTCTTCCTTGATAATAAGAACTACAAAAGGAAATAATTTTGACCACTTACTGGGTGATGTGCCTTATTCTAGGCACTTCACATGCTGAATCCTCATGAGAGTCTAATATCTTGAATATTCTTATTACTCATTTTACAAATGAGGAAACTAAGGCAAAAGGTAGTTAAGTCTTAAGGTGGTTAAGCCTAAATTAAAAGGACTTGCCAGGTCATCTGGCCAGTAAAGGAAAGGGCTAGAATTCAAACACAGACGGTCAGGCTGCAGAAGCCACACTCTGGAAACATCAGACCTGAAAGTTAACATTTGCCTAAAATTAATCTAGAAAATGGCAGGAAAAGAATGTTATTTAGAAATATGGAGGAAAATGTCAGAAGAAATAGTTTAAAAAGTTGAATGTGTTTACTTTGGAGAGCAAGGTTAGGAGTGGGAAGGGAAGGGCAAGGGAATGTTGTTTTTAGTAATATTTAATTTATATAGAATCATATACATCCATGAGCGGGGGACAAGAACTGACTGGGAAGGAATGTGAGGGAATTGTTCATGGTTCTGTGTTCTGATTGGGGTTTGGGGTACAGTATGTACTTGTCTAAATTTGGCAAATGGTACTTTTAAGATCTATGCATTTCACTGTATATAAATTTTACCCCCCACCCTCAAGAATAACCATAAACAAATATTTAATATGAAACTCTGTTGATGATATACATGCTGGAGTGTCTTTGAGGGGAAGGGTACTGATGCTTGCAGTTTACTTTGCAAAGTTTCCAAAAAATCCAATTGCCTTACTGTATGGACAGAGGAATGGAGAGATGCCTGACAGAGCAAATATATCAAAATATTAACAACTGTCCATCTAGTAGGTGATATATGTATTCACTGAATAATTTTATCAACTTTTAAGTTTGAACATTTTAATAAAATTTGGGGGGAAATATATAAATGTATCATCTGAAAAATAATATTAAAATTTTTAAAAACCTGGATGGGGCTTCTGTCTTGGGCCAGGATGGATCTGCAGACTTCCCTGAATACCGGATGTCAGACAAGATGGGGGGGGGGTCTCCTCCCCCCGGCCCTCCTTCAGCAACTCATTAGCAAAGGCAAAACCATTTCATCAGGGCAGGGACAATACCCTCTCACTATATCCCTTCTTCTGTCAAGATAAACTGAGGTCTTGCAGGTGGGGATGGGCATTTTCCCAGGGGGCCCATCACACCTTCATGGCAGAAGTGAGCAGCCAGGTTGCCAGTCTCCCAAGCCCAAGTGTGTATAATTAGCTGGTGAGAAACAGATCAGGGAGCAAATCTCATCTTTGCCTAATTAGGGGCTAGGCAGCTGGGGCCAGTCTGGCCTGGGGAAGCTGCTATGGAGGCCCAGCAGCCCCAGGGGACAAGGCAGCAGCTGCAGGCCCTCACAGGGGCTGAAACACAGCGGCTGCCAATCACTGCCCCTCACACTCCAACTGGAGGCAAAACAATAGAGGGCCTGTTTCTGTTGATCCCCAAGGCTTGGTAGGCCGGGGGAAAGGGGAATGGCAGAAGCCACTAGCCTCTCCCTCCACAGAATCCTGGCTGAGGGGAACCCCTGTCAGAGAAGTCAAGGCTCAAACTGCCACCTTCCTCATTTCCAAGAAGCCTTCCCTGCTCTCTTGCATCAGACCCTCCCAATGCCCCTCTTGGCTCTCCCCATCACAGCTTCTAGGAACAGCTCTGGTCTTAGGGCAGAAGTCCCTGAGTGCATCTGTTGCAAATTATATGACTAGTTTCTACTTAGCGGCTCCTTCCCTCCCCTGAGAATTGGCGGGGCCCATGGCTGTCTTGCCAACTGCTGGGCATCCAGTAGGTGTTCAATAGTGACTAGGAGGAAAGGCTGCCAGGATGGGGAAGAGAGGTGAGGCATGTGTCAGGAGAATCAAGGAGCCAGAGAGCCGGTGACTGGGATGCCTAGGAGGCTAGGGTGTGACCCCAGGCTGGAGTGCAGACCCACTCTGTGACAGCCCAAAAGCCACTACCCATCCCTGCTCTAAGACAGGTGATCTTCTCAGGTGACCCTCAAAAAGTCACCTTGAGGATTCAGTGACAGGTTTAGTATGAATGGTCTGAGTCTGGCTCTTAAACTTCCTCCAGGAACAAGGGGTCTCCCAGATCATCACCAGCAGTCCTGTGACCCAAACCTTGATTCCTTCACATGTAAAATGCAACCAACGCTCCCTCCTTGTGTTTCTAGAGAACTGACAACTCATGGCAAGGGGCAACCCTTAGCACAGAATTCAGGCTGAGTTGCCTTGGAGGTAAAGGTTTTGACACCTCAAAAGACACCACCTCTGCAGAGCTGACACAGATTATCAGCCCAACCCCATCACTCCTTTAACACGGGGATGGGGTTGGGGGGCCAGCTCCTGCATCGCCAAATCTGCTGGGAGCCTACAGCAGGTCATCCCCGGCCTGTGCCTCTGTCTCCCGATCTGTATCATGAGGGGTGAACTCCATCCTCATGAATTTGAACACTATCCTCTTCTACAACCTGATTTCCCCTATTTCTCCAAATGGCTCAAGCTCAGTGAAGTCCCCTGGGGACTGGTGGTGGACTGTCAGACAGCTGGGCTGACCTGGATGTTTGTCAACAGCCCAACGGAAATCTCCTCTTTATGCTTAAAATAAAGCCTACATCAAACTTGTCACCAAGGGCCCCCATTAGAGCTTCCTGTTTCTGAGTGCTGCAGCCCAGGCAGCCTGCAGGAGAGGAAGCACCTCCCAGCCCTGCCCCCCTCCCTCGGGAAAGCAGGGATGCAGAGCCCATCCAGGTTCTCACCCTTTACAAGCCCAGCCCTAGTTGCTTCATCAGCCAAGGATGGGGTCTCCTAGCAGGTAACTAACCTGGAGGGAGACAGGAAGGAGCTGAGATCTCAAAGTCCAGTGCCAGCCACCTCCTTCCCTTTCCCCAAGCCCAAATAAGACCATGCTGCCAACTCATCCACCAAAGCCCAAAGAGGGAGACTGGCCTGACCAGGGTCACTCAGAGTTAGGCCACTCATTTTTTTCTTCCTATCTCAAGTCTTGCTTCCTCTAAGAATTCCACTTCCAATCTATGTACTGTGTGACCTCAAGTTCAGGGCTTGCCCTCTCTGAGCTTCCTGCCCCCTTGGGAACTGGGCTGGGATGGGAAAGGGCACATAACTTATGGGTGGGGAGGGTCCATATACCTGTCAGCCTTTCCCTGCAGGTCCCCTTCCCAGTGCTCTTCCCAGTTCTATCCCAAATTCTATGAAGAAGGCCCATCAGTGAGCCTCCCAGAGGGGTTTTGAGGATGCCCTGTGAGGCAAGTCTCAGGCCAGGCCAGCCACTGAACTCATGTTACCCCAGATCCTAGGGTGGACAATCACTGACTTTTGAAGGCCCCATCCCAAGACTTCCCACCCTTTCCCCTTGTAAACACAGAAGAATGTGATGACCCAGCCTTTGAAAAACAAGCATTTGTGTTTATTAAGCAAAAGGAGGGAAGTCAGAGCAGTGCAGACTCCTCCAAGTCCCTTCTGTAGTCTACCCACCTAGGCCCAGGCTGCCAAGGCCACTCTTCCCTGCCCCACCCCAGGGTGAGTTCCCAGGTAACCAAGGTCCACGGGCTAAAGAAGAGGAAGTCAGCAAAGGCCAGAGGCCAAGGAAGGAAGGAAGAAACAGAGCTGCTGGGGAGGCAGTTCTGGTGAGATCCCTTGGCCCTCCACTTTCAGTGGGGAGGGTTAAGTGCCCCAAATCCAAATCCACAAGCAGGGAACATTCATGTCAAAACCCTACATGTGAGGGCCAGGCAGGGGTCCAAGGTCAAGAGCCAACTCTCTCCAGGTCAGTCCTTGCCAGATGGGTGCTCTGAGCCTTTGCCTCCACAGCAAGTTCACACAAGGCAACAGCCTTGGGTCTGCTCCAAGCCAGGGAATGGATGCAGGAGACGTCAAGAGGCCAACAGCCTAAGATCCCGACTCCAGTGGACACCTAACCTTCAGCTGCTGGAGACTCCCGCGCCTGCCGCAACCCATACAGCCATTTGATTACGCGGGCGTTGCGTTCTATCACTGACACGCCATAGGGGACACGCTCCCGAGCCCGATCCTCGATGGTGACAGAGCTGCGGTGGGAGCAGTCCCCCTCGGAGCTGGCTGGCCCAGCACTGGGCCCCGCCAGCGACACGATGTCTGAGCTGGCCCGCGCTAGGTGGGCCACACCCAATCCCTGCGCCTCCTCCGGGTCCAAGCCGCAGAAGTTAAAGAATCGCTCCAGGTCAGCTGCTGCCCGTGAGAAGCGCTCACTCAGGTCTGACTTGGAGCGTTGCAAACCTGGGGGCCGGACTGGGCTAGAGGCAGTAGCAGGGCCCGGCGATGGGCAGGGCTGGACAGGTGACGCCGGCAGGGGCAGGACATCCACTCGCCGGACTGCAGCAGTACTCGGTGGTGGGCGTGGAGGCGTGGCCGGGGGAGGCTGCCTGGCCACCTCAGCCCATCCAGGGGTACGGCTGGCCTCGGCAGGGGACACAGGACTATCACACAAGTTGATGAGGCTGCTAAGGATGTCCAGGTCCAGCTGGGGCCGGCGGCCGGGACCAGGCAGGGCTCGGCGGCTAGGTGTGAGCACGGTGCGGCGAGTTCCAGGGCTGAAGAGGGGCTGTGTGCAGAGCAGGGGCTGCACCGGCTCCTGACGAGTGGTGGCCACATGTAGGCTCTTGACGTACTTGGGCTTGTCGGCCTCCAGGCGCTCGACAGCACTAGGTTTCCGGGCTCCACCGTCTGCTGGCCGCCGGAGCAGGTAGCCAGGAACCTTGGTCCGTAGGCGGATAGGTAGGGCAGGAGTGTCCCGGGCTCCCGGAGTCAGCGTGTCCACAGGCATGGCTGTTACATTCCCCGAGGGCTTCTGTCTGAGGAGACTGGAGAAATGAGAAGACAGAGATCCAAGCAGAAATCTAGCAGCTGGACTCCACAACGGCTGCAGGGGTGGAAAGAAGCGACAGAGCCCACTCAGACAAAGGCTCAGCCAAGACCAAGAGACCGAAGACGCCTTCCCTATTAAAAGGTAAAAGCCACGCCTCTGATTCACAGGGAGCCAATCAGCAGGCAGAAAGCCGGGCCCCACCCACTCCCCCTCCTTCGAGGAGGGCCCAGCCCAACTGAAGCAGAAAGAAAAAAGGTACCAAAGAAGACAGACACGGGCTGCCTGGGCATAAAGGATGGGGATGGCATATTTTAAAGGAAGCAAAGTAGGCTCCAGGCTGAGTGCTNTCGTCTGCTAGCCGCCCCTCTCCGAGCTCAGGTAGTCCCGCCTCTTAAACGAGTGAGCAGACGGCACGATTCCTACAGCCTCGTCCAGGCCTGAAGGTGAGTTTCGGCCCGGTCCCCCCTACCCGAGGTGGAGGGAGAGGTGCCCGGGCAGCCCCGGTCCGCACTTACCTGGCTGCGTCCCGGCCGCCGCCCTGCGCTCTCCAGCCCGGCCCACCTGGGCTCAGGTAACACAACGTTTGCGCAACTTCCGGCGGCCGGCCCCCGGCGAGTGAACCCGCCGGCCCAGGAATTACTCGAAAAGAGAGAAGGAAAACCTGGCAGCGGGCCGGAACTGAGCCCGGGCTTGCTGTCCGTCGGCTCGGCGCCGGGACCTGGTCTCAGGCGCCCTGCCTACCCCAGGAAGCCCTTCCGAAGAGCGGGGCCCGCCCATCCCCAGCTGCCCTGGCCCACACGTGGAGCCCAGTAGGGCAAGGTACCCATCTTGCAGATGGAAAAACTGAGTCCCCCTTGTCACTGGCACAATGACCACCAGTTGATATATTAACATTTCCTGGTGTCAGTTAACCCATTTTAATCTTCCCAACAATCCCTATGAAGGGAGCTGTATTATTATCCCCATTTGGCTAATGGAAAACTGAGGCTGGGACAGGCTGAGTCAGTTGCCAAAGTCACCCTGCAGTGTCCAACTTGGGCTCTTTCTCCTCAGACCAAACCTTAATTAACACCACCCCCCTTTCTGGCTGTGTGTCCCTGAGTAGGTTGCTGAACCTCTCTGGTCTTCCATTCTGTCTAAAGGAGAGTCCTAGCTTCCAGGCCAGGTCAGTGTGAGTTCTTAGAGCTTGAGAGTGCCTACTGAAGCTTTGAGCAAGCTGTAAACATTAGCATTGACAGCAATAATAACTAGAATTTCAGATTGCTGCGTCCTTGTTTAAATCTCTGTACTACCCTGAGAGGGAGAAGCTATTTGATCCCCATTTTACAGATGAAGAGACAGTAGTAGCCCTGCCAGAAGGAACCTCTGGGAGGGAGGTGACCATCTCTTCTGCCACCAAGCTCTATTACATCACTTAGGGTGGCACATTCGATGAAGCCAGTTTTCACTGGGATCCTGTGGTCCAAAGAAGGAAGTGAGCACTGGTCTCAGACATGAGCCCCAAGGAAGTGAAAGGACCCAGTTCCACGTCTGTGCCTGGTGGGGGCTGGACCAGCATTGAGGTGGAGGGCACAAGGGGACAGGAACTGATTCAAGAAACAACTCTCTTCCACTTGGGAGTGAATCAGCTCTGAGACCTCTTCCAGCCCCTGGGTCCTGATTTTAGGAGGAAAAGGGAGGTGACAAGACCATCATTGTCCACAGCAGACTGCTGGGTCCCTTCCTAACCCTCTATTAAGGCAACAGTGGGGAAGGAAGCTGTGCTCAGTTAGGCTCTAACAGTAGTAAAATCAAGGCAATGATGACAAGTTTTATAAAACAGGTAGAACTTCTCCAAGTGCTTGCTTTGTACCTGGCATTTGTTCTAAGCTCTTTCTAGGAATTAACTCATTTTTTAATCCTCACACGTACACTGTAAGGTAGGTACTACTATTATAACCATTTTACAGTTGAGAAAACCAAGGCATGGAGAGTGAGGCCACATGTCTGAGGTCACATGGCTAATAAATGGCAGAGCCAGAACCTGAACTGAGGCCTGGGTCTGGGGGGGCAGGGGTGTGGAGGAGACAGTCCCCAGACTCCTGCTAGTCTTTGGCCACTCACCAGGGGACTCCTAGGGAATCTCTAGCCTCCCTCTCTGGGCCCCAGAGAGAGAAGTCAACTTGGCTATGGTTCTGGACCTGTTTCCTCAGCTATGAGGGCAGAAATGGCAATGTTTTCCCAGCAGAAATCAGATGTCATCACAGCTCTGCTTAAGTCACCCCAGCCCCAGCCCCTGAGACTCCCTATCACCTGAGAACAAAATCCAAACTCTCCACTTGGCCCTCCTCTCAGTCCTCCTCCTCTGCCACCTCCTCTCCAGCCTTCCCTGCTCCAGCCTCTGAGTCCTCCCTGATGTTCCTGAGCACACCAAGGTTTCTCCTGCCGCAGGGCCTTTCCACCATCCTTTCTCTGCCTGGAACTTTCCATTTTCACTTCCTCAGAGAGGTTTCCCTGACTACCCTGGGGCTCCTGCCAACTCTCTTACCCAGTTAGTTCCCTTCCAAGCATTCATCGCACCCTGTCATTTTAGATATTCACTACCACCTGAAAGTCCCTTGAACAGCATGGAGATCAAACCAATCAATCTTAAGGGAAATCAACCCTGAAGACTCATTGGGGGGACTGATGCTGAAGTTGAAGCTCCAATATTTTGGTCATCTGATGCAAACAGCCAACTCACTGGAAAAGTCCCTGGTGCTGGGAAAGACTGAAGGCAGAAGAAGAAGAAGGTGTCAGAGGATGAGATGGTTGGATGGCATCATCAATGCAATGGACATGAACTTGGGCAAACTTTGGGAGATGATGAGGGACAGAGAGGCCTGGCGTGCTGCAGCCCATGGGGTCACAAAGAGTTGGACATGACTGAGCGACTGAACATCAACAACCACCACCTGTTTCCTATCTCTCCCATGGGCTAAGAACTCCATCCTCCAGGGACAAAGCATAAAAGGGGACAACACAGACCAAGTGGCCAGGCCACCTGAAAGACCAAGGCCCCTCAGCACCAAGACTCCTCCCACCCCCTACTCTGCCTAGGCCTTCCTCCCCACCAGTCCCACTCCTGCTCCAGCCTCCAGGAGCCCCTGCTCAAGCTGGGCTCCAGACATTTCTAACTGAATCCTATTTTGCCTCCTAAGATGCCACATCCAAGTCTCTGCACACACTGCATGCTTTGCTGGCAGTGCCCTTTTCCACTCCCTCTCCCTGGCCACCGCTGTAGCCTTGATTCTAGGACTAGCCTGACTGAGTTCAAATCTCAACTCCACCAGTGATCAGCTATAAAACTTGGGTAAGATACTTCTCCATGCCTTGGTTTCCCCAGCTGTGAAACAGAATCCCTAATAGTGCCTCCCTCCCAGCATGAGGCCCGTGCTTGACAAATGCCACCAAAATGTGAGCTATGATAACTCTTCAACCAAATAGATGCTCCAGTGCCCAGCACCTCTGTGAGGCCTTCATCAGCCCAGACAGAATGTTGACCACTTCTCTCAGAGGTTACAAATCTAAGAATGCGGTCACTTGAATAGATATCTCTCCAAAGAAGGTACACAGGTGGCCAGTAAGCACAAGAAAAGATGCTCAGCATCGCTTATGATTAGGGAAATGCAAACCAAAACCAGAATGAGATACCATACCACAGCCATAAGATAGCCATTATCAGTCAGATAATAACGGAAAATAATAAATGTGGATGGAGAATGAGGCGAAATTAGAAACTTGGTGCACTGTTGGGATATAAAATGGTTCAGCCACTATGGAAAGAGGATGGCAGTTAAGCAAAAATTTTTTAACAGACTTTACTATGGAATCCAGCAAACCTACTTCAAGTATATGACCAAAAGAACTAAAGGCAGGGACTTGAACAGATACTTGTACATCAGTGTTCATAGCAGCATTATTCACAATAGCCAAAAGGTGGAAACAACCCAAGTGTCCCCTGACAGATAAATACTCAAAATGTGGGGTACGGTATATACACATAGTGCAATGTCATTTAGCCTTAAAAAGGAAGGAAATTCTGACACATGCTATACAACAAGGATGAATCTTGAAGTCATGCTAAGTGAAATAAGCCAGTCACAAAAGAACAAATACTGCCTGATTCCACTTATATGAGGTTCCTTAAGTAGTTGGATTCATAGAGGCAGAAAGAAGAACGGTGACTGCCAGGGGCGGGAGAGCAAAGAGAGCGAGGAGTTACTATTCAGTGGGTATGGAGTTTCCATTAGCAATGGTTGCACAACACTGTAATGAACATAATGTGACTAGACTGTACACTTAAAAATGATTAAAACGGTAAACTGCAATTTATTAATACATACATTATAAAAAAAAAAAGAATAAGAAGGTTTAGAGTCTGAAGCCAGACTCCTGGGATTCCAATTCCAGCTCTAGGTGCAAGATATTGAACATCTCTTGTGCTCAGTTTCCCTTCATAAGGAGGAAATAACAGCAGAAACTACCTTTCGTCATAGAACTGACAGAATCGAAGGAGTTCACACTTGTAAATTACTTAGCACACAGTAAGGGATCAAGAGGTGTCAGTGATTTCTATTCTTTGCTGAGGGGGCAGGAGGTGTGGTTTCTGATGTTTATCATTTTTATGACACTGGGCACTTCCACCTCACCCCTCCCTTCCACCTGCTTCTCCTTTTCTTTAGCAGAAGTCCAGCCCAGACTTGGGTGGAGACAGAGAGGCCCTCTCCTGCCCCAGAGGGAGCCAGGAAGGCTCCAGGCAGCAGAGACTGCCAGGCAGCAGGACAGCTGCCAGGGCCAGAGACATCCAGCTGGGCATCCTCCAGGCCCACGCCAGGCCCCACACTATTTCAGGAGTTTTCCCAGACGTTCGTGCCCTGGCCTGCCTGCAGTCAGCCTTGTCCAGGGCAACCTTGCACAAACCTCAGGAAGGGAAAGGTAAACAGGCCACAGAAGCAGTGTGGGTGCAGTTGCCTAAGGCAGCAATCTCCCGTTTGGCCCACCAACTGCACACCTCCACCACCTCAGTCCTCTGGGCCTCAGGTTTGCACCTGAGCTTGCCAAATGAGGACAAAGGGACTCGCAGTGCAGACTAAGAGAGATACTGCGCGCAAAGCCTTAGGGAAGGGCCTGGCACACAGGATGTGGAAGGTGGAGTTGGGACAGACCCACAACCAAGCCCACTTCCTGTCCCGGACTGCCCTCTGCCTGGGCCGAAGCTAACCATTATGGCTTCTTTTCTCTGAGCAGAGATGTCAAGAACCTTGTCCAAAGTCACAAGAAAGTTAATGACAGATCATAGGGCAGTGGTCTCATGATTAGATAAATAATCGATAATACATATTTTTTTTTCAACCAGGTGATACATGTGCATGGCTTAAAATTCATAAGCTATAAAGCAAATTAAAAAAAGAAAAACACCTCCCTCCACTCCTATCCCCAGCCATCCAGTTCCCCTCCCTGCAAGAATCATTATGATCAGATGGTTATATGTCCTTCCAGGGAGCTTTCAGGCACATACAAGCAACAATGGACATATATTCTTTCTATATTTTTTACACATAGCAACATGTTCTGTGCATTGTTTTCATCTTACTCTTTCATTGAATAATATATGTTCTTAATATGTGTTATTAGCATGATTATAATATTATTAATAAACTTAATAACATATGTTGTACTACATAAAGAGCCCATCAGTCCCTACCGATGGCCACTGAGCATGTGTCTAGTCTCTATTAAAAACCACACTGTGGGACTTCCCTGGTGGGCCAGTGGTTAAGAATCTGCCTGCCAGTGCAGAGGACATGGGTTCTATCCCTGGTCCAAGAAGATCCCACATGCCATGGAGCAACTAAGCCACAACAAATGAACTCCAAGTTCTAGAGCCCATGATCCACAGCAAGAAAAGCCACCACGATGAGAAGCCTGCCACTAGAGAAAGCCCAGGCAGCAACGAAGACTCAGCCCAGCCAAAAACAAATAAATAAAAGAGTTCTCAGGCAGAGCCTTAAAAGAAAAAAAAACCCACACTGTGGCCTCACTGCACCTATATCATTCTGCCCAGAAGTGGGACAGCTAGGTCAGGGGGATGCATGTGTAACTGTGACAGAGATGAGGGACTGTGATCCAGGGAGTTGATCTCCCACCAGCAGAACACACAACAAATGATCAATAAATGTTAGCATTAGTCATTTTGATTCCTAGGGCTTTGGGCACCCCTCAGTTTCACACTGGAGGTGATTACCTCATTTACCTCACCCTAGCCCCTCCCTGCATCACATTCCAGTCCGGGAAGATAATAAACTTGCTAATAAGTGAAATTTTAGGACATTGGATGGGGTAAGTGCTACTGAGAAAAACAAAATAGAAAAGGCAGAGCATATGAAGTGAGTAAATATTTGTTGAAAGAATGAAGAATTGTTTTCTTTCTGAATTTCCAGAGCTCTTCTCCCTTTAAAGCCAGGAGACTGGTTTGGAGGAGAGAGGATAAATAATTCCCCTTGAAGAGATTCTAGACTCCCAGATGCTACAATTCTGAGTGTCTAGGATTCTAAGATGGAAGCCAGACAGATTGGGAACCAGCTCCAGAGTTGCCAAGTCTGACCATGTGGTTTTGGGCAAAGGGGCTTAACTTCTTAGAACCTCAGTTTGCCCACCTACAAAAGGAAACCAATAGCAATCAGCAGGTGGGGAGGGGGTTCCCCAGGAGGTAAGGCCTGGTGTAGGTCAGATGCTCTACCAGGAGGGGTCCCGGGCCCAGGACCAAGTCCAGGGTCTTTGGCTGAGGGCTGTGCCTACCCTTTTGCCCAACCCGGAGTAGATTCCCGAGAGTCCTACAGCAATTCCAGGGCCAAAGCATCTGCTGCCCACCTGGCACCTAGCTCAGAAACGTCAGTCCTGCCTGAGCCACCTGTACCTTCTCTCCGAGAGGGAGAGCTCTGTAATTCAGAGCCCTGCAAGCAGAAGGATCTCAGGTGAGCCCTAAGTCCACCCCTGGCTCTCTGGAGAAATGAAGACAGATGGTGGGGAGAAGACCCCAGGCCAATGCTGGGGAGAGGCAGCCTGGAGCGGATGCAGCCAGGGCTCTCAAGTTCCTGTTGATTAGGGGCTAAGAAAGCGACCACCAGTTACCCGTCAGGGTCTCTCAAGGCAAATCTAGATCTATTACGCTAGAGACTGCGAGACGGAGCAGAAAGATCTGAATCAGATTCTCTGCCAGACTTCGTCTTTCTGAGCCTCAGCGTTCTCATCTGTGAAATGGGGTACCCTCACCTCTCCGCAGATAGGACTCGGAGAGAACACGCACCGCAGGGGTGAACACAGCCCCCCCTTACAGCCGGGTTCGCGCCCCGGACCACCCGTGCCCTCACAAGGAGCCTCACCTAGGCGAGTCCCGCTCCTCCAGTGTGGGTCTTGGGGAGGCTGACAGCTCGGACCCAGTCAGGCGGGGAATGGCCGCACCCAACACGGCTCGGGAGGCCCAAGCCCCACGTGGAGACCCGCGGGGGCCTCTTCGGAGCTGTGCTCCGCACCCGAGATAAGCCGGAGAACCTGACTGTCCCAAGGTCCCAGACGGAGCGAAGGTCTGGGGGCACAGAGGCGAAGCGAAAATCCCGGGGCGCCGGGGGAAGGGGAAATGAGCGCGTCGCCTCACCCCCCTCCCCGACACCAGAATGGTTTGCCCCGGACATCCTGATTGGTTTCTCGCTTCCGTTCGAACTCCGCGCCGCCCGCATTGCCAGGCAACGGCTTAGCTTCGGCCTGGCGTGGGAGCGCCCGGTCTTCGCAGTCCCTCCCCGCCCCTCACCTTCCCGGTGGTCTCAGGTTCTCTGAGCAGCCTCTTTAGCTCAAGCGGCTAATTCTTTCTCTTGTTCACCCGGGACTTAGCTGATGGACGGAGGAGCCTGGTGGGCTGCAGTCCATGGGGTCGCTAAGGGTCGGATACGACTGAACGACTTCACTTTCACTTTTCACTTTCATGCACTGGAGAAGGAAATGGCAACCCACTCCAGTGTTCTTGCCTGGAGAATCCCAGGGACGCGGGAGCCTGATGGGCTGCGATCTATGGGGTCGCACATAGTCGGACACGACTGAAGCGACTTAGCAGCAGCAGCAGTCCTGACTTCAGCTGACAGGCTATGTGAACCAGTGCAAGCCTGTTTCCCTCTCTGTTCCCCTAACTGCTCAATGCTGAGCAAGTTAGTGTGAAGATGGGCATGCCCAGCAGTCCCGAAATTTACTAAGGATATAGCCAAAGATGTGAGCGAAGATTAATATAGCCCTGCGTTATTTATCATGGCAAAATAATGAAAATAACTTAAGTGCTCAGTGAAAGGAAATTGGTTATATAAATCCATCCTGCGGAAGAACTGAATTTATTGAGATTTTTTTAAATATATATACCAGAAGCTTTGCATGACAAAACTCTCATCACTGCTCATGGCATGACCCTCTGATAAGTACCTTTAAATATCCTTACTTTTTGATGAGGAATATTATATAGTCATTAAAAATGATGTGATTAAAATATATTTAGCACTAAGAAAGACTGAATTTTTCAAAAGTATGTTTCAAGCACTGTGTACAACATAAATATGCATTAAATACGTAATGGATCACATGTACTATATTTATGTATTGGACTTCCCAGGTGGCCCTAGTGGTAAAAAAAATCTGCCTGCCAATGCAGGAGACACAGTTTTGATCCCTGGGTCAGGTTTGATCTCCTGGAGAAGGAGAAAGAATAATCTCGTATTCTTGCCTGGAAAATTCCATGGGCAGAGGAGCCTGGAGAGCTATAGTTCATGGTACTGCAAAGAGTCAGACAGGACTGAGCACAATGCACATATTTCAGTTCAGTTCAGTTCAGTCATTCCGTCAAGTTCGACTCTTCACGACCCCATGAACCGCAGCACGCCAGGCCTCCCTGTCTATCACCAACTCCCGGAGTCCCCCCAGACCTGTGTCCATTGACTCAGTGATGCCATCCAACCATCTCATCCTGTCGTCCCATTCTCCTCCTGCCCTCAATCTTTCCCAACATCAGGGTCTTTTCAGATGAGTCAGCTCTTCGCATCGGGTGGCCAAAATATTGGAGTTTCAGCTTCAACATTAGTTTTAGTCCTTCCAATGAACACCCGGGACTGATTTCCCTTAGGATGGACTGGTTGGATCTCCTTGCAGTCCAAGGGACTCTCAAGAGTCTTCTCCAACACCACAATTCAAAAGCATCAATTCTTCTACGCTCAGCTTTCTTTATAGTCCAACTCTCACATCCATACATGACTACTGGAAAAACCATAGCNATTTCCCTTAGGATGGACTGGTTGGATCTCCTTGCAGTCCAAGGGACTCTCAAGAGTCTTCTCCAACACCACAATTCAAAAGCATCAATTCTTCTACGCTCAGCTTTCTTTATAGTCCAGCTCTCACATCCATACATGACTACTGGAAAAACCATAGCCTTGACTAGAGGTACATATTTCTGTATAAACATTTATAATAACAGAATTTGATTTCTTCTTTCTGCTTCTTTCTTTTTCCCCTTGACTGGTTTAACTGTTGGAAATTTGGTAATGTAAAATAAGTTACCAAATTGCCAATAGTTAAACCGGTCAGGGGGGAAAACAAAGACACATTTTTAAAAAGAGAATTAGAAAAATCAACTCTAACAGCCCCTCCAGATGAGAAGGTGAGCCACTGTTTGGGTCTAGGACATTGCTCAGTTTGGAGTCAGCCTCCTTCTATCCCAGAGGGTGTTTTTCATTCTTTGATTGGATTATCAGTGATCGAGCACTGACTGTATGCATACATTGGAGAGGTTGGGGAGGAGAACTAATACTGTATCAATAGCTACCAATGACTGCACATTCTGGCATAGGCACCAACCAACCATATCAGAAAAGATACTATCATAAACAGGGAGTCTATGAGGATCAGCTAAATAACAGACCTGGCACTAACTGTGCCCTCTGCGAGACAGTGCTCAAACATACACACATCTTCTCATTTGACTTTGTTACTGTCTGAGGCCCCACTCCAGTACTCTTGCCTGGAAAATCCCATGGACAGGGGAGTCTGGTAGGCTGCGGTCCATGGGGTCACACAGAGTCGGACACGGACTGAAGTGACTTAGCAGCAGCAGCATGGGGTGACTTCCCTTTCACTTTTCACTTTCTTGCATTGGAGAAGGAAATGGCAACCCACTCCAGTGTTCTTGCCTGGAGAATCCCAGGGACAGGGGAGCCTGGCTGGCTGCCCTCTATGGGGTCACACAGAGTCGGACACGACTGAAGTGACAGCAGCAGCAGCAACTGTCTGAGGAGATTTTACTAATATTCCTATTTTATAATTTAGAAAACTAAGGTTTGTCTGGATCCAGCAGGAGTCCTTCGAACCATTCTGTTACATTCCCATGCAACTGCAGTTTGACAGTGGCAGTGAGGGGAGGCAAGGAGGGTCTCTGATCCTGAAAGACACAGAGAAAGCAGTAGGAGCAGGTCCAGACTTTGTACTTCCTGAGGGCTTAAACAATTTAAGGAGTGTTAGGGAGTGTTGTTTAAGAAAAGGACTACAAAATTACAAATTAAGTAATACAGAGATGATTTAGTTAGAAAGATAAAAGAAACCTTAGCAAATTTCAATTTCTACAGAGATTACGAAGTTCAGAAAAATAACATTCTTTTTGTGAATTACCTGTTCGACGTATTTCCATACTTTCCCCAAACAAGCTTCTGTATACTACATTTCCATGTACACACACATTTCAAACCTCTCCTCCACTACTTCATACTGGTGGCATTCACACTGTAGGACCCTCCGTGCCTATCGAGGTATGACCTCTGACCCTTCACTTTCGTGTCGCAGTACCAGGTGAGTCACCTCAGTGTGCCAGGTAGGAGTATTCCTGGAAGACTTTCCTGTACTAAAGCAGCTGGAAACCACCGAAGTCAGCTGAGGTCAGGACTAGGAATCAGCTGAGTCCCGGGTGAGCAAGAGAGAAAAAGCAACTGGAAACAACATAAATAAAAACCACTAAACCTGAAATAATGTCAAGGTCCTCTTAGCCAGATCCCCAAAATGCTCACACTCCAACTTCATCTGACACAAGGGGAAGTTGGAATAGAAGGAGATGGTGGTTTTCACAGAATGAGGTTAAATTACCTCACTTTGGAAAATTTTACACGAGCTTATGACCATGGGAACATGTTGCTAGAGTGCCTCCCAGACCTCACCTTCCCTGTCATTAAAATGGGAATGGCAACAGTGGTGTCATGGTTGAATTCTTCTCTGAAGTGTGTAGTTTCAATCACATGTTGGGAGATACTTGAGATGCCTGCATAAAGGCCCTGGTGACTCTTGCATCTTCAAAGCTGCCTCTGACTACATGCCCTGGAGCTTCAAACAAGCAGCGCAAAATCCCCGAGCCTCATTCCCAGATTAAGAAAGTGAGGTAAACAGAGGCAGAAGGAACTTTCCTGGCATTCCAAGTTAGGCCACACAAAGAGAGATTATTTGGACACGCTCAGATTCCAGGACTCCGAGCATCTTCGTGTGTCAACAGCATACTGAGGATGACCTCTGTTTTCCAGGGTTTGTTAAGCACCTGACGCCAGTTCAGAGTGATTGAAAGCATCCTAGTTCTCCCCCTTCCCCACTGTGTAGCGTAGGGAAGGAGAACCTGTAAGAACAAGAAGATGGCCAAGCTGTCCTTAGTGTGCCCAGATCAGAGGGAGCTGGAGGATCCTTGTGTCCCTTGTGTGCTTATCTTGACCCAGCACGTGCGCAAGAATAACATCTCATCCTGTGCCCAGGCCTGTGGCTGTGCCTCCTCCAGCAGTCTGACCTTGGCAGCGTTTTCTTTACTCAGCTCGAAACCAAGCTGAAATCAGCCTCAGATGGCAGTTCCCAATCTCCTGTGCACCCTAGGGCTTATTTAGTTCTGTTTCATTCCATTCAAACGGTGTTCTCACTGTACACATTTGCTTGCCTCTGAACTTCTCTGGAAGGACTCACCAGAAACTGGTCCCAGTGGTGGCTACTGGGCTGACTGAGGAACAGGGGAAAGAGAAAAGCTTTTCAGAAAATATTTGTTAAACCTTATAAACGTTCGTGCGTGCTAAGTCGCTTCAGTCATGTCTGACTCTTTGCAACCCTACGGTCTGTAGTCCACCAGACTCCTCTGTCCATGGGATTCTCCAGGCAAGAATATTGGAGTGGGTGGCCATGCCCTCCTCCAAGGGGTCTTCCCAACCCAGGGATAGAGCCCGCATCTCCTGCATTGGCAGGTGTGTTCTTTACCACAACCACCACCTGGGAAACCCACCTTATAAATATTACCTACTAAAAAGTAAATATACTTCTAAGGATATTCTTTTTTTTTTCCTAAGGATATTCTATGAGAGAACAAAATAAGGTAGTGACTGAAAACTCAACCCAGATATGTCCTTCCAAACATGATGGCTGAGAGGGTCAACTGAGATGGCTGAGATATTCTTTCTGGAGGGCAACAGAGTCATTTTTCTCAAAAAATTTTGAGAAATTCTGAGCTGTGTCAATAGTTCTGTACTCTGTTTCTAAATTGCTTCTAAAAAGCAACTGACTCTAACCAAAGAGATTCAGAAAGGTTTAACAACAGGAATGTTTACTATAGCATTGCTATTAATGCCCTCCACCACCAAAAAAACTCCAAAACAAAACATAACCTAATTTCCTGGCCACAGGACAATGCATGGTGAATGGGACTGGAACAAATACCACACAACCATTAAAAATGGTGCTTTTGAAGAATAAGCAATAGGAAAGATAGAAAAAATATCTATGGAAAGATTTTCTTTTTTTAATACTGTTCTCAATTCACTTATTTGTTCCAGAAATGTCTTTGAGCACCTTTTTCTAAATCTCAGTTTCCTCACCTGTAAGACAGGTGTTAACCATGCCTACCTCCCAAACTTGCAAGAGGTAGAGTGCCCTGACTACCTTCTACACGCTATGGCTACTGTTCCTGCCATTGCTCTTAAGAGGTTGTTGGATAGTACAAGCTCATGAGGAAGCATGTCCCAGGCATCACTCCCTGCCCAAACCTTCCAAGCGCTCCCCAACAAGCTCTGAATGGCCTTGTTGGCGCCTCTGGTGGCCTTTGGAGGCTGATCTTTGTCAACCCCGTCTCCTACCACCTTCCCCCTCAGCCCACCTTGCTCCAGCTACTGGCTCCTGTTGCTCCTCAAACACACTAAGTACCCTTCCTGCCTCAGGGCCTTTGCACATGCTGTTCCCAGTGCCTGGGCCTCTCTCCTCCAAGACACAGCTGCCCCCTCACCCCCTCCCTCACTTCCTTCCAGCCTCTGCTCAAATGTCAACCTCCCATGGAAACCTGCACCCCCCACTGCCCATCCCATTATTTACATTTCTCTTCATAGTTCTCCAACCTCCTGATATTCGGTTTGTTCTTGTGTCTGGGTCTCCTCCACGGACTGTGAGCTCCCAGAAGGCAGGGTCCACACTTCTTTGCCCACTTTTCCTGCAATTAGAGGTTGGCAGTGCACTGAAGTATGAGAAAGGCTTTAAGAAGACCTGGAACAGAAACTCCTCTTTCTCTTTGCTTACTCCACTGTTTCCCAAACATTCTCAACCCTGGAGCCCTGTGTCCTCAAAATACTTCCTAAACAGCCTGTAGGAACAGGGAAAACACCATCTACAAAGGTGGGTCTCCAGGATGTGACCAGGGGCCTTTCCTCCTCTGCCAGTGCCCCTCCTAAATTACAGACTTTCTCCCCCAGCACCAGACTTCGCAGACCCAGGAACTGTCCTCAATCTCCAGTCCCCTCAGCATCTGCCTCTCACACCCCCTCCATGCCTCTAGGGGCCAGGTTCCACCTGCCAAAACCTCAGGTTCAGCTTCTGATGGGCATATTCCAAGACACACCCTGCTGGCTCAGCCAGGTCTCTGGTCCCTTTCTGTTGTGTCCAGGAGTGAGGGCTGGGCACAGAGTCTTGTTTTCAACCTCTCACCCCAGCAAGGGCTGAGAGTAAAGCCAACACCTGCACAGAGCCAGGAAACCCAGGACCCCCTACTCTGACACTAAGGTGACCCTCCCCCCGGGACAGTCTCCTGACCTTCCAGGCTGCAGGCTTTTATCAGGAAAATGGAGGTATGATAGCTCCCAGGACATAGTTTCTGAGAAAGAACCTGGCAAGTATACACACAGAGCTGTCCAGTTTGGTCTGCTGTCACTAAGCTGCTGCTGGGGTTGAGCATACCTCTGCCTCTCCATCTTTCTGGGCCTCAACTTTCTGTCTGAACCATTAGAAGATGGCAGCTACCAGTTTGGAGAGAGGATATGGGCACAAGCCTGATCGGTAGACCTTCCTCCTTGACTTCCCCTTGTATTGTTTCAAGATGTATTCACACATTCAACAAATACTATCTGAACCCCTGGTCCATGCCAGTTTCTAGGAAGAGAGATGAAAACACAAGAAATTGTGTTCTAGTGGGTGAGACACATCCACTCCAGTACTCTTGCCTGGAAAATGCCATGGACAGAGGAACCTGGTGGGCTGCAGTCCATGGGGTCGCTAGGAATCGAACACGACTGAGCGACTTCACTTTCACTTTTCACTTTCATGCATTGGAGAAGGAAATGGCAACCCACTCCAGTGTTCTTGCCTGGAGAATCCCAGGGACAGGGGAGCCTGGTGGGCTGCCATCTATGGGGTCCCACAGGGTCGGACACGACTGAAGTGACTTACCAGCAGCAGCAGCAGCAGCAGCAGGGTGAGACAAAGCAATGAGTAACTGAACCAAGAAATGAGAAATGGCATAAATAAAAATGAAGCAGAGTGAAAAAGCAGGCGTGAAAAGAAAGGGGACAATGCTTACTCAGCATGGTCAGTGAGCCAAGCCCTCTCCCCTGAGATGAGACAGGAAGGGTAAGAAAGAGGCAGTCACACGGTAGCCTAGAGGAAGGAAGAGCAGAAGCAGCCTGTGCAAAGGTCCTGGGGCAAGAACGAGGTGACTCCATCTGAGCCCAAAGCCAGTGGCTGGACTGGAGGCAGAGGAAGAGACTGACAGTAAATGGCTGAGAGTCTGTAGGTCACAGAGAGGAGTTTTGATTTTAAAGATTAAAACGTAGCAATTTAACGTCAAAATTGGGAACTCTGGGGTCAACCAGTCAAGGTTTCAAATCCAGCTCTACCACCTGGGATTGGGGATATTTCTTAAAGTCTGAATTTTCAGTTTCCTTATCTATAATCAGAAGAATAATTTCACCTACATTGTAAGGTGTTACCCTAAGTGCCCAAGATAATGCCAGCAAAACCCTGGCCAGAGCCAGGCTCCGTAAAACTGTGCTATTCTAATGGGAGTTCAGACAGTAAAGAATCCGCCTGCAATGCGGGAGACCTGGGTTCTATCCCTGGGTTGGGAAGATTGCCCTGGAGGAGGGCATGGCAAGGCATTCCAGTATTCTTGCCTGGAGAATCCCCATGGTCAGAGGAGCCTGGAGGGCTACAGTCCATGGGGTCGCATAGTCAGACACGACTGAGGTGACTCAGCACGTGCTAATGATGATATACAGAGGTTATACAGCACAGCCACAGAAGCTCCTGATAGATCCTCACAAATCCTGGCAGAGAGCACACACACTCCGGCTCTGGAGCCAGGAAGCCAGCTGTGCCAGCTGCCAGCATGAACAATGAGGGCATCCAACAGTCTTCGGAGGTTCGGGAGAGGCCAGCAGCTAAGGGAAGGGAACAGACAAGCCTGAGGGTCAGGCTGGATTTGGCCAAGGCTGAGCCCCATCAGCTCGGCACTCCCAAATCCTTCAGGTTTCAGGAGGTGGAACACGTTTTAAACCTGAAAATCCCAGAATTTTAAAATCCTGAGGTCATCAAATCCTTAGAATCTCCTCAGTCTGAAGTCCTAGATGTGGACTTCCCTGGTGGCACAGTGGATAAGAATCCGCCTGCCTCCGCAGGAGACACCAGAGACAAGGGTTCGATCCCTGGGTCGGGTAGATCCCCTAGAGGAGGGCATGGCAACCCACTCCAGCATCCTTGCCTGAAGAGCTCCATGGACAGAGGAGCCTGGTGGGCTACAGTCCGTGGGGTTGCAAACAGTCGGACACGACTGAAGTGACTTAGCACACAGCACGGACTGGAATGTAATAGCATTGTTTTGTTCCTATTCCATTATTTTTTTCCCCAGTATTTTTCTGACTCTGGCAAATGATACTCCACCCCATCCCACCTCTGCATGTGACACATGGGGAAACTGAGGCCCAGAAAGGGGAGGTGACTGGCCTGGGTCCCAGTGAGCAGGCAGCTGAAGTGTGAGGACCCCCGTGCTGACCAGAACAGATGGTGGAGGCTGGGAGGGGCGCCTTGGGTATCCTAGGGGCTGGGGCCTCTCCCCTCATCCACCCTGCTGCCTGTGAGCCTGGAGGGTCAGGACCTGACAGATGGGATTTTTGAGGGGAAAAGTGTTCTGAGAGTGAGGGGCCTCAGTCCTTTTTGCGTCCCAACCCCAGATGGCAAAGCCAGGCCAGAGTGCGGTGGATGGGGTTGGGGGCATAAGGCTCCCTCTGAAACTGGAAGGTCGTGGCCCAAGAGACAGAATCTTTGTGGAAACTTAACACCCAAGACCCTCCACCCAAGGGCCTGGTGAAGGACTTTTCAGCTTTCAGCTTGAGCTCCTCAGGCCCGTCCCACATTCAGTAACTCTGATCCCGACCTGGAAAGGCTGATTCCTTTCTGAGTCCTTTTCAGGCTTCCTTGCATGAGTGAGTCAGTCCTCTCTGCTGCTCTGTGTTTAACGCCAGTGCCCACTGAGCTCCAGCATAACAAGTAGACAGCGGGCCTCACGTGCAGCCTGGCCACCGCATCGGCCTGGAACACTGTCCCCATTTCCAGAAGTATTGTCCCCATTTCTGGAGGCACATTCCATTTATGACAGAATATACTTGCTTTTCACTTCGTGTATCAAGAAGTTTCCTCTTACAAGAAGTCCATGGTCAACTGTAACACATTTTCAGGATAACCTGGGAAGTCGTTGTGGACTAAATATTAGATATCAGAGAATTATGAATATTATGAAGTGCAACAGTGATCCTGGAAATGGCCTTACTTTTTGGAGATGCAAACTAAATTATATGGGGACAAAAACTGAGGATATCTACAATTCATATTGATATTTCAGGAAGAAATAGGTGAAGCAAATATGGAAAATGCCTGTGTTAAATCTGAGTATCGGGTATGTAGTTCATAATGTCATTCTGTATTTTTCTCTGTGTCTAAAATTATTCTAATGCAATCTTTTCTGGTTGACTTCGAGAAAAAAAATCGTTAAGAAACAATCATCATGGCAGACCCTGGGTACAGCCAAAACTGTGAACGTGCCATGAGAGTGAAAGAAGCCGGGATAAGGCGGGAAGAACATTCTGGGTTGAGGAAAGCCAGCCCTGTATCTGGGACGCTTGGCCCTCCTTCCCCAGGACCCCCTGATTCTCCCCTCAGGGCTGGCTTCTGGTTCTCCGAGCAGCTCCGGGGGCCTCACCACTGACTGTCCCCTCCCTGGGACATCTGCTCTCAGGTTTGGGGCCAGGCAGGAAGCCAACAGCTTTACTGTCCCCGGGGGCCCCAGCCAGTGTGCCGGGCACAGTCCCTTCACACCAGACCATCCCCCACCTTGGGACCTGGGCCTGGGCCCCTTCCTCTCGTTGTCTAGCTTACTAGGCAGACGGGGAAACTGAGGCCCAGGCCTGACCCTGGCTCTGCCTAAAGGACCCAGGACGGTCCTGCAGAGGAAGAGGTGGAGAGAAGGTCTGTGGCACAGAAAGCGTCAGAAGCCGACCTCTGACCCCCAGCCAGTCAGGGTCATGGGTGGGGGAGGGCACAGGACCCCAGACGTGTGAGGAGGCGAGGGTGAGGGCTCAGTGCCCACCCCCCACAGGAGAGGGTCCCGCCTCCAGCAGCGGCAGCCAGGTTCCCCCTCACCGGTCACTCACACAGGGCCGAGAAGGTCACTCTTACTCTGGGGCCCAGCTGTCCCTCCTCAGGCTCTCCTCTTTCACAGTCAACAGCTATTTCCTGAGCTTATCTGTGTGTCAGGCACAAACTAGATACCAGGGCCTCGGCCAGGAACAAATCAGACACGGTCCCCACCCTGGTTAAGCTGAGGCTGGTGGGAGTCAGAGGCCAGGCAAGATACATAAGAGGACAGGATGTATCCGGCATCAAGGGCACAGTGAGGATGTATCCGGCATCAGGGGCACAGTGAGGATGTATCCGGCATCAGGGGCACAGTGAGGAAAGCGGGAGCAGCACGTGGAGGGAGGCAGGGACGGCGACCGGGCTCTTTTGTTAAGGGGTCACCTCTGAAGGCTGGGATTGAGCAGAGGCCTGAATAAAGGGAGGAAGGGGCCTGGGGTTGCCTAAGGAAAGAGCCCTGGGTTGAGGGAACAGCAAGGGCAAAGGCCCTAGGGCAGAGTCTGCCGGGTGAGCGACAGCAGAGAGCCCAGTGTGGCTGCAGTGGAGGGTGGGCAGGGAGGAAGCCAAGCTCGGTGTGATGGGGGCAGGACCGCATGTGGCGGGCCCACAGGGAGGAACGGGCGGAGCCAGGCGGGGAGGGGTCTGCGCAGAGGCAGCACGGGCTCTGAATCATGTGAAGGGCGGGAGCAGGTGAAGTAGGACGGCCAGGGAGGAGACGACTGCAGAGTCCAAGCACAACGCGAAGGGGGCCAGACGGAATGGCGGCAGTGGAAGGGACCGGGTGGCCAGACTCTATCCCGCAGTGTCTGCTGAGAGATCGGCTGTGCGGTGTGGGAAAAACAGGAGTCGAGAGGGGAAGGAGCAGCTTCATTTCAGACTCTGTTCCTTGCTCTATCCCTGGTGCAGGGGCAGAGTTAATCCCAGTCAGCAGTCTTGTGAAAGAGCAGATAAAGCGAGGAAAGACCCCTCAGTCTCAGGTTCCCCATCAGATCAGGCTGGTTTTGGTTTGTTTTTTTCCCCCATATCTGTCAGAAGGCGCTCTCTGGTGGCTAATGGCTGGAACTGCAAATCTTCAGGTTGAGGGCCATAAAGAATTGCCCTTGTTCAGTCACTCAGTCGTGTTCTACTCTTGACCCCATGGACTGCAGCACGCCAGGCTTCCCTATTCTCCACCATCTCCCAGAGTTCGTTCAAACTCATCTCCATTGAGTCAATGATGCCATCTAACCATCTCATCCTCTGTCGCCCCCTTCATTGAGTATGACCCCTGGAATAGGAAAAAAAAAAAAATCAGAGACAGTGGAAGGTATAGAGTGACCAGATTTCCACCCTTCACCCATTTTACAGATGAAAATACTGAGGCCCACCTACGGTTGAGGTCTCATCTCCGTGTTGTTTTCCAATTGGGTATTGCACGAAATTCCCCACAGCCTCCCTAAATGCAGGGAATCCATCCCTGGCATTACTACATTCTTAGGAGGCATCATGCTGCCTCAGCTTTCATACACTCCAAATTAGTCCACACCTTCCCTGCTTGGCTGGATGGAAAGTCTCTATCCCATCTTGGCTGGAATTTCCACCTCCCTTCACTCCCAAAATCCTGCACCAGGGTGTCCAGTAGAGGTCAGTCTGCAGTGACCCCCTGGCCACGTGCGTGCTATGTCGCTTCAGCCATGTCCAAGTCTTTTTGGTCCCATGGACTGTAGCCCACCAGGCTCCTCTGTCCATAGGATTCTCCAGGCAAGAATACTGGGGTGGGTTGCCATGCCCTCCTCCAGGGATTGAACCTGCATCTCTTAAGTCTCCTGCACTGTTCCCATTCCGGCTCAGTTCTCCCAACTTGAGCAGAGGATATGCTCCCCTATCTTTACCCCATTCAGATGGTGCCACAATTCCCCCCACCTTTAACTTCTGGTCCTCCTTGAGCGGTCCTTGCTCCCNATTGAACCTGCATCTCTTAAGTCTCCTGCACTGTTCCCATTCCGGCTCAGTTCTCCCAACTTGAGCAGAGGATATGCTCCCCTATCTTTACCCCATTCAGATGGTGCCACAATTCCCCCCACCTTTAACTTCTGGTCCTCCTTGAGCGGTCCTTGCTCCCTGCACAGGACAGAGCCAAGGAGAGGAAAGGAAGCCCTAGGGACACTCTCAGCAGAGCAGAGGAGGCTCTCACCTCCCCTGAGCTGTGTGGAAAACCTCTATTGCTGCACCACTAAGATGGCATTGGGAATGTTTCTTTTCTTTCTTCTTCTCCATTGTTTTCTTAAGTAATTTTAAATTTTAGGTTACACAACTAACAGGGTTACAGATTCCTAGAAAAGTAAAATACTTCCGTTAACTCTGAAAGCCCTCTTTGATCATTTCCCACTCCCCTTCCTATTCCTTGACCCCTCTACACACATATACACAATCCCAAAGATAACTCCTATTGTCAATTTATTTTTTTAATTTTATTATGTTTTTACAGTTTTGGCTTCTCCTATGGCATATGGCACCTTAGATCGCCTACCAGGGATTGAACCCAAGCCTCCTTGCATTGGAAGGTTGAGCCTTAACCCCTGGACTACCAAAGAAGTCTTCACTATTGTCAACTTAAAACTTATCTTTTCAGTATTTTTCCTATGGCTATATATGTGGTAAACACACACACAGCCCTAAGAATATGTAGCTTTTGTGGGGAATATATATATATATATATATNATCGAGTTACAACAGGGACTCAGTGGCCTGCCCCTTGGCCTCAAGAAAGGCCAGTCTCCACGCGAGTTGCGAGGGGCCTCTCAGGATTCCTGTGCAGTAAGGACCAACATGTAAGTCCTTGTCTGGAGCCTGAGGATTATTCTCTATTACTGACATGTATCATGGGTTTCCTCTGGTGTTTCCACAGGGGAGTCAGGCCTCGTCTCGAGGGGAGACATGCACATCCGTTTTCCTCCCGAGCTGTAGCAGTAGGGTCAGGTTTCCCGTCGAGTTGACACAGGGGTCTGTGTCGGGGTACTTCTTGAGTCGCTGCAAGGGTATGAAGGACCGCTTCGAGGTTCAAGAGGGAAGGGGTGACTTCCTCTGAGACGCCCCAGTGGACAAGGGCCTCACTTCGCCTGGAGGGGAGAACCTCCTGGTTTTTCTCAAGTTGCGGCAGGTTCCTCTCCAGTCATGACGGAGACCTCAGGGACCCGCCACAGTGGCCTCAGAAAAGACAAGTATCCTCGCGAGTTGCGAAGGGCCTCTCAGGATTCCTGTCCAGTCGGGGCCAGCTCCTAAGTACTCCTCTCGACCCGAGGCCAGAATCTGAGGTTTCCTCTCCAGTGCTGATATGGATCGTGGGGTTCCTCTGGAGGCTCCACTGGTGAGTCAGGCCTCATCTGGAGTGGAGACGTGCACATCCATTTTCCTCCCGAGCTACAGCATNTCTGGAGGAGGGCATGGCAACCCACTCCAGTATTCTTGCCTGGAGAATCCCCATGGACAGAGGAGCCTGGCAGGCTACAGTCCATGGGGTCGCAAAGAGTGGGACATGACTGAGTGACTGAGCACAGCACAGCATTCCGGCTATTTGTCGAGTGGCATTTGTCAGTGGGCATCAGATCCCGGCTCAGCCAGACTCTTGACCTCTCTGGGCCTCTGTTGCCTTATCCGTAGAGGGAGAGTAGTCATATCTCCTCAAAAGCCTGTGGTGGAGATTAAACATATTAACCCGTGTCAAGCTCAGGGCCTGGCACAGAGTCCTCTCAGCACACCCTGGATGTTAGGACTTCTGTTCCACAAGGAGGACGCTATTATTATCCCCACTTTCCAGGTGTCATCCTTAAGCACTGGTATTTGAACCAAGAATTTCTGCTTCAGAGAGTGCTATTCCTGCTTGTAGGGAAAGTGTTGTTCAGTCACTCACTCAGTTGTGTCCGACTCTTTGAGACCCTGTGGACTGGAGCACGCCAGGCTTCTCTGTCCTTCACCACCTTCTGGAGTTTGCCCAAGTTCATGTCCATTGAATCGATGATGCCATCCAACCATCTCATCCTCTGTTGCCCTCTTCTCCTCCAGCTTCAATCTTTCCCAGCATCAGGGTCTTTTCTAATGAGTCGGCTCTTCACATCAGGTGGCCAAAATATTGGAGATTCAGCTTCAGCATCAGTCCTTCCAAAGAATATTCAGAGTTGATTTCCTTTAGGATTGACTGGTTTGATCTCCTTGCTGTCCAAGGGACTCTCAAGAGTCTTCTCCAGCACCACTGCTGACCCTAAGGTGAGGCCAGAGCCAGTGCTTGGGCAGGTCTTTTGTCTTCTGGGGTCAAAACGCTGGCTAATGTGAGCCTTTTAAATTGACTCATCAGGGTCATCAGAATTGGCTGCTGGGCAGGTTCCAGACACACAGTAGGCTCTTGGTGAGCCCCGCCCACCATCCCCGCCTTCCCCCGTCCTTGGGGCGGGGACAGGTTAATACTAACCCGGCTGCCTCTGGCCCCTCCCATGCAGAGCCGCCTGAGAACAGGACCAGCAGGTAAGCCAGCAGAGCCCGGCAGGCAGCTCAGGTCTGCTAAGGGCAGAGCAGCAAGTACCAGGGGCCAGTCACTGGCAAGGATCGCTGGGCACAGAGGTGGGGGCACTAGTCTGGGGACGCGGGTGCCCCACGGCCTTTCCCCTAATTTCAGTTGCTGGCTCAGAGGCCAAGGGATAGGAGGGAAGAAGGGCCTCCTCCCCTGTTGGAGTTGGTCTGGTTGGAGTTGGGGCAACCTGAGCTGGCTGGGTGGACTCCAGACCCGCCCCCTCCCCAGGCCAAACGAGTGGGCCCCTACAGACCTCTGCCCGACTGCATCCCCACGCCACTGGGACATCTAGACAGCTGTTCCTGCCAGGTGGGGGCCGGAGTCTCCCCTGCCTTGCACCGGGACTGAAGGTTGGGATGGGCACTGAGGGGAGGGGAACCCAGCCAAGGTCAGCCCCGTGGGAGGCCTGAAGCCCTTCCAGGGCTTGGGAGAGCGGTGAGGGAGTAAGGGAACTCAGGGTCCACATTGGCTGGCTGCGCTCCCATTATCTTCTCGCTTCCTCCCTGAAGCAAAACCCTAAAAGCCCGGGCATCTTTAGACCCTTTGGAGACACCAAGACCCAGAGAGCGCGAGCAGCTGGCTTGACAAGGCACAGCCGGTAAGCACAAGCCTGGCTGAGCAGGGGGTGGACAGGCGACAGGCAAGCACTGCTTCCTCCCTGGGCCTGGTTCCCCCACGCCTGCGAGACAGCAACGCAGAGATGGGATGAGGCTCCGGGGAGCCGGTGGAGAGGACAAGTGAAGGCCTCTGGGTGCACGTGGACGTGGGGCGCCAGGGCGGTGGCTGACCCGGGCCAGGCCTCCAGCACGCCCGGGCCTCTCCCCTGCCTCCACCTCCTGCTCTCTGCAACCTCTCCCTTTGGCCTGCCTCTGTCTTTCTTTCCGCCTGCTTCTGCCTCTAGCTCTTTATTCTTTCTTTCCCTCTGTGTCTCAGTCTCTCTTTTTGTCGCCACCTCTTCCTCTAGGAGTTTTTTTAACTGTCTCTGTCTCCCTGTTCTGTTCACTCAGTACCATCTCACTCCTGCCCGGACCACATCCTCCCCCCTCTAGTCTTATTAGGAGTCTGGAACCTGGGGTAATATTGACTCAGACCTTGTCTGGGAGCGGTGTGTGGCCAGCTCCCATGCTGTCAGCTGGCACTGTCCGAGCCACCCTGGCTGACTTAACCCCACGGCTGTGGCAGGCTCGGTGGGGGACCTGGCCTTTCGCAAACCAGGTGGCCATCTGCACACTGGGAGAGAGGACAGGGCCAGGCTTGCATGGGAGAAAGCAGCACTCGACAGATAGACACAGATAAACTCCCGTCCCTGAGCGAATGCCCAGTGATGCCATAAAAGCAGAGAGCAGGTCAGTGCAAAGAGGCTTGGGCTCTGATGATCAAGGCTGGACAAGGCCCTTCCTGCCAGTGGGGGTGTGCTGGCCCCTCACCCCTACTCCCTTCACTCCCTTGGGCCCGGGACACAGCTTTTCATGCAAGAATCTGAAGGAAAGAGACACCTTTGTCTGAGGCTGTCCTGGCTTCACTGTCTGTTTGCCCACCTGCTGTAGGAGAACGTCAAGGGTCTCACTCAAAGCCTTAGGTTTCTCGTTTCCCGCAGTTGCCAAAGGGCCTGGGAAACAGATGTGTTTGGAGTCTCTCCCAGGTTCTCCAGGTCCTGGATCGCATGTCTCTCCCTTTTCCAGCCCAAGTGCTGGGGGAGGCTGGAGGTGAGTGGAAAGGGATCCTGCTCAGCTTGGCCCCTGAAGCTGCTAACTCCCTCCCCTCCAGGGCCCTCCTCACGCTGCTTAAGAGGGCTGGGTCCACAGATATACCTGGGCTCAAACCTCAGCTCTCAGATGACCAGCTGTGTGACCTCAGCAAATGACTTTCCCTCTCTAGGCCTATTTCCTCATCTATTATATTAAATGGAGACAATCATCACGCTTATTCCAGGATTGTTGAGAGGATTTGCCAGATAACGTGTAAAATGCTTAACACTGGGCCTGGGGAGACAAGCAGTAAGAAATGGCGGCCATTGTTGTAGTTGTTACTATTGGCACTGTTTTTATCTTTTCCCCCTTGACAACTGCACCAGCTTTCTAAGGGGTTAACAGATTTCATCCCTGATTCCACCCTGGTTCTCCATTACTCTCCTCACAACAGCCAGCATGATTCTACCTAAAATGAAATTAGAGCTGGCCCAGCAGTGGAGATTTTTGACTCAGAAAAAACCTCCAAGTCTTGCCTACAGGGCCCCACGTGACCTTGCCAGTTCCTCCCCATGGGACCTGCTATATCCACATCAGCCTCCTGGCTGTGCTTACTACACCAAGACCTGTTTCTGGCTGGGAGGACAAGTGAGGCCCCATCCCAGGGCCTTTGCACTTGCTGTCCCCTCCCCCCACTACTCTTTCCCCTGACATGGCTTACTCCCAGGCTTCCTTCAGGTCCCCTCTGCCAGCTGCCCTCCCCGACTGCCTGCTCCCCCTGACAGCTCCTTCCCCCACAGCCCTTATCACCAGCTGACTAGCTCGATGCTCCTACTTTGCTTAGTTACTGTTTCATCCCACACTTTCCTGAGAACAGAGATTGTGTCCAGCACATAGCAAGTATCCAGTGAATACCGGGTAAATGAATGAACAAGAACTGCAAAGCCACTGTAAAATAGATAACAGAGATATGCACTTTTAAGCAGTATCCCCAGCACTCTTTGAGCCACTCCTGAGATCTCTGAAGCCACCCACCCTCTGCACTGGCAGGTACCTCTGTCCAGGACATCCGCCGTCCACTGCCATTGATGGCTCCAGGAGCACGTGGGACTTAGTGTGGCTGGCTGGGAATAAGCCAAGGCAGGGGAGCCATAAAGGAGAGGGGTCATGCTGGGCCATAACACCACCGTGACTTTTTTCCAAATAGAGACTTGTAGAGCCAGATCACTTCCCTCAGACTATACAGCTGCATTTGTGGCTGCCTCAGGACCCAGAGAACTCATCTCTGTGGGCCATGGGGCCTGGGGCTTTCAGTGCACGGGCCCCATTGCACATAAATAAAATTCAGGCTCCTCACCTCCTAGGTCTACCCTCTGCTCCCCATTAAACCCACTGTTTCAGCCACACTGGCCTAGGCTCGTGCCTGCCCCAGGACCTTTGCACAAACTGTTCCTTCTGTGTATATGTTCTTTGGAGTATTTTTATGATGTTTTTAATTTTACAAATATTCAAATATTTGATACAGCTGAAATTGATTTTCTTTTGATGGGACGGGGACTGGGTAAGAGATAAGAAAGAGATTCAGCTTTATTTATTTTTCCCAAATGACTACCCTATCTTATGTTCTTACTGGTTCTATGTAGGAAAACTACTTATTTGTAAATGTGTAACCGGCCAGCTTGCTGACCTCATAGTTTTATAGCTGTTCAGGTGATAAAAGGTAACCATCTTCTGCCAATTCCCCTCCTCCCTTTAATTATTTACTTATTCCTCCTTAATAGGCATACCACTTATTGCCTCCTCTACATCCCTGCTTATTTTATACCTTCTTCTGCTCTCAAGGCCTGAAACAGTGAGTCAAAACCCCACCATTTACTATTCTTCTGTCCGTCTCTCCTAGCATGTCTGAGACTTCTGGAGAAAGTTATTCAGAATACAGATATTCACTACTGTTTTGACTCCATTATGAATCAGTCTTTATCAATATAAACTGAGTCTCAGTTTACACTTCTGATTTTTGCTATCAGATTCCATAGTGAGAGTTACCGCTCCCTCCCTCCGTGTCTCTCTCTCTTTCCCTGCATTTTTTTCTGGAAGACCTTCGCCCCACATTTACTCTTAACCTGTTCCTTTTGGTATCTCTTTAAGGTGTGTCTCAACAACTCATTTCGTTTGATTTTGGTTTTTGATCAGATCCTAACTGAGGCAGGACCTGAGTT
Organism: Neotragus pygmaeus; assembly: GCA_006410875.1. Taxonomy (NCBI): domain Eukaryota; kingdom Metazoa; phylum Chordata; class Mammalia; order Artiodactyla; family Bovidae; genus Neotragus; species Neotragus pygmaeus. Next base: position 847,222 of record SJYV01054924.1, read on the forward strand.
TCTGAGTCAGGACATTAATAGTAAATGAGATCAATGTATTCATTAGTTTTTGCTTACCATCACTGGTCAGTGCACATTCTTGAACATATATCTCTGCCCAGTTAGCCAGTGTTTTGCTATTTATAAAAAAGAAGAGTGGCTTAAATAATGTAGAAGCTTATTGATAACATTAAACAAGCAAAATGGCATGGGCAAATAAATGCCTTCACTGTTCACCTGAAACTATCAAAACATTGTTAATCAGCTATATCCCAATACAAAATAAAAGTTAAAAAAAAAAAAAAAAAAAGCAAAATAGTCCAGCAGGGGGCAAAACAGGGTTGGTATGGCAGTTCTATGCCTGAGGGGGGTCTAGTCTCCGTCTAGCCCCAACACCATCTCCCATTTGTGCAAAATGGCTGCTGGCATTCTGGCTATCACATCTAAATTCCAGACAGCAGGATGGAGGAAGAACGAAAGAGCACATTCCCTTTAAGGAGATTTTTTCAGTTTCTTATACCCTCATTAGTGTTAGTATTAGCCGCTCAGTTGTGCCCGACCCTTTGCGATCCTATGTACTGCATCCCACCAGGCTCCTCTGTCCATGAGATTTTCCAGGCAAGGATACTGGAGTGGGTTGCCATTTCCTTCTCCAGGGGATCTTCCCACCCCAGGGATCAAACCCAGGTCTCCTGCACTGCAGGCAGATTCTTTACCAACTGAGCTACAAGGGAAGCCCCTACAACCTCATTGGCTTGGTCTTAATTCAAGAGCCATGTCCAGCTACAAAGGAAATTGGAAAATGTAGTCCTTTAGCTCAGTGGCCATTTGTCCAAACAAAAATCTAATCTTGGTAATAATAAAAGAAGGAAGAGTGGCTGGTGGGAAGCAGCTAGTAGCCTTGGTCTTGGAATATCAGTGCTCCATCTTTTCTTTCCTTCCAAAGTGTTTCACTCATCCTAGGCATAACTCTACCTGAGCTGATGTGGGTCAGCTTTTTTTCAATGAGATTCTGCCTGTCTTATAACAGGTTCTGGTCTCAGGTGGGAGTGAGCAGCCAGCACCTAATTCTGGGTCTTCTTGGACAGTACAGTGAGCTGCTAAGAAGCTACAATGAACTGCTGGCTTTTGAAAAAGGTCTTTTCCCTCCTCCATTCCACTGATCTTCTGGGGCAAGACTGCCTCTGTTTTGCAGCCAGTGAGTTACCTGCCTTGGCCAGTGTAGGCTGGGAACCTTGCCTTTCCATCCAGCCCCAGCCACTGCTCCCTCCCATCTACCTACAGCTCTGCCTCTGCTTTGGCCCATGATGCATCTGGGTCCTGCTGCCCATCCACCTCTTCCTCACACTTTTTTCTGGGGATAGCCCCTGTGTCTTTTCTGCTTGCATCCCTCACAGCACTGGGCACAAAGCAGGTGACTAAAAATCCCCGCTCGTTGATTGTTTAGGGGGAAGTGATGACAAAATTCTGCCTTCAGAAACGTGGTATCAGGAAGTGTTCAGGATAACTGTGTTTTTAAATGCAATTGCCACATTTTTTGAAATAGTAATTGTGATCATTAACATGTACATGTACGATGTATCAGGCATCATGTGAGCATTTTGCAAGTTTCATGGTCATAACAACTCTGATGTTGGTACTAGGAGCCTCCCATTTTGTACAAGAGAAAACAGACACCAGAAGTTAAGCCAATTAGTGCAAGGTTGAAGCCAGGATTTGAGCCCAGACGTCTGCCTCTAGACACTAGTGCAGCAAGAGCAGTAAGGTGGCTGGAGGCAGTGAGCTGAGTCCAGATCTGAGAGAGAGGCCCAAGGTTGGATCCCAGCCCACACCTTATCCCCTACTAGGACGGGATCCAGGGCAAGCCACATCTTGCTCTCAAAAATGAGGGCTAGGCTTGATCAGGGTTTGCAGTGTATCGGGCTTGGAGAGTCCCAGGTTGGTGCCCTAAGTTAAAGAGGGCCAAGGGTAATCGTTGCCATGTAGGCATGCTGACCTGGTGTTGTCTTCCAGAATATTCTGGAGAAGCCAGAAATCCTGAGTTTTGTTTGCCAAATCCTTTCTGACTTGCAGACGTCAGTAACTAATTATTTACAACTCACCCCGCATCAAAATAACACATCTGCTGCTTGCCTGCAGCCAGTGAGTTACCAGTTCACTAGCTGGAGCTAGGTCATCTGTAAAGGCTCTTCCACCACTGTCGGAATGCAAGATTCCAAAGCAGCCCCTGCCCTCAGGGGTTTCAGTCTCCCTGGCAAATGTACCAGGACACACCCACTCCTGGAGAGCCCTGAACAGAAGGGCCTGGGGCCTGGGGCCAGCAGCCAGTGGAGGTTTCCTGAGAGGCAGAGTCCTGCAGAAAGCTGAGATGCAGATGGGTGCGAAGATGGTGCCCCAGCCAGGCTAAGACAGAAGTTTGCCCTCTCTGTGGGTCCTCTGGGCACACCCAGAGCCAGGGCTTGACCTGGGCTGTCAGTGGGGCCAGCTTGCTGGTGAGGAAACAGGGCTTCAGTGACTCGCCTAAGGCCCCCAGACTGGAGGTGCTGAAATGGGACTGAAAGCCGGTCTGGCTGCATTCCACCTCCCAGAGAGGACTGGGTTTCAGAGGAAAAGAGTCTGGGGTTGGAGAGTCAGCTCTCTGTATGGGAACCTGGAGAGGAAGTTCCACCCCACAGGGGCGGCCCCGGCATGCTCTAGAAGACAAGGAGTTACAGACTGACCACATGAGTTGAGCAGAATCGAGAGATCAGGGTCCTGGGGAGACGTGGGTGGAGCCATCTGCTTCAGAGGACCCAGCCTCTGCATCACCAGCCTCCAGAGAGGCCCTCCACCCCTGCAGACCCCACCCCATTCCCCATCTGTAAAAAGGATGTGATTGGACCAGTCAACATTTCTCTCCAAAATGGTACCTGTGCCAGCAGTGATTTCAGGCAGTACCTCCAGGGGAACTTTCTTTTTTCCTTTAGTAATTTTAATAGTCATATGTTAATTTTCATGCAAATTTAGAAAAAAAAAATAACTATAACAGCAAACCCTTAGTGGGCGCTTTCTATGCGCCAGGTACCTTTAAGACAGTATATACTCCTTAACGTCGCATCTCATTACAAACCATGAGGTCGATTTACAGAGGGGGGAAATGAGGTAGAGGGAGGCAAACTCAGTCACCCCAAATCATTCAGTTAGCTAAGAGGCAGACCTGGCTTCAAGTTCAGGCAGCTGCCTCCAGTCACTCACTCAAATCTGTGAGCCTGACATCCCAGCTCTATAAGGATTAAGTTGNTTTACAGAGAGGGGAAATGAGGTAGAGGGAGGCAAACTCAGTCACCCCAAATCATTCATTTAGCTAAGAGGCAGACCTGGCTCCAAGTTCAGGCAGCTGCCTCCAGTCACTCACTCAAATCTGTGAGCCTGACATCCCAGCTCTACAAGGATTAAGTTGGAACCCACAGCAGTTGACTGTCAGTGCTTCCTGAGGGGAATTCAGGATGGAAAAGCATTCAGCATGAAGCATTCTGTTCCAGATATACAGCCCCCAGACAGTTAAGATGCAAACCAAAGGAAGAATTATTCCAGTGACCCAGACATCCTGTATCTTCCCTTACACTGAAAAGCACTAAAATCATTAACTTGAGCTGAGTAGTTTGTGTCTGTGTCTGTGGGTGTGTGACTGGCATTAATCTTTTCTCAGATGGTAAAACGTCTGTCTACAATGCTGGAGACCCGGGTTCGATCCCTGAGTCAGGAAGATCCTCTGGAGAAGGAAATGGCAATCCACTCTAGTACTATTGCCTTGAAAAATCCCATGGACAGAGGAGCCTGGTAGGCTACAGTCCATGGGGTCGCAAAGAGTCGGACACGACTAAGCGGCTTCACTTTCACTTTCATGCACGACCACATATAACTCCCAACAGCGAATTCATACGTATCCCAGCTCCTCCCTTACCTCTTTGGAGCAGTTCCTCAGAACTGAGAGGCTGTCTTCCTGGCTCTAATTCTCACATTGCTGTTTTTCAGTCGCTCAGTCGTCACGACTCTGGGACTCCGTGGACTGCAGCATGCCAGGCTTCCCAGTCCTTCACCATCTCCTAGAGTTTGCTCAAACTCATGTCCATTGAGTCATTGATGCCATTCAGCCATCTCATCTTCTGTCGCCCCCTTTCCTCCTGCCTTCAGTCTTTCCTAGCATCAGGGTCTTTTCCAGTGAGTTGGCTTTTTGCATCAGGTGGCCAAAGTACTGGAGCTTCAGCTTAGCATCAGTCCTTCCAATGAATATTCAGTGTTGGTTTCCTTTAGGATTGACTGGTTTGATTTCCTTGCAGTCCAAGGGATTCTCAAGTCTTCTCCAACACCACAATTCGAAACCATCAGTTCTTCGGTGTTCAGCCTTCTTTATGGTCCAACTCTAATATTCGTACATGACTACAGGAAAACCATAGCTTTGCCTAGATGGACCTTTGCCGGCAAAGTGGTATCTCTGCTTTTTCATACGCTGTCGACATTGGCCATAGCTTTCCTTCATAGGGCCCCTGAATAAAGCTGAAACTCACTGCTCTTATGTTGTGAGATGCTGATTTTTTTTCAGTTGACAAACCCTCTCCACTGTTTCTTCTTAGACTGAGGGTAACAGCACAGGTGGTGTGACACAGGTAATTGGGAAGCTAGTGAAAAAGGAGAGGCTACCCACTCCAGTTGGAGAAGGAAATGGCAATCCACTCCAGTATTCTTGCCTGGAGAATCCCATGGACGGAAAAGCCTAGTAGGTTACAGTCCACGGGGTCGCAAAGAGTCGGACACGACTGAGCGACTTTACCTTACCTTACCTTACCCACTCCAGTGTTATTGGGCTTTCCTAGTGGCTCAGTTGGTGAAGAATCCGCCGACAGTGCAGGAGACCAGGGTTTGATTCCTGGGTTGGGAAGATCCCCTGGAGAAGGGAACAGCTACCCACTCCAATATTCTTGGGCCTCCCTAGTGGCTCAGTTGGTGAAGAATCCGCCTGCAATGCAGGAGACTGGGGTTTGATTCCTGGGTTGGGAAGATCCCCTGGAGAAGGGCCTGGAGAATCCCATGAACTGTATAGTCCATAGGGTTGCCAAGAGTCAGACACGACTGAGTGACTTTCACTTCACTTTACTTAAACAGAACACAGCATGGCTCTAGAGGGCTATAGTCAGGCGGTCTCCAAGGGCCTGTCCAGAGATGGAGCTCTATAATTTGAGAAGAATTCCAGACTGGAATTTTATATCAGATAACCGTATTTTTGTAACAGATAGTGTGATGTGTTTACATGGTTCACAAATCAAAGTTATATAAAAAGATCTACACTGAGATGCTGCAAACATCCCAGTAGTCTCTATGTGTCCTTCAAAGTCTGCTTTGTGCAAATACAAAGAGAACATATTATTCCTCCTCTTCCCCTAAGTCCAAAAGACCATACACTGTGCACCTACCTTGATGTTGTTCACTTATCAACTCAGCCTTGAGGCCTGTCACCATCCATCAGCCAGGGAGCTCTCCCACCTCCCTCTCTTTGTAACAGGTATGTGCTATTCCAACAGGCCATCATCTCTTCCACTAGCCCCTCTTCTGTGAATGGCACAAAGGTTGTCTCTTATGTTTTGCTGTTATCAATAAGACTGCAAGAAATAGTAACCTCGTGTATAACTCATGGCTTTGGAACAATCTCATAGTGGGAAGTGGAGTCATTGTTGATTGACATTTCCCATGGTGAATGAAGGGGACAGTCTAAGACTTACTTGTATTTTTCCCTCTGAACTGTTCATATCCTATGTCGACTTCTCTATTGGGTCTTTCTGTTCTTAATCTGTAAAAACTCTTGACATATTAGGAAGATGAACCTTTTGTCTGTGCTTTACATTGCAGTATTTTCCCCCAGGATATCATCTATCTTTTGATCTTCTTGTTGGTATTTTTTGGTCATTTTTTGCAGAGGCTGTTTTATTTGCTTGCTTTTGTGTGTTCTAATATTTATGCAGTAGAATGTATTGTTGTAGCTATGTGTTCTGAGAAACAAACACACTCAGAAGAACAATGAAGATGGTGGAGTGCAGTTTATTATACCAGCTGGCCCCAGGCGGAGTACTCTCTTAGCCAAGGACCCCCGATCAGTTTTTGTAAAAACCTCATATACCCTAACTCTATGTGCCCAAACCCACCTCCCCAAATTCCCTGAAACTAGTCTGAACAAAGGAAAAGAAAGATACAATCAAAGTTAACCTGTGATTCATATGCCTTAGGCCTAGGTAGTTAACAGTGGACAATTATCACTAGGCCTGTGATCATACCCCAATAAGCATAATAGAATTTATGATTCTATTCAGTTACACAGACAATTAGGGTATTCCTTTAGGTGAGGGAGAGTCTAGGTACGAGCCCTGGGACTCTTCCATGGGTAGGGGGGGGTCTAGTGTTCCAGCTGATATGTCATTTCCATAGATACTGGGCATATAGCTCAAAGTCCACAGTCTGGCCCAAGATGGAGCCTGTTCTGTCTGTTTCCTCCTTCAGTATCGAATTTTTCTTTTGTGGACTCTGGATTTAGCAGTCATGATTAGGAAAGCTTCCCCTGTTGAAAGGTTAGTTATAAAGGGATTTCCATGTTTTCTGCTAATAAAAAGCCAAGGTGTTCATGGAGAGGGGAATAATAAGAGAAAACCCTGGGCCCAGAAGCACAGTCTTTTGCTATGTGATGCACCTGACATTGCTCACCTGATATTCTTCTCTGTCAAACACATTGCAGGCTTATCTGGGGAGGGAGCTGCCTCCGGCCCAGGGAGGACGTCACCATGGCCTTCCTGATACACCTGCTGGTCTGCACGTTCGGGATGGGCTCCTGGGTGGCCATCAACGGGCTTTGGGTGGAGCTGCCCCTGCTGGTGACAGAGCTACCGGAGGGCTGGTATCTGCCCTCCTACCTCACAGTGATCATCCAGCTGGCCAACATCGGCCCCCTGCTGGTCACCCTGCTCCATCACTTCCGGCCTGGCTGCCTCTCCGAGGTGGCCGTTGTCTTCACCGTGCTGGGGGTGGGCACCATCGCCTGCACCCTCTTCGCCTTCCTCTGGAACGTCACTTCCTGGGTGCTGGGCAGCCAGCACAGCATCGCCTTCCTAGTCCTCACCTTCTTCCTGGCCCTGGTAGACTGCACCTCCTCTGTCACCTTCCTGCCCTTCATGAGCAGGCTGCCCACCTACTACCTCACCACCTTCTTTGTGGGTGAAGGACTCAGCGGCCTCCTGCCTGCACTGGTGGCTCTCGCCCAGGGCTCGGGTCTCACCACCTGCGTCAATGTCACGGAGATATCAGCCACCACCCTGAGCCCTGAGACCACCAGGAACGTGGACAGCCCACAGGTACCTGGCATCTCTCAGGGTCGTTGCAACTCTGTCCTTGGTCACAAGCAAGATCTTACCAAGGGCTGGTGTTCCCTAGATGTTGGGTGGACCCATGTTCTTGACCCGACAGCACTTTCGATCACTCGGAGATGCTGCTGAGACACACACATATCTAGGGTGGGGCTCCTCTGAAATCCTTGCAGTCGGGTATATTTTGAAATCTGGAGTGTCAGATCGTAGAACACTTACCCCACGTCTAAGACAGGGCCTGTGACACGGCAGTGGGCACAGCGATGCCCACAGCCCACAGCCCAGGGCATTCATGCCCCACAGGCAGATGAGGGCTATAAACAGCTTCATATCCAGTTCAAATGTTGCTGTCAACCAAGTCAGGAAAACAGTCTCACTTTCAGAGCCTTTCATATTTTAGAGTTGCAGATAAGGGATTGTGAACGTGTCTTTATTAAAAATTCCCCAGCTGCCACTAATGTACAACCAAGGCTGAGAACCACAAATTTTAGACGTTGATAAACGTTTGGATGTTACCCCATGTGTTTACAGCATCAAACTTTCTCACTGGATACGGGACAATATATATGTCTGATATTATCCAAACCACAGCAGTACAGCAATGGTTGCAAACCAGTGGCCTGGGCCACCATAACAGGCAAGATTTTTTTTTTGAGAGTTTGAATTAGTTAATAACATTCAAATCTTTTGAAATTTCACATAAATCTAGATGCATGATATCTCTTAAAACAGTCGCCACAGGGTGCCTTTGGGTGGGGCTGTTCTTCTGTCTCAAGCCAGCCCCATCTCTGAATATGCATATTTTCGGTTGCCAGCCCTGGAGGGCATTGAGTGGGCAGAGCTGTAGCTTGTGTCCTGACACCTCCGTGCTCTGTAAAGTGGGGACTGCACTGGCGCTGTCAGGGGACACCCACAAGCTGATACAGACCCAGGGCTGTTGTGCAGCGAGCGAGTCAGTGTGAGCATATATTATCCTCACCATAGTAGCTGTGCGTATATTATCCATCACTTATATAATAATGATAATGCCTAGTATTTACTGTATACACACAGACCTTGGAGACAATTACAGATTTGGTTCTAGACCTCCACAATAAAGCAAATATCTCAGCTTAACGATAGTCACAGAAACTTTTTGTGTGCCTATAAAAGTTATGTTTACACTATATGTCGTCTATTGAGTGTATAATAGCACTGTGTCTAAAAAAACAATGTACATAGCGTAATTTAAAATATTTTATTACTAAAAAGTTCTAACCATTTAGGAATTTCCTGGTGATCCAGAGTTTAGAACTCAGCTTCCACTTTAGGGGATCTCGGTTCAATCCCTGGTTAGGGAATGAAGAGCCCACAAGCTGTGTGGGGCAGCCCCCCAGAAAAGTCAACTATCATCTGAGCCTTCAGCGAGTCATAATCTTTTTGCTGGTGGAGGGTTTGAAATAATTCAAGAATTACCAAAATGTGACCCAGATGCAGGAAGTGAGCAAATGTTGTTGGAAAAAGTACCAATAGACTTGCTCGACATAGGGTTGCCACAAACCTTCAGTTTTTAAAAAAAAAAAAAAAAAAAAATCACCCAGGGATCTGACCGTCCCTGCTTTGTCTTTCCCAGGGAGCTGGCAGCACTTTGGTGTCTGAGCTCGCTGGGACAGCACCCTCGGTGACCCACCTGGAAAGCCGTTACCTGCCCGCCAACTTCTCACCCTTGGTCTTCTTCCTCCTGCTCTCCTTCATGATGGCCTGCTGCTTCGTTGCCTTCTTTTTCCTCCAGCGTCAACCCAGGCGCTGGGAAGCCTCCATAGAAGACCTCCTCACCTCTCAGGTCACCCTCAACTCCATCCGGCCGCAGGAAGGGAAGGACCTGGGTCCCCCAGAGGAGAGCGGCAAGGCCCAGGGCCCTCCGGAGGAGAAGACGGCCCCCCAGCACCTGGCCCCCCTTGCGTTCATCTACGTCCTGGTGACCTTCGTGAACGCGCTCACCAACGGCGTGCTGCCCGCGGTGCAGACCTACTCCTGCCTGTCCTACGGGCCTGTGGCCTACCACCTGTCTGCCACCCTCAGCGCTATGGCCAGCCCTCTCACCTGCTTCCTCTCTGTTTTTCTGCCTAACAGGTCTGCCCGCACCCGGCCCTGGAGAGCTTGGGTTGGGGGTGCACTTCGTGTCAGAACCCAGAATCCACCGTGCCTACCTATCAGGCTGGAGGTGGGATAGTTAAGAACATGGTGTCTGGGGCTCAGCTGCCTGGGTTCAGGTCCCAGCTCTGCCACTTGCTAGCTCTGTGATACTGGACACCTCTCTGGGCCTCAGGAATCTAATCTGGAAAATGGGGAGAATAATAGCTCTTCTTAGGTTGCTGGGGACTAATTGTGTAAAGCTTTTAGAGCAGTGAGTGCCTGGCGCGGGTCAGGTCTACATTCACCACCACTGGCCCAGGAGGAGGAATAAGCAGGCAGGAAGCGAGGCTCCTATTTACAAATAGAAACTCTGAGGCTCGGAGAAAGCGTTTGCTTTGGTCTAATTCCCAGGATTCGAGTCCTGCCCTCCTGCCTCCAGCCCACGCTGGCCCTTTTACAACCGTAATTCTAGAAGAATGGCTGGGCAAATTGATAAAACGCAAATTGAGTCAGCCTAGATTGAGGCCTGGGGTTCCAAATTTTAATAAGCAAATTAAGTGGTTCTGATGCAGGGGCTTCAGATCCCCACAGGAGAAACACCCACCTTGGGGTCATGAAACTGTAGGTCCCCCCTGCCTCCCACCTGCTCCTCTGCCCTGCCTGTCCTTACCGCCTCTCAGCCCTGCCCCTGTCTCTTATACACATCTCTGAGTAGTTTGTGTCTNTGGAAGGCCACCAGTGACTCTGAGCCGGCTACCAGGGCCCCCGGATCATGCGAATCTCATCTTGTGGACCAGGGAGCTGAGGCTGGAGGGAGGAAGGGTTACCCGAGGCTGCATAGCACACCCTACAGTCTCGATGCCATGATCCAAGCCTCCCACTCATCTGCCCAACTTCCTAGAGTGGGTGCAAGGTGTTGCAGGAGGAAATAGCAACAGATGGTACCGGGTGGGCCCACAACCAGGGCCAGGCCCCACACACTCTGCTCCCCTGCTCACCTGTAAGACTCATCTCACAGGTGAAGAAACTGAGGCTTAGGGCCCAGTCTTGCAGGAGGAACTGGGATTTGAACCAGGCTTTGTAGCCCCAAAATCTGTTCTGTTTCTCCCACTGGGATGCTGGGCTCTGCTGTTAATACTCAGGATGACTTGTGCCAGTCTTGATCTCAGGAACTTCACTGATGCACTTGAACTGGGTAGCCTAGAAGTTTCCACATGGGTCTAACCTCTAAACCTGGAGAAGCTGACCACTGCATGTGGCCCCCTGGAGCTCGGGCCGGGTGGGGGAGTAGGGGCAAATATTCAGGCTTCTCACTCCTCCAATCGCGCCCCATCCCCCCAACTCTGTCCCAGGTCTCTGCCGTTCCTGGGAGTCCTCGCAGTGCTCGGGACCAGCTTCGGAGCCTACAACATGGCCATGGCTGTGATGAGCCCCTGCCCCCTCATGCAGGGCCACTGGGGCGGAGAAGTCCTCATAGTGAGTGTCTGGATTGTGGCGCTATCCCCCTCCCACCTCCACCTAGCCAAGGCCTAGGAGACCCAGAGTATAGCTCCTTCTATTGACCAAGTGCTTTGTGGTTACTTGCTGAGGAAGCCCAAGGTGGGTGTGGGGAGGAGGCAGGATGCTCTCATTGGGGAATAGAGGCTTCAGAAGGTTAGTTGGCTGGTCCAAGGTGACAGTCCAGACTCTCCCATGAGCGCCACACCCTCCACTATGTGTATGGCAGCAGTAGCTTTCTCCCAGTTGCCCCTGACTTGATCATGCTATGCTGTGCTTAGTTGCTCAGCTGTGTCTGACTCTTTGTGACTCCACGGACTGTAGCCCACCAGGCTCCCCTGTCCATGGGGATTCTTCAGGCAACTTTGGGTTGCCATGCCCTCCTCCAGGGGATCTTCCCAACCCAGAGCTCAAACCCAGGCCTCCCCCATTGCAGGTGGATTCTTTTACTGTCTAGCCCACCAGGGAAGCCCAAGAATACTGGAGTGGGTAGCCTATCCCTTCTCTAAGGGATCTTCCCTACCCAGGAATCGAACTGGGTTCTCTTGCATNCAGAGCTCAAACCCAGGCCTCCCCCATTGCAGGTGGATTCTTTTACTGTCTAGCCCACCAGGGAAGCCCAAGAATACTGGAGTGGGTAGCCTATCCCTTCTCTAAGGGATCTTCCCTACCCAGGAATCGAACTGGGTTCTCTTGCATTGCAGGTGGATTCTTTACCAGCTGAGCTACCAGGGAAGTCCTGACCTGATCATGGGGGACAGAAAGCCATTGAGTTCTCCTTTATCCGTAGGGAGGTCAACTCAGGGGCCCCATTAGCGCTCCTTGCACTTAGAGGCTATTCCATGGGGTTCTCTTAGCCATGTTAGGTCACCCTAGAAGTGCCCTTTGCCCCTGGGGCTCACCCCAAAGTCACCTTCACTCAGCATCTCTCCCAACATGTCTCTGCAGGTGGCCTCTTGGGTGCTGTTCACTGGCTGTCTGAGCTACGTCAAGGTGATGCTGGGTGTGATCCTGCGCGACCACAGCCGCAGCGCTCTCCTGTGGTGCGGGGCGGCGGTGCAGCTGGGCTCGCTCCTGGGCGCGGTTGTCATGTTCCCGCTGGTCAACGTGTTGAGGCTCTTCTCATCCGCTGACTTCTGCAGCCTGCAGTGCTCCGCCTAAACTAGCTGAAGGGACGTGATCCATCATAAGGCCCCGCCCTCATTACTAACTCCTGAAAACTGGGACACCTCGAGGCAAGGTGTGTGCCCAAGGTCGCAGAGCCAGTGGTAGACAGCAGGGAGGCAGAGCCTGAATACTTTTGTGTACAACACAAACTCCTCTCAGGAAAGGTGGGGAGTGGGATGGTCCTCCCGGGGGACATGGAAATGCAAAGCACAGCCCACCCCAACTCTGTCACAGTGCCTGCAGTTCTAGCTTCTCAGATCTCGTTTTAGCTCTTGAGAGATGATTGTGAGAAATGAACTATTTTCTGCCATATCAATAAACAAAGAACATCACAGCCACCAACGATTCCCCAACATGAGCCAGTGAGCCCTGAGGAAACTCAGGATATGAAAACACAGGATACTGGCCCCAGATAGCTGAGGTGCATATCAGAGGGATGATTTCAGTGAGCCCAGACTCATGCTAAATACATAGAAAAGCGCTGAATTGCTTAACTTGCAGTTTCTGGTTTTCTTTCATTAACAGTAATCTATTGATGCTTCCACTACCTGCCCTTTGTGGCAAAACTCCTATGTCCTAGCTCCTCCCCTAACCTCCTCAGAGCAGTTCTCTCGGGGTTACTTGAGATGCTGCCTCCCAGGCTTGAAGTCCTAAAAATTCCCGCTGAATAAAACATAACTCTTTAACTTTTAGATTGTGAATATTTTTCATGTCGACAATGGTTCTGCAGCACCCAGCTGGATGGTGTTAGAAGGGGAACAGCTGGGAGGGTGAGCTGCCTGTTATAAGCCATGTGACCGTGGGTGTCACTTGATTGCTATACACCTCTGTTTCCTCTTCCACAAAATGGGAATTATTAGCACCTATGTCATAGGTTTGGCACAGGGATAAAAGGGAGAAGCACCCAGCATGTCCTGATCTGATGACCAAGAGTAACAACAGGAGTGACAATCAACAAAGCCTAGAAGTGGCTAGAAGGGTTAAGAGAAGTCCCCTTCTCCATATCCTTTCCTATCCTTTAGTTTGAACCACCCCTGTTCTCATAGAGAAGCTTCTAGAAGACAGATGGCTAATGGTAGACTCTCTCAGGCATCTTGGTGTCCCAGTATGGAGGAACATTGTACCTCATCTACCCCTTCTTGTTACCCCTGCTGACCCAGGAAGTCTTGCTCCTTGGAGTGTAAATGACCTCCTAAGAGGCAAAAGGAGAGGTTTGGGGTGGAGGGGCCACAGCAAGACCTTGAACACCACCCCATTCACTGGCTGACTCTGAACTGGGAGGCAGTCCTCTGAACTGGAGGGAGAAGTAGAATGGGGAGGAGTATGTTAGCTACCTGATAGTTTTTGGGTTTTATCTTTAAANGGAGAGGTTTGGGGTGGAGGGGCCACAGCAAGACTTTGAACCCCACCCCATTCACTGGCTGACTCTGAACTGGGAGGCAGTCCTCTGAACTGGAGGGAGAAGTAGGATGGGGAGGAGTATGTTAGCTACCTGATAGTTTTTGGGTTTTATCTTTAAAAAAAAAAATAAATAAAGATATTCCTTGTTTTTACACTAAGGTCATCCTTCCAGAGAAAGTCCAACATGAATGCCAAAAAAATGTTTCAATATAATCAGCTTTCAGTTGGTTCTAAAGTGAAGGTTGAGCTCAGAAATAAACAGAATCAAGGGCTTAGAGAAGGTCTGATCCTGGGACTTCTTTTCTTCACAGGTTTGTTTTGTTTGCTTACCACCACCCCTCCTTTTTATTTTGAACAGATACTATAAAGTCACATATTTCAAAGATCATAAAATATAAAATGATATTTAGCAAAAAAGAAATTCCATCCCTCTCCACGTCCCGCTCTGTCCAGTTCCTCTTAACATGTACACGAGCACTTTTATTAGTTCCTTGTTTATTCTTCCAGAGATTATACAAATGTAAACAAATTCAAATATAGAGTCTTTTTACATAAAGAGTAGTAACTCACTGTGTACTCTGCACTTTCGTGCAACAGTGAAAATGTAGTCTTCTCACTCTTTGTCATGGCTGCATAGTATTCCACTGTGTGGAGCTGCCAGATTTGTTTCAACCAGCTTTGTAGAGAGGCATTTGAAGGTGTTGGAGACAAAATTTTAAAAATCTCGCACCAAATCCAAAAACCTCCCACAAAAGCAGAAAACATAGAAAATTTACTATTGAATATATGTTCAATGTGGTTATGGTACACATCATGGACAGTCTGCTAAAGAGACTGCACAGGTGGAAAGAAACTCCACCCTTTTATAAAGCCCAGCAGACAGAACCTGTTAACATTACATCCAGGTTCTCAAATGACAACTTGTCCTCAAGAAAGAGAACTAGATGGTACGGTTGGTCATCCTGAACTCAGCTGGCATGTGGGGTGGCTGTCTGTTAGCTAATTGTCCTCGTCCACAGGAAAGAAGAATCCATATCTTCCTATGAAGGTGGCATTGCAAGTTGGAGCCAAACCTTGAAGTTAAGCTCCTCACCTGGCCCAGAGTGTGGGTGAAGGGGGCGTGGCTTCCTGATATTTACATTGCAAACAGAAGGTTCCTCCATCCTTGAGAAAAACATTCCTGGATAGAAAAACTGACAAGAGGCTTATTCAGCTTTTAAAAAAGACTCATATACAAGGGAAAAGGATCTGAGAAAAAATTTACAAGTTTTCTAAAGTAAATGCTCTAAGAGAAAGGAGCAGGGATGTCTCTTTCTCTTTTTTGGCACCAGGAAGAAAGGTTTTTATTTGTTTTTGCCCTTCCAAGGGTGTTTGGATTGTTTCTAGCATTCCACCCACAGAAGATACTGGAGTGGATGGCGAGCACAAAGACCATCTCTCTGTACTGACGCGGGAAGACGCTCCAAGATTAATTACACACACAGGAAGCAGATGCAGAAGAGCGGGTAGCCTGCGGTGCTAGCCATGCTGGTATATTCTGTCAAGGACGAGGTGGGAGGGCAGTGACTTGGTATCTGGAAAAGGCACCTCCATCTGACAGCCCTCCCTGTGGTTTCGCTTCCACCCACCTCCTTGGGAGTCCTGCAACCTTGACAGCCTTTAAGTTACCTTGCACAAGTCAGCTCTCCTTGCTCTCTTCCTCTGTACAATGGGGACAATAAAAGCCCCGCTCTTTCGGGGTTCTGGTGAGGATTAATTAGCTTCACACCTGCAAACAGTGAGTGCTCAATCATTTTCATTAAAAGCTTCCACTTTGTGAGAATATCTGCTCTAGACCCCGAATGCCCCTTAACCTCAGGCCTGCCCTGCAAGTCTGACCCAAGTCACATGATGTCTTTATGGTCCAACCAAGGGCATTTCCCGGAAGAATGAGATCAGGACTCTGGACTCTGCCTAGGGTTGGCAGCAGGTGGGTATCCCCGAGGACACCCCGATAGAATTAAGGTTATAGATCTTAAATAGCGTAGTTACTTTGGATTACTTGAATGGGCCAGATCTAATCACATAAGTCTTTAAAAAACAGAGAATCAGAAGAGATTCAGCGGGGACTCACATGGTGGTTCAGTGGCTGGGACTCTGCGCTCCCAATTCAGGGGGCCCCAGTTCCATCCCTGGTCAGGGAACTAGACCTCACAGTCCGTAACTGAGTTCACATGTCATAACTGAAAAAAAAAAAAGAAAAGAAAAAAAGAAAAAAATATCCCACATGTCACAACAAAGGTCGAAGATCCTACGAGCCACAGTGAAGACTGGGTGCAACCAAATAAATAAATAAAAATAAACATTAAAAAAGAAGAGAGTCAGTGAAGAAATAAGAAATATACAGCATCATACACTTCAATAGCAAGAAAACCCCAAACAATCCTATTAAGAATGGACACAGGAACTAAAAATATGTTTTTCCGAGAAAGACACACAAAAGGAAAAAAAAAAAAAACCAAACTGTATTATATGCTTGAACGTCCATAAAAGAGTGGATCTGAAGTATTATCACCACACACAAAACAGTAACTATCGGAGGTGACGAATGTGTTAACTAACTTTACGGAGGTTACAATATATACGTGTATCAAGCCATCACAATCATACACCTTACACTTACACGGTGTTATGTGTCAATTGTATCTCATAACAGCTGGAGAGAGAAAGGGAGGAAGGGGGAGGGGGAAGGAAGGATGGAGGGAAGGGAAGAGAAAGGAAAATAAAAGAAAGAAAAAAGGAAAGAGGGAGAAAAAGAAGGAGGAGGAAGCAAGGAAAGAAGGAAGGAAGAGAAAGGAAAAAAAAGACCTGGCAGAAGTCAGAGAGATGCCAAGTGTCTTGGCTCTGAGATTCAGGAAAAACTTATATGCAAAGACCAAGAAGAGAGGCACTGAGGCGCCAAGGGCAGCCCTGGCCGACAGCCATCAAGGGAGCAGGAAGCTGTGACCACAAGCAGCTTGACTCTGCTGACAACCTGAATGAGTGCGGAAATGGATTCTTCTCCTGCGTAAGGACACAGCCCTGTGGACACCGTGATTTAGCTCTATGAGACCTGTGTCCAACTTCTAACTTAAGAGTTGTGAGATAGTAAATTGGCATCACTTTAACCTGTTGCTTGAGGTAACCAAGCAGCAACAGAAAACAGGTCCAGTGGTGTGCCCTCTTGCACCCTCACAGACTCTTTAAGTTTATAAGGTGCACGATGTGTGTTAGGACAGCCTTTATAAAACAGCCCCCAGAATCCGACATCACACGGCAGATATGGAAGCAGAGGTCCAGACAGCAGAATGAATGAGCCAGAGTTCCCCAGAAGACGGGCTGCAAAGTCAGGGCACAGACCCTGGCTCTGAATCCAGGGTTCTTTCTAATGAGCTGTTGGCTTAAATACTGAGGTATCATACTTCAGATTTATCCTGGAGGAAGGTGGTCCCAAGAACTTGGAAACATAAAATCAGGACTGCTCTGAGGAGAGACCTGTGGAGTCATCTAAAATGGGATTGGTAATCACTGGAATCCCCGAAAAGGAAGTGCCCAGCCCCCCACAGTGTCCACCACAGTGACCTAAAAGCTTCCCACTGCCGCCCTTCCTGGTGGGCCAGATGCCAGGGCACAGGGCCATTCCTGCGGTCATCTGCCACAGGTCTCCCCATGCCCTGGGCTCTTCCTGAGCCTTTACTGATTTAATTCTCACAGAAGCACTATGACATACTTCCTGTTATTATCAGTTCTATTTTGCAAATGAAGAAACTGAGGCACAGAAAGGTTAATATCTTATGTGAAGTCATATAACCATTGAGTGGGGGAACTGATACTTAGACCCAGAATGCCTAGGCTCTGTATTACATGATCTTTTTGTGTCAGAGACATAAGTCTCAAAGCATGCGAACCAGACAGGAAAACCTTGGCTTCAGACAAGGAAACTGGGCCACAGAGAGATACAGCTCCTTCTCGGTTCATTGTCATTACCATCTGGTTTGAAATAGAAACAGAAAACTCCAGTCCACCCCTTGGCCCCAGCTCCATCACTCCACAGGACACACACACACACACAGACTCCTCCGGAACTGAAATGAAGAGACGAGGAATTAGTGCTTTTGTAGGCAGAATGTGCAGAGACTAGTGCTATCCCTTTAAGAATGAGTAGCTGAGGCACTGGAACTTGCCAGAGTTGTGTATCAAGTACATCAAGCTGTGTATCATGTATTATAATTCTGGTTTTGCAATGGCATGGTCTTTCCTGATTCACTTCATGATGTTTATAGAGGTAAAACCTGGGGGAAGACATGAGACATTCAGAAAACATAAAGCAAAATGGCAGATGTAACTGTAGTTCTGATTGGACAAAAATACCACGCTCTAACAGGAGACACATTCTAGATTCAAAGATACAGATAGGTTGAGAGTTAAAGGATGAATATATATATCATGCAAACAGCGATATCAGAATGTTAATCCATCAGGATGATATAAAAACTATAAACATATATGCACCCAAAATATATGAATATATAACAACAGAGCCCAAAAATACATGAAGCAAAAATGGACAGAATTAAAAGGAGAAATAGATGATTCAATAATAAGTGGGCCCTTTAATATCCCACTTTCAATAATGGATAGAACAGCTAGGCAGAAGATCAACAAGGAAATAGAAAACTTGGANTGAGATCCAATATCATGGTGTCAGCAAGGTCATGCTCTTTCTAAAGGCTCCAGGGAAGGAAAAGGATGCTTCTTTGCTTTTCCAGTTGCCCACAATCCTTGGTGTCCCTTGGCTTGTAAACACATCACTCTATCTCAGCCTCCATCTTCATATGTCCTTCTCCCTTCTGTGTCTGTGTCCAAACTTCCTTCTTCTTATAAGGACATGATTCACTGGATTAGGGTTCACCCCTAATCCAGTATGACCTCATACTTGATTACATCTGCAAAGACCCTATTTCCAATGGAGGTGATCTTCATAAGTGCCAGGGGTCAGGATTTCAGATCACACAATGCCAAGAAGTGTGTCTTCTCTACATGTCCTAAGAGAGCAGGGCTGTGTTGGCCTTGTAATGGGATGGATCCTCTATGCAGCTATCAGTTGGTTTCAAAACATCACATTTATCAAGGCCTCTGCCCCAGGCCAGCAGCTCTAATTCAGTCTCTGGCAGGAGAAGCCTGCCGTCTAGAGGGGAACAGACATGGAAGCAGGTTCCTATCCATCTCTGGGAACCCTGTGGTCCAGCTCGCAGTGAGCACCAGTACACATGGCGGTCTGGACAGATGAGGAAGAAGGGAGGACCATAGAGGCCAGAGCAACCCATTCAGACTGGGGACTGGTGATAACTTCGCCAAGCAGCCGACCCTTGCAGGAAAGTGTGGCTGAGGCAAGAGCACAGGCACGCAGGACTGAGAGAGCATTGGCGCTGAGCTGTCGGCAGGCAGATGACAAGTACCTGAAGGGATGCTGCCTGGATGAGGCCGGAGAAGGCATAGGCAGCTCAGAGTCTGAACTTTGCCCTAATGGTGCTGCTGCTGCTGCTGCTAAGTCACTTCAGTCGTGTCCGACTCTGTGCGACCCCATAGGTGGCAGCCCACCAGGCTCCCCCGTCCCTGGTGCGGGGAACCACTAAAGGATTTAAAGAAGGGCCGTGTTGACATCAGGGCTTCTCCAGTGACTTGGCAGTAAAGAATCTGCCTGCAGTGCAGGAGCCTTAGGAGACATGGGTTTGATCCCTGGGTTGGGAAGATCCTCTGGAGAAGGGAATGGCAACCCACCCCAGTATTCTTGCCTGGAGAATCCCATGGACAGAGGAGCCTGGCGGGCTACAGTCAATGGGATCACAAAGAGTCAGACATGACTGAGCACTGAGCACATGTTGATGTCAAATTTGCATATAACTGATCCCTCCATTTTTAATTTTTATTTAGGTGATAAATTCAGCTGTGGCTTCCCTGGTGGCTCAGACAGTAAAAGCGTTTGCCACCAATGTGGGAGACCCGGGTTTGATTCCTGGGTCGGGAAGATCCCTTGGAGATNTGCTTTGTTTTAAAGGTTAAAAAAAAATTACAGCTGATGCGCTATTGAAATGAGAACCACAAGTTATGTATTTGTATTTCCTCACAGAAAACTTTGGTGAGGAGCTACATTATAATGCCCCTAACATTTAACAGCTCTTATCTTGGACATCCTTTTTGTTTTAGAGTGCTGAGAAACACAAAGGGAGGACAACTGAAGTAAGAGACTCCACATGTTTCCTCTATAGTGTATCTTATTTTGGACTCTCTTGGTTCCAATCCACTGTAGAATAGAGAAGAGCTCTTTATGGACAGGGTGGGGTGACATGGAAGTGTGGTGGTTAGGCTTACAAATTTGCTGACTGAGTCTCAACAGGATTGAAATTCACCTGGATGGAGAAGGGAAGGGAGAAACATTAATA
This sequence comes from Neotragus pygmaeus, assembly GCA_006410875.1. Classification (NCBI taxonomy): domain Eukaryota; kingdom Metazoa; phylum Chordata; class Mammalia; order Artiodactyla; family Bovidae; genus Neotragus; species Neotragus pygmaeus. Next base: position 867,227 of record SJYV01054924.1, read on the forward strand.
ACATTTTATTTTCTCTCTCACCACACCCTCATTTCTTAGTTTTCATGGTTTTAATTCCTCTTTCACTCTTATTTGAACCTCTACTCTTCTCTAGGGGGAAAAAAACATAACCTTGTCCTTTTGTTTGTTGGTGATGATTATATTCCTAGTCTGGCCAGAAGAACAGAAGTCTGCTGCCAGATGAAAAACATGAATAACTCTTTTTGTCTTAGAGGCCAGTTCCCATGCACAGTGTATTTGAGATTACAGGTGTGCAGGTTGAATGGGAGAAGAAAGAGAAAAGATGGCCAGTAGGAAGCCAGAGACTGAAATGAATGTCATTGGGTCTCTGCAAGTTACCTTGAGGAGCTAAATCACTAGACTGATCTTAGTGGATATGGGGCAAATGGGCTCAGACAAAAATATCTTCATCAGAACAGCCTGATTACTCTGAAATTTAGTGCACAGCCAGATACAACAAGGCATTAGAGGGAAGAGTGTTGGATCTTCCCTCTAATGAGTCCAGCAATTAAATTTAGTTCAATAATACTTAGTTCAGCATATATTATATACTACATTTCACAGTTGAAAAAGATATTGGTCCTAAATTTTAAACCAACACAGAGAGAGTTTGAGAATCAATGAAATCCCTTTCAAAATCCCAATGGCATTTTTCAAAGAAATAGGACAAATAATATTAAAATTTATGTGGAACCACAAAAATTCCAAATAGCCAAAGCCATCTTGAGAAAGATCAACAAAGCAATCACTTTCCTGATTTCAAACTACATTACAAAGTTACAGTTACTAAAACAGAATGGCATTGGCATAAATAAGGAAATAAAGATCAATGGGATCGAATTGGAAGCCCAGAAATAAATCCATAGTTATCTGGTCAATTAATTTATGACAAAGGAGCCAAGAATATACAATGTGGAAAGGAAAGTTTCTTCAAAAAATGCTGTTGGGAAAACTGGAAAGCCATGTGTATAACAATGAACCTTGACAGCTATCTTACACCATATCCCCAAATTGACTCAAGATAATTAAAGACTTGAATGTAAGACCTTACACCATAAAACTCCTAGAAGTGGTAAGGAGTGGTAAAGGAGTGGTCAGGAGTGGTGAAACTCATAGGTGGTAAGCTCCTTGATACAGGACTTGGCAATGATTTTTTGACTCTAACAATGAAAGCAAAGATAACTAAGTGGGACTAATACTAAAAAGCTTCTTCAAAGAAAAGGAAATCATCAACAAAATGAAAGGCACCCTATGATTGGGAGACAATATTTCCAAACCATTTATCTGATAAGGGACTAACGTCCANGACTTGGCAATGATTTTTTGACTCTAACAATGAAAGCAAAGATAACTAAGTGGGACTAATACTAAAAAGCTTCTTCAAAGAAAAGGAAATCATCAACAAAATGAAAGGCACCCTATGATTGGGAGACAATATTTCCAAACCATTTATCTGATAAGGGACTAACGTCCAAAATATATAGAGATCTCATACAACTCAATAGCAAAACCCCAAGCAATCCAATTAGAAAATGGGCAGAATCTGCCCATTTTCCCCAAAATTTTCCCAAAGAAGACATACAGACGGCCAACGGGAACATGAAATGATGTATAACATCACTAATCATCAGGAAATGCAAATCAAAACCACAGTGAGATATCATCTCAAACTTGTTAAAATCACTATTATCAGAAAGACAAGAAATAACAAGTGCTGGTGAGGATGTGGAGAAAAGGCAACTCCAGTACACAGTTCATGGGATATACATTGATGCAGCCACTGTGTAAAACAGTATGGAGCTTCCTCAAAAAATTGAAAATAGAACCACTATATCATCCAGCAATTCTACTTCTGTATATTTATCTGAAGAAAATGAAAATATAACTCAAAAAGATACATAAATCCCCATGTTCATTGCAGAATTATTTACAATAGCCAAGATATGGAAACAACCTGTGTGTCCACTGATGGATATATGGATAAGCAACTTGTCAAATATATATTTTAGCTACAAGGAGATTTAAATCTTGCCATTTGTGATACTATAAATGGAACTTGAGGACATTATGGTAAGTGAAATAAGTCAGACAAAGACAAATGCCATATGATCTCTTTTATATGTAGAGTCTAAAATGAAACAAAATCCCTCCCTCAAAAAACAAAAAAAAAATAATCAAACTCATTACTATAGAAAACAGATTGTTGGTTGCAAGAGACAGGGAGTAGGGGCTGTGTGAAAAATGGGTGAACTTTTTTTTTTAGCTTTAAATTGTTTAAATAAAGGTAAAAAATTCATTCCCACTTTTATTGTAACAGCAGTCTCATCTTTGTCAGCTCTACAATTTCTTCTTTGGTATAGCCTCTTGTTTGAGGTCTTGTTCACCCCTGCAGCAAGTTAGAATACTTGAGAAGTTAGGGGGACAAAATCCAGCCCTTCTTGCTGCAGCTGTTTGCCCAGCCACTACTAATAATCCTTGTCTCCTCCTTCAAGTACCCATTCTAGATTCCCTCCCTCTTAGCACATGTGGTGATCTAGGTGTCTAACTTAGCAAGTCAAGTAGACCCCCCTTTCCTGAGAGCTGTGACTAGTCCTCATGCTCTTTTCAGATTATGGTTGGTATATTTGTATATTTGCTGTCACAATTGGGCAGACAAATATCAAGAGATATTCCAACGGATTATCTGAATATCAAATGCTTTTTTCCTTTTCTTAGATTTAGAAGTCTCATCTTCTTCTAATAAACATGATCAATCATCCCCTGTAGGAAAGATGATTCCTTTACATCCTAACTGGTCTCTTAGCATGAAGGGTCTGAAGTGATTGGGCAGCATCTAGAATTTAATTGGGACTCTTCCAACATCTCATGGTGAAATTGTTCTCTCTCTAGGAACCTAGATTNAGAAAATCCCATGGACAAAGGAGCCTGATAGGCTACAGTCCATGGGGTTGCAAAGAGTCAACAGGTGTAAAAGGATGTGGCAAAGATATTAAGAGTCAACAGGTATACCAGGATATGGCAAAGAAGTCTCCCCATCCGGTTCCCAACCTGCAGGCAGCCACTGTTACCAGCTTCTCCCAGAGACAGTCTATGCAGATACAGGCAAATTTCTTTCCTTTTTATACATAAAGGACACATAATTTACACTGTTCTGCACCATGCCTTTTAAAGGTGAAAAGGCATCATTTAATACAGTGAAATGTATCTGTGTAAACAATATGCAATCATGAAACAGAACATTTCCAGCACCCCAAGAAGTTCTTTCAGGTCCCTTCCTGGTCATTTCCCTCCCCATGGCCTGGAGGAAGTCACTGATCTAATTTCTATCACCATCAATTGATTTATTTCAATTGTTCTAGAATTTCATATCAATAACATCATTGCGGCAAGTAATTTTCTTGTGTCCAGCTTGGTTTTGTTCAGCTGTGTTCCAGGTTGTTGCATGTATCACTAGCTTACTCACTGCTGCCACAGTGTAGCATCCCACAATGTGGAGTAGCCAGTTTGCTTATCCATCCCCTGGCTGATGGACACTAAACTGCCTCCACTTATTGTCTATTACAAATGAAACTGTTATGGATGTTTGTGGACCAGTCCTTGTGGGAACATATATTTCTCTGAGGGCAAAGTCGCTGGGTCATAGGGTAGGTGTAGAAACTGCCGAACTGTTTTCCGAGGCGGGAGGGATATCTGATGGCGGTTTCACATCAGGGCACCATGAATGTCCTTTATGGCTGCGTAGTGCTCCAGTGCCTGGATGTCACCAAATGTGTTTAACCAGTCCCCTAGTAAGGCTGTTTCCAGTCCTTTGCTGTTACAGACGATGCTGCTGTGAATAACCTTTGTAGATATGTCACGCGTCACATGGGTGAGTGCACCTGTAGGACACACTCCTCAAAGTGACAGGGACTAATGGTTCTAATAAAACTAATAAGCCTCTACTGTCCAGGCTTCACTTCTTCCTTTGAGACAGAACCTACTGTTTTCATCTGGACACAGGATGCCCGGAACACACACTGTGTTTCTCAGACTGTCTTGTAGCTTACTGTGGCCATGCAATCAAGTTTTGGCCTATGAAACATAAGCAGAAAGATCACATGTGACTTCCAGACAGGGTCTTTAAAGGGACTTGACCTCTTTCTAATGATGGGAAGTCTCTCCCTCTAGGATGCAAATGTGATGGCTTGTGTGTGAGCAACCATTCTGGGCCATGAAGTAGAAGCCATATAAAGCCAATATACTAAAAAGATAGGACTCTAGTTCTCCAATGACTGCTAGCCACCAGACTTTATTTACATGAGAGAGAAATGCCTCTACTTTGTTTGAACCACTATCAATATGGGGTTTCTGTCACATGCAGCCACTGAGGTATAGATCCTGTGAGTTTGTAAGTTTAAAAAGTAGTGCCACATAGCTTTGCTTTTAGAAAGGTCATTTTGGGAAATGGAGTACAGGTAGATTGAAGGGCTGAGGAAAACAAGGAAACATCAGGACAGTGGTAAAGGGGAAGAATGATAAGGCCTGAGCCCTGCTAAATCACGTCAGTCGTGTCCAACTCTGTGCGACCCTATACATGGCGGCCCACCAGGCTTCTGCCCCTGGGATTCTCCAGGCAAGGATACTGGAGTGGGTTGCCATTTCCTTCTCCAGTGCATCAAAGTGAAAAGTGAAAGTGAAGTCGCTCAGTCCTGTCCAACGCTTCGCGACCCCATGGACTGCAGCCTACCAGGCTCCTCTGTCCATGGGATTTCCCAGGCAAGAGTACTGGAGTGGGGTGCCATTGCCTTCTCCAGGCCTGAGCCCACATGGGAGCAATTAGATGGTGGGGGATGGAGAGAACAGCCAAATTCTCTCCAAACCTAAAGGAAAGAAGGATAAACTAGAAATGACAGGACAAGTACTCCCATCCCACTCCATCCACAGCCTATGCTTTCATCTGACCCTCGCCGGGTTGGCCACCCCCCCTGCAAAGTAAGTTCCAGGCCTCTCCCCAATGAGCCAGTCTTCCTGGGTACACATTACTTGCTGTTACAGCAACCCTTTGTACCTGCCGATCCTCCTAGCGGCAAAGCCCACTTCCGGCCAGGCCCTCCACCGCCTCAGGTGGCTAATAACCGCTTGTGTCTCCGGCCTTATCTCCAGCCAGCCCTCTTAGGCTCCCTCCTCTGCAGAAGGTCTTGCTCTGAGCCCACGCCCCGTTGCCGCCCTTCCGCTAGCCTTTGCCAGGCTGCGTTATGACTGTATAGAAGTCTGCCTGAAGCACTAGAGAGCCTTTGGCTGGTGAGACGGGAACCAAGAGGGGCCCGGCCCAGGACGTGGCATTTTAAAAATATGACCCACTTGTCAGGCCCTGATCTGAACACTGAACCCTTGACTAACTCAAGCAATGCTTCGCAAAGAACAACTCTGTGGCTGGGCAAGTGAGTGAGCGAATGAATGAGTGGGCGAATGAGTGAAGTACCCACCAGGGGGCGGTGGCGCTTTGCCTCTTCAGACTGGGAAGAGCCGCTTTCCCACTGCCCCTCCTCTTCGGGTCTCGCCACACACACACACCCACACCCACCCCCCCCACACACACACTCAACCCCACGAGGGAATC
>SJYV01054924.1:873326-897332 GCA_006410875.1 Neotragus pygmaeus
GCTCCCCAACAAAACCTTCCAGAAACCTTCCAACATACGTAAGTACATATAGGAATATATTTTAATGAGGACACAAGTAACAAGGAAAAGAAACTGGAGGTAAGCAATTTAGAAACTGTCTTAGGTTTCACAAGACTGTTCTCTCATCCTCACCTCCCCCACGACTGTCAGTTTCGGGATATTTCTCCAGAGAGCCTTCTCTGCGTGCACATTCATAAATATATCTGCATATACACACACACGTACCACCCCAAATGGAATCATGCTCTACCTACTATCTACGGGTCACTTTATTTTACTTGACAAGGAATGTAGTGAGATCCCTTTGTAGATGTGTTGTCTACAGAACACCACTACCGCAGGCCCCTCTGATGGTTCCCAGCCGCCTTCAGCCTGGGTATGATCTGCTGCCTGACCTGTGTGCCCTTCCCAATGTGCTCACCCTTAGGGGAAGGTTCTTTCCCAGTGTCCCTGCGTGAATATGGGGGCAGGGTGAAGTCTGCGTGTTTCTGGACTTCTGGGAACCTATCAGGTCTGTGAGCTGCCTTTCAGCAGAGAGAATAGGAAAAATAACAATAATAACAGCAGTAGCTGCTGCTGCAATGCAAATATATCCAAAACATAAACAAGACAGAAGGAAGTCTGTGTGTCTTTTCAAGGTCATCATAAGCACTGTCTGATCAGCCCATCAGGGCACCTGTTTCTCTAGGTGATACACCTTTGTTTGACTTTGCTATTGATTATTGATCCATGTCCTTGCTCAGTGAAGTTACAAGTTATCTTATAAAAAGATACACAGTTGCAAATGATTTCTGTCCTATAGTAAAAATAATGGGAAAGCTTGAGATTTTGTTGCCCTGCAAGATTTTCACCTAAGGATCATCTTGTCCTTTACTGAATCAGATTTACAAACCTTCTGTTTCCTCCATCATGAAGCTAAATAAACCTTTGACGTGTCCTTACTCTGTATTTGCATGCACTTCATGTTTTCAGCTTTCTGAAAACAATACTTTGAACCAGTTAACTTTTCTTGAAGTTTCACTTTGTGCCAGGCACCTCCTCTGGGCTTCACTTGGAAGAAGGAGCTTAGAGGGCCAAGTCTAGGGTGACAGATCTGAGTGTGACTTCCCTTTGGCCACTCACCAGCTGCGACATCTCAGGCAAGACTTTATTAAGCACTATTTCTGTGCCAGGCTCACCTACATTCTTATCTTTTACTCAGCTCAAATTGCATGACATCCTTGCAAGAGGAGAACGGCTTTTACATTTTCCAGTTTGTACATGTCCTGTGTACATCCCTTCCCTCAAGACTTGGGCTCATCAACTGTGAGGTGAGGTTGGTGATGGCTGCCTCCCAGAAAAATATGAAGATATAGTGGAATAACGGAGAAAGCAATGGCACCCCACTCCAGTACTCTTGCCTGGAAAATCCCAAGGATGGAGGAGCCTGGTAGGCCGTAGGCAATGGGGTTGCTAAGAGTCGGACACGACTAAGCGTCTTCACTTTCACTTTTCACTTTCATGCACTGGAGAAGGAAATGGCAACCCACTCCAGTGTTCTTGCCTGGAGAATCTCAGGGACAGGGGAGCCTGGTGGGCTGCTGTCTATGGGGTTGCAGAGTTGGACACAACTGAAGTGACTTAGCAGCATAGTGGAATAATGCTTGAAAAGACAGCTCCATCAGACATGCATCTTGGTACTTGTAGTTCAGCAGCCAGAAGTTCAGGGAGGGGAAGTAACCTGCCAACAGTCACNGAGTTGGACACAACTGAAGTGACTTAGCAGCATAGTGGAATAATGCTTGAAAAGACAGCTCCATCAGACATGCATCTTGGTACTTGTAGTTCAGCAGCCAGAAGTTCAGGGAGGGGAAGTAACCTGCCAACAGTCACAAGGTCCCAAAGCCTGGGCCGTCACACCTGCTGCCTCAGTCATGTAATGTCTCAGAGCCTCCCACATCTCTAAAATGGGAATAACAAAAGCTGTTGCCAAAATGAAAGCAGACCCTGCCTGGCAAAGAGGTCAGCTCTCGTGGCAGCTGCAAACATAGTTTCAATGTGTGAAAGCTGCAAAGGGCTTATGTCACACCTCAGGTCACCTGCTGAGATGCCTTTTGACTTTCGTTTTTATTTATTTAAAAAACACTTATTTACTTGGCTCTGCCAGGTCTTAGTTGTGGCATGTGAGATCTAGTTACCTGACCAGGGATTGAACTTGGGCATGCTGCATTGGGAGCTTGGAGTCTTAGCCACTGGACCACCAGGGAAGTCTCTTGACTCTTGTCTTTAGAACTAGCACCTAAGAGGAGGGGTATTTTTCTTTCTTCCACCCCAACAAGATGATTGCTTGTGTTCTGAGTTCCAGGCTCTTGTTAGGGGATCCTTGGCAGCAGCCTCTTCGTTTGTCTAGGGTTTTCTTTCCTAAAATGGACCCATCCAGATTTGGGGTCAAAAGTAGCAGCTCCCAAGACCTCAGGCTTAGAGACTGTATTGTTTTCTGAGACTTCTGTAACAAACCAGCAAAACAAACTGAATAGCTTAAAATAACAGAAATAATAATAGTATTGTCTCATACTTCTGGAGGCTAGACACTTAAAATCAAGGTGTGAGCAGGGCCATATTCCCTCTGGGGCTCTGGGGAAATATCTGCTCCAGGTCTCTGACTTCTAGGTTTTTCCACAATGGGTGGCATTCCTTGGCCTCCATTTTCACACGGCCACCTCTCTATACCTGCGTCTGTGTCCAATTTCCCTCTTCTCATCAGGACACTAGGCATTGGCTTAAGGGCTGCCCTATTCCACTATTACCACATCTTAACTTGATTACATCTGCAAAGACCCTATTTCTAAATAAGGTCACATTCTGAGGTTGTGCATGGACATGCATTTGGGAGAAGGGGATGTCATTCAACCCAGTACAGACAGCAAGTATCTCCCTGGTGATCCTGAAGGGACCTGACCCTCCCTACATTTTCTGGATTGCTAAAACCCCGGGATTCCTGTGAGACTCTCTGGATGAGCAATATCAAGTGTCTGACCATCCTATCAACGGAGAGCTAAAAGTGGCATTTCCTCTGATAAATAAAGTATGAGCATGCGGGTGAGGGCTGGACAATACCTATGGCCCATGTCTCTTCACTTTAAACTGTGCACATAGTGCTTGGCTCCGAGTTGCCAGCAGGCTGGTCTGTTTTTCCTTGTCTGTCAAATAGACACAGTGAGAGTACTTACACAAATTTTGAGAATACACGACATTCACGGTGATAAAAAATCAGAATAGTGGTCACCTGGGGGTTGGGCAGGAGGCAGCCTGCTGGGTGGGGAAATGTTCTATAGATATGGATAGTAGTCACATGGGTGTATACTTACATAAACATTCATTGAATTGCACACTTCAGATGTGTGTGCTCTAGCTACTTTAGTGTGTATTTTTTTAAAGGTTATTTATTCATGGCTGTACGAGGTCTCCGCTGCTGCTCACGGGCTCTCTCTAGTTGCATCGAGCAGGAGCTACTCTCTAGTCGTGGCACACAGGCTCTAGGCTTGCTGATTCAGTATTTGTGGTACACGGGCTTAGTTGCCTTGTGGCATGTGGGATCTTCCTGGACCAAGGGTTGAACACGTGTCCCCTGCACTGGCAAGTGGATTTTTAACCACTAGACTACAAAAAGGAAGCCCTAGTTTGTATATTTTAAACCTTAATAAAAAAGGTTAGAAAAGGAAGGAAAGGGAAAAGGAGGGAAAGAAAAGAGAAAGAAGAAAGGTAAGCACAATGACCCTTGCCAGGCCTGGCTTCCAGGACAAAGCAGAGAGGCCACCACCAGGCCTTTCTGCAAATGGTGGGCAGAGGGGCCCTGAGTTGTAACCCTGGCAGCAGAAACTGAACAATGGGGTGGTGTTGGGCACGGCCTTCTTTCTTTGTCCTCGCACCCCAGGCCTGTCTGTCTGTCTGTCTGTCTCCTAGGCCTCCCTCCTGGAAGATGGGAAGGACTTGGGAGTCACATCCACTGGTCGTGTGACCTTGAGCATGTTGCTTGCCTTCTCTGAGCCTTAGGCACCTCACCTGAAAAATAAAGGCAATGCTCTGGAAGAAGTGTGGCAGGGCCTGGCTCACTGGTGGTGGTGGGCCTCTGGTCAGTGGTTCACTCTGCTGCTCCTCTGCTCACAGCTGCTCCTCCTAGCCTAGGCCCAGCGTGGGCAGGGACCCAGCCACACTGTTCTATCGTGATTGTAGGCAGGTGAGAAGCAGTGCTGGATTTCTGGGGTGACTGTAGGTCAACCGCTTGTCTTGGTTTCCTCCTCAGTAAAATGCCTCCCCACCTGAAGTTATCATTTCATCCACTCATTCAATCTGGGGCAGTTTCCCACTCTTTTCTGTGGCTCAGTCTGTGTGTGTGATAGTTACTCAGCTGTGTCTGACTCTTTGTGACCCCATGGACTGTAGCCCACCAGGCTCCTCTGTCCATGGGAAAAAATCTGGCAAGAATATTGGAGCGGGTTGCCATTCCCTTCTCTGGGGGCTCTTCCTGACCCAGGGATCAAACCTGCATCTTCTGCACTGCAGGCAGATTCTTTACCATCTGAGCCGTAGTGGCTCCGTCTCTCATCTCTAAAACTGGGATTTAGGGAGGCAGAGAACTGATGTGATGATGAAATAAATCTGCACTTAGAGCAGCGTTTGGCCCAAAGCAAGGCTAATATCACCCTCCATGCCCACCCACTGATTGATCTCCTGCTGTGTACCAGGCTGGGCTCTGGTTGGGGGGGGGGGGAGGTCCCTGTGAGGCCAGCCATCCAGCAAGTGGAGGAGAAGGGGACTTTGGAGCACCCAGCCTTCCAAGGCTGCCACCTCCCAGGCTGAGTGTTTGAGCTGTACCCAGGCCAGATGCACAGTTCTGCCAAGTAAGGTGCTGAGAGAGGCTGTCACCCCGCGGCACAAAGGCAGCTCCGCACGTCATGGGCGGAGTGGGGAAGAGCTCCAACCACCTGGCTCTGCAACTGCTCCAGGGGCAGCCTGGCCCCACAGCTACGCTCCTGCCTCTCCTCTCCAGTCCAGGAAGGATGGAGTAGGGCAGGGCCTGGGCAGAAGGCAGGCCCAAGATCCAAGCAGAAGAGTGAGAGCTGGAGCATAGGGCCTACAGGCAGGGAGGGAGGGAGCCCACGAGCAGGAAGGAGAAAAGGAGGGGAGGGAAGAATATTAACGGAGGAGCAGACGCTCACTGAGCAGTGACTCCTCAGTTCCTCCTCATAACAGCCTCAGTCACTGGCCTGTTCCTCCTCCTAACAACCTGTCACTGGCCTGTTCCTCCTCATAACAACCTCAGTCACTGGCCTGTTCCTCCTCATAACAACCTCAGTCACTGGCCTGTTCCTCCTCATAACAACCTCAGTCACTGGTCTCAGTTACTCCTCATAACAACCTCNTCAGGGAAGGGGCTGAGGGCTTCAGTCAACAGTCTTCTTGTAGAGTTTCCTTATTTATGTCCAAGAAAAACCCCAAATCCTCTTCCAGGGATGGCCACATCTCTGTCCTTCCCTCCCCCTTCTACCCGCACTGCTCTTGAACCATTTTGGATGCCATGATGGGACACAGAAATGTCACTGGCAAGACTGCCCTGGTGGTCCAGTGGTTAAGAACGTGCCTTGCAATGCAGGGGACACGGGTTTGATCCCTGGTTGGGGAACTAAGATCCCACGTGCCGCAACTACTGTCCCACACGACACATCGGTTCAACTAAGACCTGACGCAGCCAAAAAACAAATAAACAAATGAAGGAAATGCCACTGGAAAAAGGTAAGCATCGGGGGTGCACTGGAGATAAGTGAGACATCCAGTTCAGAAAGAACATCCCTCCCATACACATCAAATAGCTCAGAAACGGAGCAAAAACACCTGCACTCCACTTACAGAACACATGTAGTTCTGAGATGAAGGACGTGGTTTGCAAACGCTGGTTCCACACTTGCTGCCCCTGCCTTCCCTACACATTGAGCACCTGGAACGCCCAGCAGGCATCACCTGCCTCTTCGTGGCTCTTTTTCATGAGGAGCTGCTTTTTTCCCCACCCTGGAGAGGCTGGCCTGGCCTGTGCCTTTTTGTTCCTCTGCTTCACACTTGAGCCTGAGAAGAGCCTTGGGGTTTTTCCTCTCTGCCTGTGGTTTCCTAGCCTCACAGAGGAGCGCTGACAGCCTGCTCTATCTGTACCACCAGCCTGGTTACCTCAGCTCGGAGAGCTGATGGAGCACCCTAGGTTAAGAAGGGAGTCACGTGCCTAGGGCACTCATTAATTCTGTTCTGCGAAATATGTCCTACTGTCCACCTTCGTGGTAGGCTTTCATTTCCTGGTCCCCTTGTGGCTGAGTAGGGCCACGTGACTAGTCTGACCAGTAAGATGTGAGCTGGCGCAAGCATTTATTGCCAGCGGAAGACCCTCAAGGGCTCTCTTGCTGTGTGCCATGAAGTCCATTCAAGGAGCTGACTGCTCCATCAGCCTGGTTCCCTGAATGAGGAGCACAGCCCCTAGCTGACTCAAGATGCTCACAATAACTAAAGTAAGAAAGAAGGCTTTAGGGAATTCCCTGGCAGTCCAGAGGTTAGGACTCCATGCTTTCGCTGCTGAGGGCTGGGTTCAATCTCTCGTTTGGGGAACTAAGATCCCACAAACTGAGAGGTATAGCCCAAAAAAAAAAAAAAAAAAAAAAAAAAACTCTGCCTTTATGATTTAGTCCCTAAGATTCAGGGGCTGTTTGTTACTGCAGCATAACATACTCCATCCTGACTGATACACTCCCCATCTCACACAGAGTAGGATATCGTCTACTCTTCCCTATAAAATCTTTACCCTCCTCATCAATGAGAGCCTTGCATGACCAAAGGAAAATGAAGCAGAGATAAGAGTGTTCCTCAGTGTCCTGTATAAATTTTTTCCTCCTTAGGTCTCAGAGATGGGTGCAGATTCAGCTAGATTTGAAAGGAATGAGAAGGAAGTTCAGAGCATTATCTTCCATGGCTTCCCTTTGCTACGGAATAGGAAGCTAGGTCACTCCTGTGAACATGTCAGGCTTGCAGCGTGACAGTCACCCAGGTTAGCAGCAGATGCCTTGGGCACCAAGAGAGGACACTGGCCAGGAATGAGGACACAGGGTGCCAAGCAGCTCTGCAGCCCTGCTGGGGTTGTAACCGAGCCAGCCACACCAGCCCAGGGACAATGGGAGGGATGGCAACTTGCCTGATCCCTCGCCAGTTAGGAACAGACTGTTCCAGACCAGGGGTGGGGAGAGTTGGCTAGAAAGACAAGGAGGGGCAAATGGTTCAAGGCAACAAAGATGTGTGATTTAACTGGCTGATCATGGGAGGGAAGGAGGTGACGTCCACCGCATCCTTATGGATTCTACTGGTACTCCCATTTTACAGGGAGGGAAACTGAGGCTCAAGAAGGTGCTATCTCTTGCTCAAGCTCAGTCAGCTAAGGATCAGAACCAGAACTCATCCAGGTCTGGCTGACCCAAAAGCTTAGCCACTGCCCAGTGCTCTTTCAGCCAGAAAACATTTCATTCTCTCTGCGTCCACCTCGGCCCCTTCTCAGGCTTCTCTTCTACACTTTACTTCTACCTTTAATTACTTATATATAATTATATATATCCCAGTCCAGAGTGTGAGGTACTGAATAGTAGGTGTCTGTACTTTATATGATGATAATAAAACAATAACAAAGCAGGAGCAGCAGCAAATGCTACTATTTATTGAATGCTGGGCTGGGTTCTTAGCACTTTATAGTCATTATTCAATTCTTGCTAAGCTCTCTGAGAGGCAGGTACTGGAATCACCCCCAGTTACCAATGAGGAAGCATCTCAGTTTGGTTGAATGGAAATTCAACCCCTAACATTAATATTTTAACAGATGCCAAAGGAGTCCATGAAAGAGCACAATAATGGCTAACAACCCCTGCAGAGGCAGAANTCTATTCCCTCTCCCCTGTTACCTCTGCCACTGCAGACAGATGCAGTGCTGAGCCTTGCAGCGTTGGTCAGATGGAACAGAGAGAAATTAGGGAAGTTCTTACTTACCTGGCACTGTTAGAAGCTGGTCTTGTGTTCCAAGCATGACAGATATGGAAGCATGAGCCGATGCTTTCTCTGATGGGATGCTTTCACGGTCCTTTAGAATCCATCTCTGAACCATCACTAGGGGTCTCTCACTTTCTCTATTCAGACACTTGGCTTCTCCAGATCACTACTTACTCATTCTGTAGTTCCCAAGAATCCAGCCATGAATGCCTTCCGCCTCACTCCACTGAGTTCAGTGGGTCCTTTTGACAGGTCCTGAGATAAACACCTCCAGAGAGACCCTTGCTTTGTCTCCAGAGGCACCACTCACACAAGGCAGCCCCCTTGCCCTCAGTCCCACCAGCCACACCTGGCTGGCTCACTGCACGGCCTTTGGTTGAGGAGGAGGTGGGCACCTGGCCGCTCAGCTCCTTACCGAACGCAAGAGAGGCAAACTTTTCCACATGGCTGTGCTGACTTGAAGGGAGAAGAATCAACAGCCCCCACCCTGGGCACACACACACTCACACACACTCATACACAGAGATGCAGACACACGCACACACATACACTCACAATCACACACACACAGACATGCACACTCTTCTTGTTCTATACGAGGAAATAGTGTTCACAGCAAAGTTCTTTTCCAAAAATCTTCTTCTCAAAAAAAATTTTCAAAATCTTCATGCTTGCCCACCCTCTTGAGAGGGTTGAGAGGTTGAGAGGGTTGAGTCACCTAAGAAGCTGTAAACCAGTCACTTCAGCACTTTTTTGTGATAGTCTCTCCGCATGATGTACCTATGGTCTTAACTCTCAGCCTGCAGTGAGAGACCCCTTGACAGTCCTGTCAGGCCAGGTCAGGAAGTGTGGGGACAAGCGCCCGTGTCACAGAGGCCCTTTGAGCGTCATGTGTTTGCTGCTCAGACTGAGGCTCGGAGCACTTAAAGAGTATTAATATACCTGTGCTGAGAAACCCCAGGCTTCCTATGCAACAGCCTCAAATGTCCTCAGAAAACTCTTGACCCCAGCACCGGAAGGCCCACCACACTCCCCTAAGCCCACCCTACCCTGTCCTTCCCATGTCTCTGCACAGGCCATTTCTGCAGATCATCTCCCCTCTCCCTCACGTCTGTGAACTGGCAGGGAAGCTTCCTCTGGAAATCCTGCTTTCCTCGTGAAAGAAGTTCCTTAGCATTTTTTTTTNCTGGCCCGTTCCTCATCATAACAACCTGTCACTGGCCTGTTCCTCCTCATAACAGCCTCAGTCACTGGCCTATTACTCCTCATAACAACCTCAGTCACTGGTCTCAGTTATTCCTCATAACAACCTCAGTCACTGGACTGTTACTCTTCATAACAACCTCAGTCACTGGCCTGTTCCTCCTCATAACAACCTGTCATTGGCCTGTTCCTCCTCATAACAACCTCAGTCACTAGTCTCAGTTACTCCTCATAACAACCTCAAGGGAAGTGCCTGTTGGTGAGCACTTCGTTTTACAGTTCAGAAAACCAAAGCGCAGAGAGATTAAGTAACTTGCCTGAGGTCACACAGCCAGTACGTGGCAGAGCTGGAATCTGAACCCAAGACAGCCGGGTCGATGCTCCAATCTTTATGAAGATGAAGAGGAGGGTAAAGGAGAGGGGAAGAAGAATGACGAGAAAGGCAGAGAGAAGGACAGAAGGCAGAGGGAAGGGAGGAAGGAGAAAAAGAGGAAATGGAGGAAAGAATAACAAAGATGGAAGGAGAGAGGAGAAAGAAGGGAGAAGTGGAGAGGGGAGAGGGGAGAGGCAAACTTTCCGGAGGGAAGGGGGCCCCTCCTTGGGGGCCTGGGAGAGGGAGGCTGCCCTCTGCCTGTGCCACCCCTGCCCCCCCGACCCCGTCCCACGTGCAGAGCCGCTTCCTGAGTCACACACCAGGCTCCTGAGAAGGTGGAGAGTTGAAGCCGGAAATGGTGGCTTCCCTGAGAGGTGATGAGGCCAGCGGCTGCACAGAGCCAGAGAGAGGAGGTCGAGGGCCAAAGAACCGGAGGGTCTGCCAGGCAAGGAGTCCCCAGTGTTCCTGTCTGGAGGACTTATTCCTACCCCTCGGTCCCCCTCCAGGGGGTTTGTGCCCAGTTCAAAGTTGAAGAAGCCAAAGTCAGAAGGTGAGGTTAAATCCCCCAGGGCCCAGGACTGGTAGAGCTCCACTGACCACAGTCCACCCAGAGGCAGCTGCACCCTCAGCCTCCACGCTCCCCAGCCTCCACACTCCCCAGCCTCCGGAGCCCACAAGGGGGAGGCTTGGGCCAAGTACCAGCTTCAGCAGCAGGAGGAGCTCAGCTGGAGAAGCCGCTTGTACACAATCCATCAGGCACGCTCACCCTCTTCTCTCAAGTGACCTACTCAGCACCCCAGACCCAACAGCTTCTCTGCAGGACAGTCCGCCAACGGCACAGAGAGGATAGCCCAGGCCACTCACATTTGGCCCCCTGAAGGCCCCCTGCTGTCAGCACAGGCTGTGTCATTACATAAACATCAGATCAAAGCTGAGGCCCTGCTTACTCCTCACTGAGCTGATGTCCACTAGGGGCCAGATGGGGACTCTGGAGTCTGGGGAGCTAAGATTCTGTTTTGGATGGCCTGAGATCCCTTTGAAAGTGCACCCCAATTTAATTCTGTGTATAGGTGACCTTTTCCGGCCTTTGTTTTTCATCAGACTCTCAAAAGGGGTTAAATCTCCCAAAAGGTTAGGAGTCACTCAGAGACATTCAGCTCAAATAGGTGATTTAATACAGATGAATTTAGAAAATCACAGTAAAATAGGAGGCCTGAATCTTGGAACTCTGAGGATAGGGGCCTGGTCTATTGTAAACTGTGTCTCCAATGCCTGGTTCACAGGAGGTGACCGATAAATGTTCGTGAATGGATGAGTGAACAATTTACAAAAGGCCACCAGAGCAACAAACAGGAGGAGCCAAGAAGGGGTGGGGAAGAGCCCTCATTGTTTGATGCTGCAAAACAAATCACCCCCAAATTCAGTGACTTATAACTACAACAACCATAAGTTGAAGGGTTTCAGGAATTCTCTGGGTCAGGAATTTGGGACCAGCTTGACTGGTGGTTCTGGGGCTGCACTTATCTGCAGGCTTGACTGGGGCGGGAAGATCTGCTTGCAAAGAGGTTCATTCATAGGACCGGCAAGATGGTGACAGCTGGAGGTGGGCCTTTCCACAGGCTGCTAGAGTGATTTCATACATGGCAGCTGGCCTCCCCAGGGTGACCAAATCCAGAGACCAAGGCACTACATCTCAAGACCTAGCCTTGGAAGCCAAATTTCACTATTTCCAGAGAATCCAACTGGTTACACAGGTCCACATTATTAGAATTCAAAGTTTATGTGAATTTCAGGAGAAAGGGGTCCTTGGGGGCCACCTTAGTGGCTGGAGGCCACAGAGGAGTCTGAGGAAAGGTAAGATGAGTCAGGAGTCAGGTGAGAGAAAATTATGGAGAACGCAGAATCCTGAAGATCAGAAGTCTCTTGCAGAGAGTAGTCCTACCTTGAACAGAGTCCAAAGCTTGACCACACTACCCTGGACAACATTCCACTCTGCCTTACTTCTGTCCATACCTTCCTCCTCCCTCCACCCACTGTCTCAGCATTCCAGACTTGCAGCGTTTTAATCAATTTCCTAAAAGCAACAGGAATTCTCCCACCTCCAAGTCTTTGTTTCTAGTCTTTGCTCTGCCTTGCACGCCCTTCTCACTTCTCCTCTCAAGCTATCTTCTCCAGGAAGCCTCCCTGAATGCAACCCTACCCGAGTCAGTCATCTTGCCCAGTCTCCAGTGCGTCCTCCATGGCTGCATAGTCACCCTGTACCACATCTACCTCTCCCACCCCAAGTGCCCTGGGTTGGAAGGCTGACCCACAGGTGCCCAATGCTGTATGCCAAATGCATGGATGATGGTAACACCCCACACAGCAGGCACAGAGAGGAACTGAGACATGGCTGATGACCTCCCTGGGCCTCAGTGTCCTTCCAGCCCCAAGATTCTGCTCTTCCATCTTCCTAACAGTATCCAAGGGTAGCATTTGCAATGAGAGGAGATGGATCAGAACAGGGCTCAAACACCAGAGCTTCCAATTACTTCATTTGCATAGTCAGGCAAGTTGTTGACCTCTCCACACCTCCTCACCCAGCTGCAAAAGGCACAGGTGTTTTTCATCTCCAGGTGGAGAGAAGTGAGTGCTATGACCTGCTGCTGCTGCTAAGTCGCTTCAGTCATGTCCGACTCTGTGCAACCCCATAGATGGCAGCTCACCAGGCTCCCCATCCCTGGGATTCTCCAGGCAAGAACACTGGAGTGGGTTGCCATTTCCTTCTCCAGTGCATGAGTGAAAAGTGAAAGGGAAGTCATTCAGTCGTGTCCGACTCCTAGTGACCCCATGGACTGCAGCCTACCAGGCTCCTCCGCCCTGGGGTTTTCCAGGCAAGAGTACTGGAGTGGGATGCCATTGCCTTCTCCAGCTATGACATGAAAGGGGTTCAAATCCTGGCTCCAACTCTGGGCAGATGACTTCATCCCTCAGAGCTTCACTTTTACCATCTGTTAAATAGGGACATAGCTCAGTTGGTAAAGAATCTGCCTGCAATGCAGGAGACTCCAGTTCGATTCCTGGGTCGGGAAGATCTGCTAGAGAAGGGGTAGGCTACCCACTCCCAATATTCTTGGGCTTCCCTTGTGGCTTAGCTGGTAAAGAATCCGCCCGCAATGTGGGAGACCTGGGTTCGATCCCTGGGTTGGGAAGATCCCCTGGAGAAGGGAAAGGACACCCACTCCAGTATTCTGACCTGGAGAATTCCATGGATTGTATAGTCCATGGGATCACAAAGAGTCCAATACAACTGAGTGACTTTCACTTTTGCTTTCTTTCAAATAGGGACAACTAGATTTGAGTTGTCAGATTGCTCTTGTTCTGCAACTGCACTCATCCAGGTAAATGTTCTACCCAGAGCCTGGCACGTGGCAAACACCACAGCAGGCTTGGCAAGGTGCTTGTTCTCCCTCCAAGGGAGAACTTGCCTTCTGGGTACCAGGAGAGCAGTGAGCCGACAGCCTCCAGCTGCAGCAACCTCAGCACCCACCTCAGCTTTTGAGCCAAGGTCACGGCCTTCCTGGGCAATCCCAGGCAACGTCCGAGCCAGCAGGAGACTTCTGCTCAGCGTGGGGCTTCCCTGATGGGCAGACTCTTCTCCAGAGCTCCCCGTTGGGTTGGCAGTGCCAGATTGCCACGCGGCAGTCTCGAGTTCTCTCTGTCCATTTCTGCTCCCCACGCCCCTGGTCTTGCATGGCCATCAAGCCCCAGTAAACCTCTTACTCTCCTGGCTCCATCTCAGGATCTGCACCTAAAGGACCTGAACTGACAGGGCCCTCAGTGGAGCAGTGGTTCTTGACGTGTGTCACCAGAACCAGCAGCATCACCATCGCCCAGAACTGATGAGACACGCACATGCTCAGGCCCTACCCTAGACATGGGGGCGGGTCCCAGCAATCTCACGCAGCCTTGAGAACTGCCCCAAAAGAGGAGAGCTATTGTTTAGACATCACATTGGCAGTGCGGTGGGGGGTGGGAGGCGGGGTCGATCTGTGGGAAGGAGGGAATATTTTATCCCAGTCTCAGCAATTGCTACCCACCAAGTCCCTCCCTCATTTATTCCCAGAATCCAGAGGGCTGAACCAACAAGCACCCCTCTTCACCCCATTTGAGGAAGGGACCAGCCTAGCCTCCAGCTGGAGACATCACAGGTCCAGGGTTTGTGAGCTGTCTCTTATACACATCTAGATGTGTATAAGAGACAGCCTCATAACAACCTCAGTCACTGGACTGTTCCTCCTCATAACAACCTCAGTCACTGGCCTGTTCCTCCTCATAACAACCTCAGTCACTGGCCTGTTCCTCCTCATAACAACCTCAGTCANGGGAGGCGGGGTCGATCTGTGGGAAGGAGGGAATATTTTATCCCAGTCTCAGCAATTGCTACCCACCAAGTCCCTCCCTCATTTATTCCCAGAATCCAGAGGGCTGAACCAACAAGCACCCCTCTTCACCCCATTTGAGGAAGGGACCAGCCTAGCCTCCAGCTGGAGACATCACAGGTCCAGGGTTTGTGAGGCTGCACATAGTCCTGCCTCCTTCCCTCCTGCTCCTCGCCCCTCCTTCTTCCCTCCCTCCCCAGGGGCACCCCAGCCCCACCCGCCTGCCGCCCCTTTGTCTGCCAATCTGTCTCCATCCCAAGATGAGCCCCGGGCCTCTGCCAGCCAGTCTGTGCTCTACCTACAGGACACAGAGAGAGGCCTCTAAGCTCCCGACTGCTTCTCACTTACCCTGGGGAAAGCTCCAGGGGAATAGCTCATACTTCCCAGCCCAGGCCAACATTCGCTACCTCTTCACTGCCCCCAAACCCTCAGGTCTGGAGTGTACTCTCCTATCTAAGCACTCAAAGCATCTCCACGTGACACGTGAGGAAATGGGACAGAGAGGCACAGAGGTTTGCTCAAGGTCACAGGACAAGAAACAGGAACGGCCAGAATTTGGACCTTGCTCTCTCTTCCCATCTCAGCCTCCTACTCCCAGGCCCCAGCAGGTGGCAGATGACAATCTGAGATGGTCACACATGTGGCAGGGACATTGCTGGCCCTGGGAGATCAGCGGCCACACGAAAGCACACACAGCCTATCCCCATGGCATGGAGGGGCCGCATTCTTCTTTCTCCAGTGGGCATGCTCCTTGTCCTTTTTGCTCATGCCACAGCCCAGTGCATAAGACTCAGAGACAGGCAGACACTGGCCATAAGTCACACAGCTGCTCTCTTCTTTCTCATCTGGAAGTAAGGCGGTACTTTATGGGTATCCAGCTCGTCCTCTGTCTAGCCCCACCTCAGAGAACCCTGGACTGTTAGAGCCAGAATAACGCTGGCAGTAAGAACAGGCACAGGCTTCTCAGGTGGCTGAGCGGTAAAGAATCCACCTGCAATGCAAGAGACTCAGGTTCGGTTCCTGGGTCAGGAAGATCCCCTGGAGAAGGAAATGGCAGTCCATGGATTTGCAAAAGAGTTGGACACGACTTAGAGACTGAACAACAAAGGACAGGCAGACTTAAGAGCACTCACTGCATTGCCAGCACGGCCGGCATGTGCTCCACAGACTGTCCTGCATAATCCTCCGCGGGAGCCCACGACAGGCATGCAGCTGTCAGCCCCACTCCACACATTCAGTCACGAGCCTCGGAGAGGCTAATACCTTAACTCTAACTGCCCTAGACCAATCCCTCCATTTTATTTATTTACTTATTTATTCTGGAAGCTTGTGGGATCTTAGTTCCCCAACCAGGGAATGAACCTAAGGCCTCAGCAGTGAGAGTGTGGAGTCTTAACCTTCCAGGGAATTCCCCAACCACACCCCCCCACTTTCATTTTATAAATGGGGAGTTTGCAGCTCAGAGAGGTGATATGATTTCTTCAAGGACACATAACTAGTTAAGTGTCAGGACCAGCCTTTCCCAGGCAGCTTACCTAATGAGTGGAGAAGGCAATGGCACCCCACTCCAGTACTCTTGCCTGGAAAATCCCATGGACGGAGGCGCCCGGTGGGCTGCAGTCCACGGGGTCGCCAAGAATCGGACACGACTGAGCGACTTCACTTTCACTTTTCACTTTCATACATTGGAGAAAGAAATGGCAACCCACTTCAGTGTTCTTGCCTGGAGAATCCCAGGGATGGGGGAGCCTGGTGGGCTGCCGTCTATGGGGTCACACAAAGTCGGACACGACTGAAGTGATTTAGCATTAGCAGTACCTAATGAGACTAACCCTAGTCCACTCATACAGCACCTGATGGCTGCCAAGCTCTCATCCTCTCTCAGTAAGACAAGGGTTTCTTTTGCTTCGCTTCAGTTCAGTTCAGTTCAGTCTCTCAGTCATGTCCAACTCCGCGGCCCCATCGTCTGCAGCACACCAGGCCTCCCTGTCCCTTACTAACTCCCGGAGTTTACTCAAACTCACATCCATTGAGTCAGTGATGCCATCCAACCATCTCGTCCCCTGTCGTCCCCTTCTCCTCCCGCCTTCAATCTTTCCCAGCATCAGGGTCTTTTCAAATGAGTCAGTTTGTCACATCAGGTGGCCCAAGTATTGGAGTTTCAGCTTTAGCATCGGTCCTTCCAATGAATATTCAAGACCGATTTCCTTTAGGATGGACTGGTTGGATCTTCTTGCTGTCCAAGGGACTCTTCTTTTGCTTAATGATTATCATATGGGGTTTTTATACGTTGTGCCAATATAATTCTGAAAACTTTATAAACATTCACTTATTCATTGTTTACAAATACTCTATACAAGGTGGGTGCATTTATTATCTTGATTTTATAAGAGAGGAAACTGAAGCCAGAGAATTTAAGTCATCTGTTCAAGGTCACACAGGCAGGATTCA
Source organism: Neotragus pygmaeus (assembly GCA_006410875.1). Taxonomy (NCBI): domain Eukaryota; kingdom Metazoa; phylum Chordata; class Mammalia; order Artiodactyla; family Bovidae; genus Neotragus; species Neotragus pygmaeus. The sequence continues at coordinate 889,842 of SJYV01054924.1, forward strand.
AATTCAGGCTGCCTGAGGTTTTAACCACTATGATGTCCCGCTTCCCTTGGTAGATGAAAAACCCAAGACTCAAATAGAGGACGTGACTTGCCTGAGGCCACAGAGCTGGGGTGGGGGAGGGAGATGGACAGCAGCTGGCCCTCCTGACTCCAAGCTCAGTCCTGGTTTTCCTCCCCAGCAGTGCTCTTTCTCACTCCATGTTTGTTGATTACTGTACACTGGTTGGGAAACTTCTTTGCTAGAACAGCCTGCCCCAAAGTTGAGGCAGACAGTATATAGACACTCAATACCAAAGGATGAACAGGTTCATGGAGGTACCAAAGACAGCTGTGGGAGTACCTAGCAGGACACTGACTCACCCTGGTAATAAAAGGAGACTTCCAGAAGTCTGACCCTTGAGTGGAGTCTTCAAGTTCAAATGGGAACTTTTCCAGAAAGACAGGGAGACATAAGGCATCCCAGACTAAGGAAAACCATTGTGAAGAGTTTGGTTCAGCCCTGAGCAAGGGTGGGGGCAGAAATAATTGCACAAGGAGGATCATGAAATGCTTCTGAGAGAGTCAGGATACTGAAGTCCTGACCCCCAAATCTGCCCATATCTCAGAGTAGCCTCAGTATTCCCATCCACAAAATGGGAGTGGCAGTAGAAGGTTGGTGTCTAAGGGCCCTGTCAGCTCCAACTTTCAGCTGGTGGAGTCAGGATGGATTTGAACAGGAGGAAAGTTTTTATATGAAGGCAGGAAGCAAGGGAAAGAAGGTCATTCTTGGAAGAGGGAACCATAGGAACAAAAGTCCAGAGGAAAGAGAGTGTAGGGCAGGTGTTGAAAATGGTAAGGAAAGGCTATAGTTGTAATACAGTATCTCTGGGATGGTACAGACAGAGGAAAGCATGTAAAAATGTTTTATCAGTCTGGATTTTTAAGTTACAACTCAAAGGAAGGAAAAGAAAGGAACTATTGATTTATGAAACTGAGAAGACCAGAGTACTGACTTCAGGCAGGGCTGGATCCAGGAGCTGATGTGTTATTATGTGGACCTTGTCTCTCCTGCCAACTTCGTTTGATTTCTACATCATCATTTTCACTCTCAGGGAGTTTCTAACCTCACAGAAGCAAAGGTAACCATCAGCACCTCCAGCATCCACCACACAAACTATACTCCTAATGAAAAAATAGATAGGCAAATCCACTCGTGGCGTTATCCTGGGCCTTTTTCTTTCCCTCATGTCTAACATTACATCTATCCTCAAATCTGATTGGATTTACCTATAAAAGAGATCCAGAATCTGCCCCCACATCTCTCCACCTCCACTGATAACAGCCCTGTCCAAACCACCCTCATCTCTATTCTGTTATTTGAGATATTACATTCATGTGGATGAGAACACAACCAGATATATACACCTGGTTCAATGAGTTGTCACACAGTCAACACATGATGTAACCTCCATCAAGACACAGAACACTCACAGCACCCCCAGAAGCCTCCCTCAAGGTCTTCCTCGTTAATACCCCCTCAACAGTGTATCCTTTTATGTGTCTGAGTCACCATCCCTCTCTCTTGGTTCAGTGCACCAGTTCCTGGCTGTCTCAAGCGTGCACGCTTGCCTCTCTTGGTTAATTTGGTTAATTTAGTCAATTCAAAGATTCTGTAAAGTGTATCTCAAAAGATCTTCCTTTGTCTGCCCAAGCCCTCCCACAGTTCCCATTTCACTTATTATAAAAGACACAGTTCTTACCGTGGCCTGCAAGGTCCTACACAACCTGGCACCTCATCTCCTCTCCCAAGTCACCCCCCTTCCCTCAGCATCCCCTGCTCCAGGCACACCGGCTCCTTTCTGTTCCTCAAACACTCCCAGGAACACATGCACAGGACCATTGTGCTTGTCTGGCCCCATTATCTGGATGGAATCATCTTCTTCCCCCTTACACCCATATCGCCATGGTTAACTCTATCATCACCCCCTTCAAGTCTGTGAAGGTTCCATCCTGATGCCTGCTCCCACCCAAGATGGAATAACAGGAACTGAATTTATTCTCCCACTTGAAAGAACAAAAACAAACCAACCAAACAAACCAAAAATACCAAGACAAAAGACATGAAATGGCAGTTTTCAAGGCAGTGGGTATCAGGCAATGAAGAACAGTGATTGCTGAGTGAGGAGAAGCAAGCAATATGAGCCCTGTGATTACTCAGGTTTACTGCTTGGGAGGAGTTTACAGATCCTAGTACAGGAAGGAGGTGATGCCCAGCAGACACTCTGAGTTAAGGAAATGCAGCTGAGAGTCCACGAAGACCAAGGAAAGCAGAGTTTTCCCTGGTGGCTTCAGTGGTAAAGAATTTACCTGCTATGTGAGAGACCCAGGTTCAATGCTGGGATAGGGAAGATACCCTGGAAAAGAGAATGGCTACCCACTCCATTCTTGCCTGGATAATTCTATGGACAGGGGAGCCTGGCAGGCTACTACTGAGCAACTAACACTTTCACTTTCACACCAGGAGAGAGCTGCACAAAATGAGAATTCTAGAACTCTTCAGGAAGTTCCCCTATCCTAGAATATTACACTGAGTACTGGTTGGTGCTTTTGTGTAACAAAAATACTCTGGGCTGGGAAAAACATGGTTAAAGATTAGAGAGCAGTGCCTAGCAGTCACACAGGACCAAATATAGTACCAAATAGAGAAAAACCATAATTCATGGGTTATGGTTAGAGTAATCAGGAAGGTCGTCTCTCAGTATTGGTACAGAATTAGCCTTTAACAGAGCACTGCTCTGGACACAGTCAACAAATCATAATAGCAAGACCTGAAAAGATCAAAGTATTTCCAAGCAACCTAATTGAATCTCATAGCAAAACTCAAGATTTATCAGTTCAGTTCAGTTGCTCAGTTGTGTCCGAATCTTTGCAACCCCATGGACTGCAGCACGCTAGGCTTCCCTGTCTATCACCAACTCGCGGAGCTTACTCAAACTCATGCCATCCAATCATCTCATCCTTTGTCATTTCCTTCTCCTGCCTTCAGGGTCTTTTCAAATGAGTCAGTTCTTCCCATCAGGTGGCCAAAGTATTGAAGTTTCAGCTTCAGGATCAGTCCTTCCAATGAATATTCAGAACTGATTTCCTTTAGGATGGACTGGTTGCATCTCCTTGCAGTCCAAGGGACTCTCAGGAGTCTTCTCCAACACCACAATTCAAAAGCATCAATTCTTTGGCACTTAGCATTCTTTACAGTCCAACTCTCACATTCATACTCAACTACTGGGAAAACCATAGCTTTGACTAGATGGACCTTTGTTGGCAAAGTAATGTCTCTGCTTCCAAATATGCTGTCTAGGTTGATCATAGCTTTTCTTCCAAGGACCAAGTGTCTTTTATAGAAATATAAAAGTCTATAGCATCCACCAAAGGTAAAATTCACAATGTCTGGCATCCAAATGAAGATTATAGGCATGCAAAAAGGCAAGAAAACATGGCCCATAGTGAGGACAATAATGAATCAGTTGAAACTGACCCAGAACTGACACAGAAGTGGTAGATAAGAACATTAAAACAATTTTTAAAACTGTATTCTATATGTTCCTAAGTGAAACAGACAAGTGGAAGATATAAAAAGATCCAAATCAAACTTTTAGAAATGAAAATTACAATATCAGAAATGAAAAATATGCCAGAGTTAATGGCTGACTAAACATGGCAGAAGAAAAGATTAATGAATTTGCAGACACAGCAAAGAAAAACCATCCAAAATGGAACATGTAGAAGGGGAAAAACAAGAAAAGTATCAAGAAATGTGGAACAACTTCGAATAGTCTCCTGCTGCTAAGTCACTTCAGTCGTGTCTGACTCTGTGCGACCCCATAGACGGCAGCCCACCAGGCTCTCCCCCGTCCCTGGGATTCTTCAGGCAAGAACACGGGAATGGGTTGCCATTTCCTTCTCCAATGCATGAAAGTGAAAAGTGAAAGGGAAATTGCTCAGTTGCATCCTACTCTTGGCAATCCCATGGACTGCAGCCTACCAGGCTCCTCCGTCCATGGGATTTTCCAGGCAAGAGTACTGGAGTGGGGTGCCATCACCTTCTCCGTCAAATAGTCTAATATATGTGAAACTGAGTTCCCCAAAGGAAAGGAAAATTTGAAAAAGAATGGTTGAATATATTCCAAATCTGATGTAAACTATGAACTCACAGATGCAAGAAGTTTAACAAACCTCAAGCACAAAAAAACAGAAAATTACCTCTCATGATCAAATGGCTCAAAACTGGTGACAAAGAGGAAAATATTTTTTAAACTGTCAAAACAAAAAGTTAAGTACAGAGGAACAAAGATAAGGATAATGGCAAATTTCTTATTGGACACATGGAAGGGAGAAAATAGTAGAGCCACATCTTAACTTACTGAAAGAAAAATAAATAGGTCAACATAGATTTCTGTTCCCTGTTAATGTATCTTTCAAACATGAAAGTGAAGTAAGATGTCTTCAGACATACAAAAGCCGAAAGAATTCTTTACCAACAGATCTGCACTACAAAAAATGATAAATGCACCTCTCTCCTGCACATGTCTTTTCAGGCAGAAGAAAAATGATACCAGACAGAAATCTGAATCTATAGAGGAATAAAGAGCAAAGGAAAAAATGCTAACTACATGAGTAAATATATAAGATTCTATATTATCATTTAGTTGTCCTTAAAAGGTAATTTGCTGTTTAAACAAAAATAATAATATTTGGTGGAGTTTGTAACATCTACATAAGTAAAATGCATGACAATAATAGCATTAAGGTCAGGAAGAGAGAAATGGAAGTATACTATTATAAGGTTCTTACACTACATATGAAGTGGTATAATATCACTTGACAGTAGACTGACAAGTTAAAGACATATACCATAAATGCTAATGCAAAGCTGAAATAACAAAATGAGGAATTATAGATGATAAGCCAATAAAGAAGGGAAAATGGAATAATGAAAAGCGCTCAGTTAATCAGAAATGAGGCAGAAAGAGGGACTATTCTGACAGTCCATTGGTTAGGACTTCGCTTTCTAAAGCAGAGGGTGTGGGTTTGATCTCTGGTCAGGGAACTAAGATCCCACATGCCTCAGGGCCAAAAAATCAAAATATAAAACAGAAGCAGTGTTGTAACAAATTTAATAAAGACTTTTAAAAATGATCCACATCAAAAAAGAAAGAAAGAAATGAGGCAGAAAAAGAATAGGAAAGAGCAAATGGGACAGAGAAAGAAAATATGAGATAATAGGCTTAAACCAGAGAAGGCAATGGCACCCCACTCCAGTACTCTTGCCTGGAAAATCCTATGAACAAAGGAGCCTGGTAGGCTGCAGTCCATGGGGTCACCAAGAGTCGGACACGACTGAGTGACTTCCCTTTCACTTTTCACTTTCATGCACTGGAGAAGGAAATGGCAACCCACTCCAGTGTTCTTGCCTGGAGAATCCCAGAGACGGGGGGAGCCTGATGGGCTGCCGTCTATGGGGTCGCACAGAGTCGGACATGACTGAAGTGACTTAGCAGGAGCAGCAGCAGGCTTAAATCGAATCATATCAATAATCACATTAAACGTAAATGGTCTAAACACTCCCAATTAAAAAGCAGAGATTGTCAGATTGAATTTTTATAAAGACCCAAATACATGCCATCTACCAAAACAGAAACAAAACCACACATCCATTTCAGATATAAAGACACACGTTAAAAGCACAAGGGTGGAAAAAGATATACCATACCAACACTAATTAAAAGAACACTAGAGTGGTTATAGGCTAATGTCAGATGAAGTTCATTTCAGAGCAAAGAATCTTACCAGGGATAGATGAGGTCATTTCATAACAAGTAAGGGATTGATTAATTAAGAGCATAAAACAATTTTAAACGTTTATACTCCTAACGGCAGAGATCTAAAATATGTACAGCAAAAGCTGGTAGACTTCCAAGGAGAAACAAATCCATAGTTATATATTGAGATTTCAAATTTCAATAAATAAAAGAACAAATAGAAAATCAAATATTACCTTCTTAGTGTGTCCTACCTTGACCATCAATTTGAATTGTGCTCCCTCACTCCCTACCCCTCTCTCCTGCACATGTCATCTTCTAACAAATTGTGTGTCTATTTATTAATATTTAAATTTATTTATTTGTATAATCCAAGAACAATGTCTGGCACTTAAAAGATTCTTTAAATAACAACAACAAAAAGAACTGTTGAATAAAAGCATGATTGAAAGACTGTTAGTTGCTATCATTATGACAAATCATGTGACTCTGCATGGAGTCTTTCTCTTTTGTTACTTCAGTGAGTAGACCCCAACAAAAATCAATATTGGGGTCCCAGAATTCTAGAACACAAGGGCAGAAATCATAGACATTCAGAATGTTCATGTAAGATGTATAGGATGTTAATATTCTAGAACGTCAGAGTCTACAACTCTGAAGTCTTAGAATGTTTAGAGCCAGAACATTAGAATAAGGGACTAGATTTGACAAGGGATCTAAACTTAGTCTGTACTGGGGAGAGGAGGGATGGGCACTCAGAGTCAAATAGTATTCTCTTTATTCCACTTGCTGGTTCTGGGTGTCTCCTAACTTTAGTACCCATCAGTTCAGTTCAGTCGCTCAGTTGTGTCTGACTCTCTGCATAGGGAGGTATATACCCAGCTCACTAATTCAGCTTAGCAAGGCAAATGGACTAAGAAACTTCACCCATGGCCTCAGGGGTTGTGGGAATGAGGGAAGTTGGGCCGGGGGAGGGAAAGGAGGGGAGGAAGGGGAGGCTGTATTTCTCCATTTTAATTCAGCTTCTACTCACAGGGCCCCTTCTGGACTATAAACCCGTGAGACCTTTCCGTCATGCAAGACTGGAGGCTGTCATTATCAGAAGGAACCACCACCACCACCTGCACAGGACTAAGGGGGAGAGCCCACAGCAGACTGAGCCAGCCCATCATCCCAGGGACCCTGCCCCTGAGATGGCCACAGAACTGGCTGGGGGACTTAGGTCCCTGGGAGTAGAGAGATAGGCTGCAGAGAGTCAGGGTGGCCTCATTCCCCGGGCATCGGGGCATCCTGGTGGTGGTGGGGAGGGGATGTCCAGCAAGTGGGGCCCACATACCAACTCAGTTGTCCTGCTTTGTTTTTATCTCCAGCTCTATCATCTCATGACTTCTGTGTTCATCTTCTTTCTCATCCATCTCTCAGACTAGATTGTGAGCCTGTGAGGACAACAAGCAGCTCTGCTTTGCTCATGCTGTCCTAGCATCTAGAGGTGTGCTTGTGAACTCTGCAAACAGTGAGTATTCAGTCGAATGAAGCTGCTTCGCCAGCCCTCTCCTCAGGGATTCTGTGCACACTGGGTCACACCCTTATTATGAGCACTAGTGAAGGCTAAGAATCCTTTACTCAAAACTCGAACCCTTCACAAGCCGGTGCAGAACACACACACACACACACACACACACACACACACACAC
>SJYV01054924.1:899394-948441 GCA_006410875.1 Neotragus pygmaeus
CCGCGGGGCGGCGCATAATGAAGTGTGCAAAAAGTTAATTTGCTCGGCGATTCGCTGCTAGCCGTAATCAAAGGCGGGCGGCGGGGAGGGCGGGAGTGGAGAGTATGCTCTCCCCCCGACCCTCGACCCAGACTGCGATCCCGGGGGACGCCGGGGGAGGGGACCCAGGACAGCCCCCAGCGCCGGAGCAAGGGTAGAGGTCTCGAGACGCGCGTTCCACTCCTCCACTTCCGCCGGCCGAGTGTCCCAAGCGCCGCTCGCCTTTCCTTCAAACACAAAGGTTGACATTTCTGGAGCGTTCAGTCCGGCCCGGCTCTGTGCCAAGCGTTTCCGGGCGTGATCTCCACTCTCATCCTGGGGAGGTAGGGCCAGTGATCATCACGTTTTGCAGCAGAGGAGCCCGGAGCCCAGAGATGCTTAGGAAGTGATCCAAGGTCACACGCGGGGCTCTAGAAAGGCTCGGGAGCCTTAGCTGAAAACCGGCACAGTGGAAGGGCGTCAAAGACAAAATACATCAGACAATGGGAGAGGTGATTTTTTTTCAAGCTCCTGCAATGGAGAAGCGCCCGCGAGCCCAAGACCACGGTGTCTGGGCTGGGCCGATTTGTCAGACTTTCATAGGGTGGAGCAGACAGGTTACAGGTGGGGGATGTTTTACAATCAGGGGAATTCATCTCAACCAGCTGAACAGGAAATGTTTATCTCTGTGTCTAGTTTCAGATGGCACAAACAGTTCTAACCTCAGCTAATCAACCAGGAGACAAAGACTGGAAAGGTCTTTGTTTGGCCTTAGAAGGCTCAGGCAAAAGGGAAAAGGTCACAGACAAACAAACAAGGGGAGTCCAGTCTTAGGGGAGCCATGGGAAAGATGGATAGAGTCTCACCTAAGTATTATGGAGTGGTGGAGTCTTATGGTGGTGGCTTGCAGTAAGCCATTTACCAGAACAAAATGGGTAGAGGGACTGCAAAAAAACAAAAGGTTGAGATTTCTTAACCATCCATATTTTCTATGGGCACAGGTAAAGTTTCACATTGTCAAAAGGTGGGCAGATGGGAAGGCAGAAGCTCTGATTTCCTGTGACAGCAGCTTTGCTGAGTGGTTTAGAACTGCTGCCTGGTGAAGCACTCGCCCTCAATAAATATAAATGCCCCTTTAGGCAGCTCCCCTGGGGTTGTGACCTTGGGCAACTCATTTGACCTCTCCTCATACAATAAGAGCCACAATCAAATACCCACCCTATAAGACATAGTCCCCCACATACAAACAAGTTCCTTTCCAAGAGTGTGTTGGTAAGTCCAGTTTGTTCATAAGTACAACAAAGTCACCCTAGGTACCCAACTAACACACCTAGCTATATAATGCTGTACTAGGTTTATAATACTATTCACACAAATAATACATTAAAAAAACACAAAAAATAAAACATTTTAAATCTTACAGTACAGTATCTTGAAAAGTACAGGGGTACAGTACAGCAACTGGCATACAGGGCACATTCACGTCTTTGAAAGTTCCTAACTTAAAGTGTGTATGTGGGGGACTTACTGTATTATTATCAGTGAAAGCCTACACAGTAAGCACCAAGCAACATGGATCGTGGTAGGTGCATCATTCCTGTTAGTATGAGTGCTAGCATTTTCTCAGAAACCAGAGGTGTCAGGATTTGAATTCAAGCAACATGGTTTCAGAAACTGCGAGCTCACCCAGGTGCACAGCCAGATCTCTGTGTACTGCTTCAGTTCTCCAACACCAGATACATCCAAAACATGTGTCCCAGGTACTGGGGGTACAAGAAAAGGAGCAGGCCCTGCCCTCCTGGAGTGGGTCATCCTGCGAGGCTGGCCAACCCCAGACAATAGCAGGAATACCACAGTGGCCATGGGAGCATAGCAGAGGTGCCAAACCTGGGCTTAGGGCTGGCTTTGGGAAGGCATGGTGGACATGCCCCAGATGCCCAGGACAACTGGCACAGAGGAGTGGCAGCCATGACCCGAGCCCCATCAGATTTCCACCCAGATCCCCTCCTCAAGAAGCAGCTTCCACACCCTGGAGCTGACTAGTGGCTCCTGAATCCTGGTTCTCTGATCCGTTGCCCAGGCCTGTCCCTGAGCCCAGGCAGGACCAGGAGACTGGAGAGGAAGCCCTGGAGGGTGACAAGAGCCAGGCGTGCAGGCGAGAAGGGGCGGGATTACCGCCAAGCCAAGATTTATGGGCCCGATCATAATAATGAAAGAAAGAAAGAAAAAAGGGACGCGTGTTCGGCAATGCCCAGGGACCAGGGCTGCTGCCCTATTACCAAAAATGTCGTAGCTCTCGACTCTGCAAATTAGCATAAAACATGCTGTTTTGCATCTATTTGCATGTAATTTACATGCTAATAACTTGACGCCACAATGCACCCAGTCCCCTAAGTGGCTTCTGGTCCTTGCTTTTCTCCCAGCTCCTGCCCCTTGTCTTGCTTTGAGAAAACCAGGGTATCTTGGTTCTAGGCTAGGCTGAGCCATTCAATCCCTGTGGGACCTGGGCTGGTCCCTGTCCTTCTCTTGAGTCTCAGTTTCCCTGACTGTGAGCTGAAGGAGACAAACTGAGCAGGAGTTCTCAAATTATGCTCCAGTATTACCCTTGAGGGCTGCAGACACAGAGACGGGGAAGCAGGTGGGGCAGGCACCCCCTCCCTCTATCCCCTTGAACAGCTGGGCTTCTGAGTAAAATTTCTCTTGAGCAATGCAGAGCCTCTTGTTAAAAACAAAGACCAAAAAGTTTGCAAACAAACAGAATCAGTTATCTTAGAGTCTTTCTAAGTCTTTCCAGTTCAATGTTCTCTAAAGATTTGAATAATAATACCAATCAAAGTTAAATATAGCACTTACCATGGGACAAGCAGTGTTCTAAGCACCAGGCACAGTCTTCTAAGCACACATAACTCAGTCTTCAGACAACCTTTGAAATAGATGATATTATTATACTCCCATTTTATAGATGAGTAAACTGAGGCACTGAAAATAATTTACCTAGGTTCAAACAGCCACTACATGATAAAGTGAAGATTCAGACAGTCTATCTCTAGAGTTTACATTGAATTTAGTCAAGTCAACCCTTCCATTGTACAGATGAGGATACTGAGGCCCAGAGAGGGAGACTGAAAATTTCTAAGCATCACAGCTAAACTGGCACTTGAACCTTGCTGCCTGCATGAGCCCCAGGCTCTTTGCCATCTGGGGAAAGGTGAACAGAAAAGGGAAGTCTGGAGTTTCATAGGTGCCCAGGACTACTTCTCTCTGGGTCCAAAGGGCTTGCCAGGGTGAGACATGCTTTCTACCCAGGTTACTATCAGAGCCTGCTTCCTCCTCCTCAGCCAGCCTCATCCCAGCTGGTGGACCTTGGGGAACAGGCCCTGAAACCAGCCAGGATGAGGCCCTAAATCAAGACAGACAGCAGGCTAGTGAGAGCACCAGGTGTGCCTGTCAGAGCCAGCACACAATGCCCTGGCCGGCTGTGCAGGTGGAGCCACTGCCCAGGGGGCTCCGCTGCAGGGGGCTGTGGGGCTTTATCTCTGCAGAGGCAGACAGTGCCAGGCCAGCAGGTGCTCAGCACTCCCCCTTGGGGGTCTGGCTGGGAAACCCCCAGATGTAGGGACGACTGGCCTGCCCGAGCGGTGCCCCCTGTGGGTCTAGTCATCGCTCTCTCAATTCAGCATCCCTCGATAGCACCCTGGCCCTTCTCGCATCTCTTTCTGACCTGCCACCTCTCAACCTGCTCCAGCCACCTGGCCTTCTCTCTGCTTCTCCCCCACACCTCCAAGCTCAGTCCTACCTGGCCCCGTTGCACTTGCTGTTTCCTCCAACTGGAACACCCTGCTTGGCTGCTTCGTGCCCTTCAGATCTCAGCTCCAGCCCTCAAACCTTCCCTGACCACACCCTCCAAAGCTCTGCCTCCCCTCCCCCTCACTCCCTAGCACTTAACCTTGATGTCTTCTCGGCCATTATTACAATCTGAATTTATCTTGTTTATTTATGTGTCTCCTCATTTAGTGCCTGTCTCCACCACTAGACCCTCACTCCAAGAGAGTCAGGACCATGTCTGTCTTATAGAAATATAGTTCTCAATAAATATTTGTTGAAGGAAGGAAATAAAGAGGGAAGACAGTAGCTGCTGAAGATTTATTTGCTTAGTTTCCACCACCTCCCCCTCCCCAACTCTGCCCTAGAATGCTAGCTCCATGGTGGGCAGGGGATGGGGGGGCGGCGGGTACAGGCATTTATGCCTGTTTTTGTCATCTCTGTGATTCCCAGAGGCTAGCACTGTGCCTGGCACACAGTAGGTGTTCAATAAATATTTATGCCTGAATGAGCTGAGTGTGTAAGATCCCTGTACTGGAAGCCAGGAGACCTGGCTTCCTTGCCAGTAATGCCCTTGATGGTGGGTAGGATTCTGGGCAAGTTCCTTCCTTCTGGGGACCTCCGTCTCCATCTCCTCATCTGAAGCCTGGACTTTGGAATCCCTGCCACCTTCACCAGGACCACAGAAGGGAGAGTGCAGTCTGTCCTCACTCCTCCCTGGGGAGGCAAACGGGGCAGCTGGTGGAGCTCCAGGGAATAGGGCCTGAAATCGGCCAGGATAAGCCCCAGGAGGCAAGGGGCAGAGAAACCTGGGTTCCAATCAGGACATGGCTATTACCTGGCTGCATGGCCTTGGAGGAGTCCCTGTTCCTCTCTGAGCCTCCATTTCCTCATTTGCAAAAGGGACACAGTAGCTGTGAGGACTGCCACAAGATGACAGAAGGGAGCACTGTGTACCATGCCCACAGTTGTCATTTCTCATCAGCAAGGCAGTGCAGCAAGGAGATCACGCCACGCCTCTACCCAGCACGTTTGTCTCTTATCTATAGAAGGAAGTCCTAAGGGTACCAACCTAACAGGGCATTGAGGATGGACTGAGATGGGAAAATGTTATGTATGTACCTGGCAAATGGCAGGGACTTTTACAACCACAGCCCTTAAAGTCTTTAACTGCCTCTGTGGCTGATCCTGATTATGGATTTCCCAAATCATTGGAGCACAGAGGAGACTGAGGGTGAGAGTGGGTGTGGGTGTGGTTTGAGTTCAGTGTTGGGGGCGGGCTGGGGAGGATGAGGCAGCAGAGGTACAAGGTCAGGATAAGATCAGGCAGTCCTGAGAGCTGGATAAGGAGTTAGCCTTTATAGTGGGAGCAGGGGGAGCTACAGGATGCTTTAAAGCAGGGAAACAAGATGACATGAGTTTAAAAACTCTCACTCTGGTATGGCTGGGATTACTGGTGGTTTCCAAGCCTACGGTCTCCCTTTCCCTTAGTATTAGGGCCCTGTAGACATTGCTGAACACATGGACACTGGAATAGGGACCACACTTCCTAGCCTCTTACAGTTAGGTAAGGCCATGTGTCTCCATCCTGGCCCAGAGGAGGAAAGAAGAATACCACGTGCACTTTCTGAGAGAGGTCCTTAAAGAGAGGCAGAGCATTCTTTGCCTCTTCCCCCTTCCCTCTGGCCTGAATGTAAATACGATGACTGGAGAATGAGCAGCTATTTTGGGCCATGAGGTGTTGAGGAGTGTAGAACAGAAAGACAGAAGGAATCTGGGTCCCTGTGGACCAAAGAGTGATCTTGCTAGCTTAGGACAGCCGGCCTCTGGACTGTTTATGAGAAAGAGAAATCAGTGTTTGTCTCCTTTAAGGCACTCTTCTTTGGAGTTCTCTTCCACTCACAGCCAGCTCCAAAACAGATGCAGTTGGCACAGGTGATCTTGGAGCACTGTGGCCCGTCTTGAGGTACACAGGGCAGAGAACTCACCTGGGTCTTTTTTCTGCTCATATTGGCCCTGAAGCCCCCGGCCTTTGCAGCCAAGCTCTGCCTGTCCAAAGGCACAGCCCAGGTCAGCCCAACTGGTGGGCATCCCTGGCTGGGCCAAGCTCATGAGGAACTAAGATCAGGACTCCTACTGAGTCCTTCACAGAGAAGGGCTTCTCAGAGTCCTCCTCAGAGCTTCAGAGCTCTGAGAGGCAGGGCAGGGAGAAGACAGTAGACAATGGCAGGATGGCACTGTCCATCCCAGTGGCCACTTCAAGCCCCTTCTCAGCCTCTGCACATGGCACCGTTCTTGGTGCCCTTTCCCAAACTCTCAGATTCCACCGCAGCGCCCTCCTGCAGCCCCTAAGGCCTTCAATTTGACATCTAATCTCCTCTCTGGCCCACCGTGTCCTTGAGGATGGTGTGCAGCTTTGAATGGGACTCATGAGGACAAATCCCCTCTCTCAGGTGCTCTGTAACTTGGAGGAACTCATTGAAGCATCTTGGATTTAATTTCCTCCTCTGTGAAACTGAGATGATTATAACAACTACTTCCTGAGTCAATGCAAGGGTTCCAATTATTGACTGTTGAGTAACAACCCACCCCAAATACAGTGTTGTTAACCAGTTTCTTAAACTCATAGATTCGTATGGGTCAAGAATTCAGACAGAGCACATGGGGGATGGCTTCCTGCCATTCTACAGTACCTGGGGCCTCCGTTGGAAAGAACTGAAGACCAGGCACCAGAAGCATCAAAAGGAGTCTGCCCTTACATGTCTGGCTTTTACATGCCCTCACAAGCCTAGCTCAGCTGAGGCTATTAGCTGGAACAGCTATATGCGGCCTCTCCTTGGGTCATGAGCTTCCTCATAGCATGGCAGCTGGGTTCCAAGAGCGAGTGTCCATCCCCTGAGACCCAAGCACAGGTGATTATGGCCACATCTAACCTATCCTCAGAAGTCACACAGTGTCACTTCAGCTATATTTTATTTCTACAAACCGTCACAGGAGGGGTCATAGACCCCGCCCCTTGACAGGAAGAGAGTCAAGGAATTTGGAGCCATATTTTTTTAAAATGCTTGAACAATGTGTAGCTCATCATGAGGGCACATTAAATGTTAGCTGGAAGAAGTGGCAGTAGTGAAATAGTGGCAGGGTTCAATCCTGTATATACTGAAATAGCCATAAGACACTAGGCATAAAAAAGTTAATGGAGGAGGCACAGAAACAGGTCCCTGGAACCTAACATCCCCACTAGGCTGAAAGACAGAGTTTGGATAATAAGAGCTAATAGATATTGAGTGCTTACTAGATGGCAGGCACAGAGCCAAGTACTTTCCATGCATGATCTTATATAATCCACATAGCAACTTAAGAGGCAGGTCTTAGCTTCCCACCCATTTACTGATGAATAGCCAGGGCTCAGAGAAGTGAGGGCTACCCGGTGGTGCTAGTGGCAAAGAATCTGCCTGCCAATGCAGGAGCATAAGAGATGAAGGTTCAATCCCTGAGTCAGGAAGATCCCCTGGAGAAGGGAATGGCAACCCACTCCAGTATTCTTGCCTGGAGAATGCCAGAGATAGAGGAGCCTGGCGGGCTACAGTCCAAGGCATCTCGAAGAGTCAGACACAACTAAGCGATTGATACCTTCATACCAGATAAGCGAAGGGTCTTGCCCGAGCCCACACAGCTAGGAAGAGGCACAGTCAGGATTTGAACCTAAGCAGCAGGTTGTCAGAGCTGAGCAGCAGGTTGTCAGAGCTGGTCCTCATTTCCCAAGACGAAGCTGGGCACTAGCCAGCCTGCCAGGTGGAACAGGCCATCCTGACTGTTTGGTGACAGACAGGGAGGGCTTGTGCTACTGGATGGAGAGCCAGGACCAGGAGGTTTGTCAGCTGCAAGCCCACAGTCACAGGCTGGGGAAGGGGGCCAAGACCTCCGTCTGGAGGGATGGGGGAGGGGGGCAGTGAAGACAGCCCAAAGAGCAAGATAGAACCCCCATCCAGAGGCAGCAAAGCACCAAGGGATGAAGATAAAGCCTGGGTCACCAGAACTGAGCCTCAAGATCCCAGGGGGCCTCTGACCTCTGTTCCCTGGAGCATCCACCAGGCAGTCACTGGTCCCCCACCTGGAGCAGGACTCAGCCTGCCACTGGAAGCCAGGAGGACTCGGTGTAGTGGGAGGAGCAGGAGGATGGGGAGGGAGCACCACTCCATACCCCAGCCAGGAGGGGACTCACCACAGTTCCAGGTGCGTAAGGGAGGCAGCACACTGTCAGGGGGTGGGTGGCTCTCTCCCACTGCCGGTGGGGCGCTGCTGGCCTTGGCTCCTCTTCTCAGCTGCTCTCTTTCCCTTCCTTCCTTTCTTATTTCCAGCCAGCCCTCCTTCCATGCTTCCTTCTGTCCTTTCTTCCATGCCTTATTTCCATGCTTCCCTCTTTTTCTCTTTCCCTCCTTCTTGCCTTTCTGGCATTCCTTCCCCCTTATGAAATCTCACAGGGAGAAGCTACATTCCCCAAAGGCAAGGGTCAATCTGGTCCGAACCTGGTCATGACCATGGACTTCTTCATAAAATGAAGCATGTCTGCTGAGCCATCACAAAGCTAGCCCTAAGGGTGTCACGAGTCTGTGATGAGTTCCTTCAACTCTCCCCAAATCAGATACTGTATCTGCCAAGTCTTCTCTACCCCAGAGTCAGAGGGCATCTCCCAGAGCACATGAGTACCCTGAGTGTTACTAGACGGCAGCTTCAGGGGCACTGGATTATGAGCTGGATCGCCTTGGCCTAATTGCTCAGTGCCTCTGCGCCCTGGTTTTCTTGGCTGAAACCACTTCACAGGTTGAGAAGAGGGTGGGACAGAACAACACAGTTGTGCCCATTGTGCCCAGTCCCAGGAGGACTCTGTCTCCACCAGTTCCATGCTGGCACAGGCCTCTGACCTTTCTCCCAGGCCCATGGGGCGGAGCCAACTCCCAGCTGACACTGGCAAGCAGCTAGGAGGGTGGACCGGCAGGCTGTCAGGGCCGGCCTTGTGCCCAGAGAACCTTCTGTGCCACTGTTCCTCGGCCAGGCAGGCCCAGCCCACCAGCCACTTCCCGTGTCCCTGGCAGGACAAGGCTGGAGGCCCCTCCTCTCTGCCTCTTGCTCAGTTGACCATGGTGGCTACCCTCCTCCCCCCAGGCCCTGGAAACAGAAGTCTCCAATATAAATGCAAATTTGCTGTGGTCCCCAGTCTCAGGCTGGCAGCTCCAGCCTGTACTGCAGGCTGGGGACCTGAGCTGACACTGGCCCAGAGAAGATAAGCCCCTCTGGGCCACCCCCGCCCCAGGCCCTGCCCACTCCTCAGCCTGTCAGCTCCACAAAGACCCCAGGTAGGCCCAGGCCTTCCCCTTCCCTGCCCCAGAATGCCTGTGATGAGCTTGCGAAGCCCCCCTCACTATAATCATTCAGAAGGACTGCAATCCTCAAATAGTGGTGATATTCTACCTCCTGAGCCTCCTATGCTAGCCTCCTGGGCTGGCAGGGGCAAAGCCTCAAAGCAGAGAGAAGGGCAAGCAACATGGGTCAATCTCTACCCTCATTACCCACCAAGCTCAGGGTCACCACTAGCCCACAGCATCCCTTTGTGTGAACTAGAAACAGCCACTCCCTCTTCCTGGTGCTAGGTGGCCTCTTAGCTTACCCTCTTAGCTGGGTACCCTTGAGCCCAGCACTTGCACAACTGTAAGCATGGCCCATCTTCCCTTTGGGACTTGGCCGGAGGGATTACCTGGAGAGACCTCTGGGTATTGTACAACTCCTCGAACACAGAGGCCCTAGAACTGGACAGGGCAGTCCCGTGGGTACGAGCTCTTCCAGCTCAGGTGTCTTATCATCCTTCCACTCCTAGGTCCCAGACCCTCCTGCCCATAAGCCACCACTCTAGGACACTTACCAAGGGAGCCAGGTGACCCCGGCAGAAGCACCTGGGAGCCAGCCGAGACTGAAGTGGCATGGGCCTGAGGTCACGAGAGGGCTGGGTACAAATCCAGCTCATCCATGCTGCCCGCTCCAGTGTCACCTCCTCGGAGAAGCCTCTCCTGATGGCCTCACGGGGCACAGTCCTCTCCTTACCTCCAGAAAGCATATCTTTTTGCCCTGTTGGTTTTCTCCATAGCAGTTATCATTATGTGAAATTGCCTCATTCATGTTTGTCTTTCCGTGGTGGCTTTCTGCCTTCCTGCTTTCTGCCTTACTTTTGTCTTACTGGAATTCAAGTTTCTATAAGAGCAACATGAACTGATAACATGAATTGATAACTTCTCCCTCGACACTTTCTGGGAAGTGATGGCTCCGATACCAGAAGGTGAGTGTAAAGTGTTCATGGAGACAGCCAAGGTTGCTTAGCAGAGAGCCAGCATACAGCAGGCACTCAATAAATGCTAATGGTTATTGTTGTTACTGTTGTTATCAAAGGGTTGTGGGTGTACTGGCCCCAGAGGTCCAAGTCCTGATATACTTCTTCACAAATTCCAAAGCCACCACTAGAGCCAAGTCCTCCTCTCCCATGTATTCAGCCCATAAGCATGTGTGTGCACGTGTGTGTGTGTGTGCACGTGTGTGTGTACGTGTGTGTGTGTGTGTGTGAGTCACTCAGTCATGTCCAACTCTTTGCGACCCCTTGGACTGTAGTCTGCCAGGCTCCTCTGCCCATGGGATTCTCTAGGCAAGAATACTGGGGTGGGTTGCCATTTCCTTCTCCAGGGGATCTTCCCTAACTTCCCAACCCAGGGATTGAACCTGGGTCTCCCACATTGCAGGCAGATTCTTACCATCTGAGCCACCAGGGAAGTCTGCTCACCCCATGAGCAGTACAAGCAAATTCCTTCTTCCCTCTAGGCCTCCATTCCTCTCTGTAAAGGAATAGGGTAACCTCCCCCATAGCTTGAAACTGCACAAAGTTGCTGCAAGTATTAAGTGACAATGAAGAGGGAAAGACACTTGTTAGTCCCTACATATGTTTTTAGTAACATAAAGAATGACTTGCCCCTCCTCTGAATAGGATGTCTCCATCTTCTGGAGCTGCCCAGAGTCCTCCCTAGAGTCCTGAGGCTTTGCTGTTCCCTGACCCAACCCAGCCATGTCTTAAAAGAAGGGGGTTTCCATCAAGGTAGAGTTTCTCAGTTTCGACACAACTATACCACCTCCCCCTACCAACTCTTACTTTCTTTCTGTTTGTATTTCATATAATTTACTCAATATTTTTCTTTAAATTGTTTCATTTAAAAAAATTAATAAATAAAGCCAGTTCACACTAGTGGAAAACTTTACACCACTGCCCTAAACAAAATTTAGTATCAATTAATAATTTTAAATATATGTTGATATTTGCTAACATAAATACTTATCTATTAAAAGTTTGATACTCCTAGCAAGATGAGGGTCCTATTCTAAGGTTTTCAAGTTCTCAAGCTGAGCATTCTCTGGGGGACTTTTTTTATTTTTCGGTTCACTGGAAAAATATTTCATGAGAAACTTGCTTACCCAGTCACAGCTGGCAGCAGCTGTAAGTGACCCTATTACCAGTTCTCAGCACACAGAAAGACTAATTGGGGCAGCGACTCACACCGTTCAAAATACAATTAGTTAGAGACTTCTTTGGCAGTCCAGTGATAAGGATGCCAAGCTTCCACTGCAGAGGATACAGGTTTGATCCCTGATCAGGGAGTAAAGATCCCACAAAGCATGCAACGTGGTGAAAGAAAGAAAGAAATACAATTAGTTAGCAGAGAAGTAACACCCAGGCCAGTCTCAACAGGTATTTCTCGGCTCTTTTTGTTCAACACCACCTAATAAAGGCATCTTACCTGTGAGGAGAGTGGGAAGGAGAGGAGTAAAGTCTTCTTCCCTTAGAGGGACCATCTCCCATGCCTGCAACCAAACCCACCTCCTAACTACTCTCAGCTCAAAACACAGTCTCCAGGACCCCCTACCTGGTGCCATCCATCCACTTTGCTGATTCTAGACTCTTGGGAAGGGCAATTTAATACAATGTCATGTTGTTCTGGGAAGGGAATCAAGTAAGACCTCTGGCAAATTTGGTACAATGGATCAGAAATCTCCAATTGGAGGGGCAATTTATTTCCTAGGACTTTATCTACAAGAAATCACCATGAATTTAGACCAAATAGCTGCAGGATGTTGTTGACAAATCTGTTGATAAAAATGAAAAGCTGAAAACAACATAGGAGATGAAAACATACATAGGGGATTCAGTAAATAGTATGTTTCATGCAGTAAAACTATGCAACCATTTACCAATAATGCTGTAGAATTTTAGACATAGAAAAATGTTCATGTTATATTCTTAAGTAGAAAGTATTAATCACTCAGTCGTATTTGACTCTTTGCAACTCCATGGACCACAGCCCACAAAGCTCCTCCTTCCATGGGATTTTCCAGGCAAGAATACTGGAGTGAGTTGCCAATTCCTTCTCCATGGGATCTTCCCGACCCAGGGATAGAACCTGTATCTCCTGCATTGCAAGAAGGAGATACTTTTTACCATCTGAGTCACCAGGCAAGGCCCCATAAGTAGAAAAGTAGCTATAAAATAGGACATACAGTATGTCTTATTTTTAATATATGTACAAATGTACTGTAGAACGATTAGGACGGATTTGTGTTGGAGAAAATTTCTCAAGAAGCAAAAAATTCAAACCATAAAAGGCAAATATTAATAAACTAATCTACATTAGAATTAAGACTGTTCAAAGTTCACCATAAAAAACTGAAAAAATAAGCCGCAAACTGGAAAATGTTTGTAACAATCTGACAAAGACTAGATAAAGAGTTCCTACAAATCAACAAGACAAAGACAATCAAAAAGAAAAGTAAGCTGAAAATTTGAACAAACACAGAAAATAGAAAACACGAACAGCCAGTGAGCATATGAAAAGATGCTCAACCTTTTAGTAATTCAGGAAATCCAAATTAAAAGCTCATTTCATGTCCACTAGATGAGCAAAACCTAAAAGGCTGAACAAATCCAAATGTGATCACTTGCATGGAATAAGGAAAGCTCCTTGACACTGGTTTTAGGGGGGTCAATCTGTACAACTTTGGAGAACAACTTGTCATTATTCTGCACTTACTCTACAACCCAGCAATCCCATTCCTGGATACATTCTAGAGACTTATACCTGTGCACAGGAAAGGTGGGCAATGATGTTCAGGTTGGCAGGACTGAGCCTTCAGCCTCCTGCCCTTCAAAGTGAAAGCGTCAGTCGCTCAGTTGTGTCCGACTCTTTGTGATCCCACGGACTATAGCCCACCAGGCTCCTCTGTCCATGGGATTCTCCAGGCAATACTACTGGAGCTGGTTGCCATTCCTTTCTCCATGGGGTCTTCTTGACCCAGGGGTTGAAACCCTATTTCCCACATTGCGGGCAGATTGTTTACCATCTGAGCCAAAGATGCCTAAAGCACCTGATAAATTCATCTCCCTTCCACCCTGCCTTCTGGCTTTCTTTTGTTTCATTTGCCCTGGGGCTGGGCCCTAACTCCCGCACAGTTCCGGGTGGTGTGATTCAGCCTTCGGCCTTGTTGGGCAGCCATGGGTGGGCAAGCAGATCTCAGACTCATCAACTGAGTGGAAGTAGTGAGATGAGCGGGAGCTTCGTGACTCTCCCAAGGGCCAGGGAGAGGCCAAGAGTGCTTAGGGTGTGGGGAGAAGCGGTAGGTTTGCAGGCAGAGCTGGCTCACAGACCACTCCGCTGCTGTACAAAAGACAGCTCGATACGAAGTTATCAGAAGCATCGCTAAGATAGGCTGCCAAGGGGAAGAAAGCAGACAGAGCAGCTACCCTTGTAAAGTGTGGAAACGTGCATTCACTTGTGAGCAGAAAATACCTCTGAGCCCAGAAAACTGGCGTCCAGGGAGAAGGAGGAGTGGCTAGCCGTCAACAGGAGAGATTTCCTTTCATTCCATCCCCTTCTGTACCTTTTTATTTTGTATGCCGTATACGATCCTATGGGGAAATAAATACAGTAATTAAAAAATGGAAACAAAATGCAATCATATTAAATATAACACCAATGTAACTATTAGGTGATTCCAATCTGTTGTTGATCACCGTTGACATAATGCTGCTTTGTAGACACATAATTAAACTTTATTGCTTTGAATTTTAGAAAGTTTTCATTATTTTTTATTTGGCTGTGCCGGGTCTTAATTGTGGCATGTGGTATCTCAGCTGTGGCACGCAGGGTCCAGTTCCCTGACCAGGGATCAAACCTGGGCTCCTGCTTTGGAAGCTCGGAGTCTTAACTGCTGAACCAACAAGGAAGTCCCTGGGAAGTTTTGAAAATATGTTTCCAGTCGGCTTTTATAGGTTTCAGGACCCTGTGGCTTCTTGCATTGCCCCTTCCAGGTCAAAGGCATAGAGCAGACCCCTTCATCACCTATGCCCAGCAGTGCACTGATTTCCCAAGGGCTACTTTAGGCCTGCATCCTTTTGATTTAAATCATCTTTTGGGTCGTACCCCAGGGTTGCTCTGTATCTCAAGTGGGTCCATGCGGAACTGGCATGGCCCTCCCCTTACTCAGGAGCAAAAATACCCAAGGTCACTTTCTAGACCTGAGTCTCCCGGTGGTCTCTATGGTACTTGTGTGTCTTCCCACCTGAGATACTCGACTGTCTCCCACTCCTCCTCCTCTTGCTCACTCTTGTATCGCCCCACTGGTTTCCTTGTTCCTCAGCTCCCACCATGGCAGGAAGCATTCTAAGACGGCACCCAAGATTTCCAACCCCCTAGGTGTGCCTGTCCAGCATAATCCCCTGGACTGTGACTATGATGGAGTTCACTCCCATGGTTAGGTTAGGTTATACGGCATTGCTGACTGTGTGATGAGATGGTTGGATGGCATCACTGACTCAATGGACATGAGTTTGAGTAAACTCCGAGAGTTGGTGATGGACAGGGAGGCCTGGCTTGTTGCAGTCCATGGGGTCGCAAAGAGTCAGATGTGACTGAGCGACTGAACGGAACTGACTGTGCCAGACTTGGGACTCACAGAGGTGAGAGCTAAATGGATCTTGTTTTCAGCCACTAAATCAATCCCTGGGTCAGGAAGATCCCCAAGAAAAGGAAAGGGTAACTCACTCCAGTATTCTTGTCTGGGAAATCCCACGCACAGCGCAGCCTAGCAGGCTACCGTCCATACGGTTGCAAAGAGTCAGACACGACTGAGTGACTTAGCACGCACGCACGCCAGTTCTTAGTTGCAGCCTGTGGCATCCCCAGTTGTGGCATGCAGGATCTAGTTCTCTGACCAAGGATTGAACCAGCGCCCCTGCTTTAGGAGCTTGGAGTCTTAGCCACTGGACCACCAGGGAAATCTCCATAGAACCCTATTTTTATCCAGTGTGTTGTAATCATTTATTTACTGTCATCATTTTTTCTGATGCTCAAATCATCCCAGCAGCTCCTAGGCTCTATTGACATGTCCCCAGCATTACTTGAGTGCTTCTACTTATTTTATAGCACAAAGTAGATGTTCCAGGCTTACTGTGTACTTTCCTTGGCCCAGCTCTCAAGTCAGTCATTTTCCCAAGGATTCCTGGTTCCTTTCAGGGGACAATGCTACATTTAGCAACCAAGATTTGGTGTTATGAGTACACATTGCTATGCGGGTATTAGTACTCCTAGGCGCTCTTTGTGGATAGAGATGAGAAACACATGTCTGGGGCACAGACACACACATTTACATCTATGTGTATCTGTCTACTCTTATCTAATGCCATTAGCTCACACTGATTCTCCCAGCACCACGGGGTTCACACTAGCCTTTCCCATTTCCATACCTTTGATTCCCTTCTCTGACCCGTCCTCACTCAGCTGCTTTTCCATGACTGGTCCCACGTCCCACCCACCACCTGCAACAAATATTGGAAAAGGAAAGGAGGAAAGAGGAAGCTGAAAAAAAAAAATTTTTTTTGAACTAGTACAAAAATTAAAACTATAGAAAAGAACATAGTGAAAAATCTCCCTCCCACCCATCTCATTCCAATCCTGGTCCTGTCCACAGCTAACAAGTATTATTATTAGTTTGTTATATATACACAAGCTGGTATTAAAATATTTTTTATTTGCCCCCTCTTTTACCCAAAGTATTCCTGATATCCCTTTTATTTGTCAATGTATCTTGGAGATTTTTCTGTATCAGTACATAAAAAGTGACCTCACCCTTTTTATAGTTGTATAGTCTTCCTCTGGCTAGTCCATACTTCATTTAACCTCATTTAACTTTATTTAAATGACAGACATTTAGACTGCATCTGAGGTGAAACAAGACTAAACTGAGCTAAACAAAACTGCAGTGAATAACCTTGAAAGTATTCATTTCACATGTGTCCATACGCATCCACAGAATACATTTTCAGAAGTGGGATCATCGGTGTGACCTTATATATTTATGTGTTTAATGATGAAAGGTCTCCCCTCTTAGAACGTCAGCTCCAAGAGGAAAGGGACTCTGTTCTGTTCTTTATTTTTCCCCCGGCTGAGCTGGGTCTTCATTGCAGCCGCGGGCGTCCTCTAGTTGGAGCATGCGGGCTCTTCACTGTGGTGCATGGGCTTCTCAATACGGCGGCTTCTCTTGCTGCAGAACATGGGCCCTAGAGCATGGCCTCAGTAGCTGTGGTTTGCAGGCTTAGTTGCTCCACTTAGTATGTGGCATCTTCCCAGACCAGGGATTGAACCCGTGTCACCTGCATCGGCAGGTGGATGCTTAACCACTGGACCACCAAAGAAGTCCAGGGTCTCTGTTCTATTCATCACTGTTTTCCCAGCATCCAGAACCATCAGACTATGTAGGACACTCAGTACATATGTACTCACTGAAAGAATGACCAGCACCCTCTGGTTGTGGACTTGAGTCTCAAGCACAAACGGACCATTCACTGTGTGCTAACTGCTATGCATCATCTTGCTAATCCTCCTAACGCTCATGAGGTAAAGACTGTTTGGACGCCCCTACTTTACAGATGAGAGCCCTGAGGCCCAGAGAGGAAACACAATAGGCCGATGTCACACAGCTAATCAATGACAAAGCCACGTTCCCATCCAGTGAGTCAGACTCTGGAGCCACCAACAACCTCACCTCCTGTTCTCAGCACATCTCTTCTCTCCCCACACACAGCTCAGTCTCCCAGCCCCATGCGGCCCCTTCATCTTGACTCATCTACTTTCCCGGTCCCAGCCACTTCTTCTTAGCCTCAACCCCAGCCAAGGGCACCGGCTCCGCACCCTCAGCCAACACAGGACAGATCCAAGGAGAGGCGCTGTCATTTCCATACAGCTGTCCCCGGGAGCCAGGCCCTGCCCAAGCCCCCCCATTTCCCCTGAAAAAGCTGAATTGTCTTGGCTGTTTGGGGGGCACCTCTCGGCACAGGCCGGGCTGCCTGGGCAGGGCCTGGCTGAGCTATTATCCTACATTATCTCACTCCCCTGCTCCTGAAAAGAACCAGTGACTGCTCGCCCCCCTCAGCCCTCCCCTGCCTGCTCCTGTCTTTTACACTTAATTACCTCCCTCATTACCCCGCAGCCTGCAGAGGCCGGCCCACAACTGGGGCGTGAGTAATCCCCACATCACACACCCAGCCAGCCGGCCAGCAAGGAGCAAATTGCTCACGCAGCCCATAAATAAAGGAACAGGGCCCACTCTTCGGAGCAGAAGGACCTTCCTGGAGGCTGCAGTGTGGGGCAGGCATGGGCCCCAGCTTCCCAGTTGGCCTTTGCCAGCCCTGGTGAGATGATGGCCCCTAGCTCCCCCACCTCTGCTACCCCAGACGGTGACCTTGAACTTCCCCAGGCCACTGAAGTCACAGCTCATTGCCACTGACAGATGGGGCAGCAGGGGCCCACACACCTTCCTTACCACAGCCAGGGAGCTGTCCGCGTGGCTTCCAGGCTCCCTGCGTGACCTCTCCAGCCATCTCTCACCAGCTCCAACCCCCACACAGAATGCCCCTGTGTCCTCTTTCTTCCTCACCTCCTCTGCATGTGCTGCTGCCCCCGCTTCCTGAGAACCTCTCCTGAGCATCCACAGACCTTGTTCATGTCTACTCACTTAAGAGACCACCTCCTCCAGAGAGCCTTCCCTAATCCCTCCAGGCTGCGTGAGGGAACCTCATGGACCCATCAAAGCATCAGGCCTCTATGTTGTCACTGGCTTCGCTTGTGTCTTATGAAGGGAGGACTGAGCTGCACACATGTCCCTTTGCCTAGTGCCCAGCCTAGGTCCTGGCACATTACCAGGTCACTTACATGAGTGAGTGAATGAATGAATAAGTGAATGAATGAGGTTGATGACTGGTAAGCTGTCTGTGCTGCATGAAGGGATTTGAACCTCCTTTCCCCTGTGACAAGGGCCTCCCCACTCCCAGGCTATAGGTTCCTGCAGTCCAGGGCCTCTGAGCTCATAAGAGAGGATGATCTAAGACTTCTCTAAGGCTAAAACTCCCCGCCCCCCGCTAGAAGGTCAGGCTCAGGCTCTTTCCCTCGCATCACCTTGGCAGACACAAGCTTCTCCCCCCTGAGACAAGATAGCCCAGCCTTGGCGGGGAAGTCATCTGCACAACCTCTTCTCTTTCACTTCCTACATCACCTCCCACCACCTCTGCTGGCCCATCACCTCTCACAGCACCTCAGCGCGGCTGACCCAGGAGCTGGCTGTGTGGTCAGCTTCTCCTGCCCTGAAGAACTTCATCTCACCCTCCTGCTCCCCTCATAGACCCAGGATACCGGAGGGAACTCAGAAAGGTTCCCTTGGAAAGGCAGGGAGCTCCTAAAACCCGAAGGTCCAGAGTTCATGAAACCCTTTTTTATCTGGTAAAGCCTATGGATCTCTCTCAGAATAATGTCTTCAAATTCATAAAATATATAGCATTACAAAGGAAACCAACTATATTGAAAGTTATCAAAATATTAAAAATAAATCTATATTATGATAATATATGTTTCTTGATTATGCATTATAGCACAAGGATTTAGCAAAAAACGGTTGCAATTTCCAAGTCATGATGAGTGTAAATGGTATTTCAAGTTATCTGGAACATCTGTAACGTGACAAGAAAATATCTGTGATTTCTATTAGTGACAATGTTACAGGCCCTGTTAATGCCACTATGATCTGTGGCCTGCATTCATTATAGAAGGAATGATAAATTTCAGAAAGAAGCTAGTGAAATTGAAGGCGCAATCCTTTTTCTATCTCAATTAATGGTGGGCCTCCTGTATTGTTTCTATGGGCCCCAGGTTAGGAGCATCTGTGATGGGGAATGACAAGTGTATCTCAAGTAAACTAACATGTCCATTCCTGTATCTTGGCAGACATCATTAATCAGTTAGAGCAGTCTCCCACACTGAGTCCAAATTCAGTTCCAAAATCTATCTCAACACTATGCTTTGGGCTACAGCTACCAACCAATCAACATGGCTTCTTAAGCTGAAGTCAATTTGCCATTCCTTGGGGAGGGGAGGAGGCAATGCCATTGTCAGAATGAGATTAAGGGCAAAGAGGCAGTAAAATGAGGCCGAGCAACAGTGCAGGACAGCACAGCAACAGCATATTAAAGAGCAATAGCGCATTAAAAAGCAGAGACATTACTTTGCCAGCAAAGGTCCATCTGGTCAAAGCTATGGCTTTTCCAGCAGTCAGGTATGGATGTGAGAGTTGGACCATAAAGAAGGCTGAGCACCGAACAACTGATGCTTTCACATTGTGGTGCTGGAGAAGACTCTCAAGAGTCCATTGAACAGGAGATCAACAGCAAGGGGATCAAACCAGTCAATCCTAAAGGAAATCAACTCTGAATATTCATTGGAAGGACTGGTGCTGAAGCTGAAGCTCCAGTACTTTGGGCACCTGATGCGAAGAGCCCACTCACTGGAAAAGAACCCTGATGCTGGGAAAGACTGAGGGCAGGAGAAGAAGGGGCAACAGAGGATGAAATGGTTGGACGGCAACATCGACTCAATGGACATGAGTTCGAGCCAACTCCAGGAGATAGTGAAGGACAGGGGAACCTAGTGTGCTGTAATCCATGGGGTCCCAAAGAGTTGGACGTGACTGAGTGACAGTCCAGGGAGAAGGCATAAAAGCAGAGCAGCCTAACGTACGTCAGCTGGGCAAACAGTCACCAAGAAGCTTATGAAACACTGGACAAGTCATTAGGAGTCCAATATGTAGAGTGAGGAAGGTGACGGCCCCTTTCCTGCTCAGCTCGGCTTACATATTTTGGGGAGTTCTGTGTTCAGTTCTGGGCCCCACACTCTCAGAAAAACATCGAGAAACTGGAACATGGTTGAGGGAAGCAACCAGGATGGGCAGATATGTGGAAAGCATATCCTGTACCACTAATTTACTCACCGTGAACAGGTACCAAGACTTTCCTCTGCGTCACCTTGTGCTGGGAGTTGGGAACACCAATAGGAGCAGCCCCAGGCCACGGCCCTTGGAGTGACCTTGGAAAGAACTAGGTGTCTTCCTATCCCTGGGGAGCCATTCTGGACCAGAAGGCTAGAACCTGTGGTATTCCACTCAATCTGGGAAAAACATTACTACTGGAGTTTCTGGCTTCCCAGGTGGCACGAGTGGTAACCCACCCGCCAATGCAGGAGACATTAGAGACTCAGGGTTCGATCCCTGGGTCAGAAAGATCCCCTGGAGGAGGGCACAGAAATCCACTCCAGCATTCTTACCTGAAAATCCCATGGACAGAGGAGCCTGGCGGGCTACAGTCCACAGGGTCGCAAAGAGTCGGACACAGTTGAAGCAACTCAGCATGCACACTGGAGTTTCCAGACAATGGCTGCTGAGTCGTCAAGGATCCATGGTAGCAAACAAGCTTGAAGAATCTCCAAGAGGGTCAGATACCAGGATAAGAGGCTTCATGTGTCCAAAATAAAAAAGAAGAAAAAAATAGGTCAAAGGCCTGACCTGAGGGAGATGTCCATGCTTAATGGGCCCCATGGCCAACGCTGGAGGCTGAGTCCCTAATCTTTGTCCCTGGTGCTTTTGGACACTCAGCGCAGAGGCTGACATACTCTAGCCAGTGTGTCATGGGCCTAGGGCTGACGACATGACTGCCCCTGGCTACAGAGAACATGGGGGAGGCCAGTGCCGACCCTGCTAGCGGGAGGAGGGGACTCATCAGACCAGGTAGTTGGAAGGTTCTGGGCAATTGAAAGGAAGGTCACCTGTCCACTCCAGTCACCAAGGGTTGGGTTCCTCTGCTGTGCCCAACTCTGTGCTCAGCACTTTCCTTGGATTGTCTCTGTTAAGCATCTCCTCTCTCCCCAGTGTGTGATGTGGTTATCAATGCACATTTGACAGGTAAGAAATGTGAGACCCAGAGAAATTAAGTCATTTGCCTTGTTCTTTTCACTCCTCCACAGAGGTGGGCCAGCTGAAGCAGAGGGAATCACTATCCACTTTGAAGGCAACCCAAACAGGTGAGTTCTAGGTGCCCCCAGACCTGGCATCTCTAGGACTGCAGACTGCACCTGCCACGGCCAACGCAAGTGTGGATTCCCTGTGTCCCAACCAAGCACCTGCCGCCTTCTGGACTCTATGCAGAAAAACCTCCAGAGAGGTTCCTTACCTACCCCATCTACAACAGCCCCATTCTATCTCTGCCCCACATCACTTGTCTTCCTGACACTTTGTAAATAGGAAGCTGGCATATCTACCTGTTCATTATTATCTGTCAGCACAGTAGGGTGGACATGAGCTGCCTGAGGGCAGGTCTTTGTTCTGTCCACTGCTGCATCCTCAGTTCTGAGCACAGGGCCTGGCACAGAGTAGATGCTCAGTAAATATCTGCAGACTTACGAGCTGTGAGCCCTTGAGCAATTTCTTAACTTCTCTGTGCCTATGTGGTCCTTTATAACATGAGTGTCATCATACGACCTCCAAAAGCAGTCATGAAAATTCCATGAATTCATGCTGTATCACAGCCACGGAGGAAGAGAAGTTGCTCAGTCATGTCCAACTCTTTGCAACCCCATGGACTGTAGCCCACCAGGCTCCTCTGTCCATGGGATTGTCCAGGCAAGAATACTGGAGCGGGTTGCCATTTTCTTCTCCAGGGGATCTTGCTGACCCAGGGATCGAACCCAGGTCTCCTGCATTGCAGGTAGATTCTTTACTCTCTGAGCCACCAGGGAAGCTCCTGTGTCATAGCCAAGAAGACCTTTTAATGAACCCCTACCATGTGCCAGGTCAGTGGGATTTCACTGCAGGGCCGTGGTCATTAGAGCCTCAGGAGTCAACAGGAGATACTCCTTGGGGCTGAAAGGTTTAAGAGGTCAACAGAGAGAGTGAACTCCACATTCAAAATGGCTGGTGTTACTGAGTACCAACTGTGTGTGAACGTGCATCCTAAACATCTCACTGGATACCCACCTGCTCTGTGAAGGAGGTAACATTAGCATCCTCCTTTGACAGCTGAAGAGACGGAGGTACAAAGAGGATAGGTAAGTTGCCCAGGGTAGATAACTCATCAGTAAGCAGCAGAGGAGGGATCTGAACCCACGCCATCCATGCTTTTAACCTCTCTGCTCCCCTGGCCCTCTACAGCCAGAGGAAGAGAGAGCGGAGGTTGTGAAGGTGTGCACTTGGAGCCTGTGGGTGTTCTGACTTCTTGGGAGTCTGTCCACTAGTCTGGGGTCAGGCACAGGTCAATATTGACAGCCCCCTGCCTCCACGCACCTGGGCGACTGCCTGACTTTCTCTGGAAGCTGATGGGTCCCAGCTGGTATATGAGCAGAGGCAAAAGCAGGAGGCAGAGCTAGAGGGTGCAGAGAAGGGTTGAATCCTCTGTGCCAGGAGCCCTGGGAGCCCGGAAATGCCAACTCTGCAGCTTCGGCAGCCGCCTTAGCATCTGCCAGGGATGGTTCTCAGCTCGGCTGGTGGGGAAGAGATGGAGGCAGGAGAGGCCACTGTGGGGTGAAGGAGCCAGCCTTGATCTGGCAGGCAGCAGCCTGAAAGTCCGAAAGAAGGCACTTGCTTGTTCCATGCCTCAGTTTCCCCAACTGCCAAACAGGAATAGGCAGTGAATGATGCTGATATCCTGAAGGCTGTTCAAGTAGAGCTTCTATTTATCAAGTACTAATTATGCTCCAGGCCTCATAGAGCCCTATTTAGCCTCAGTTTACAAAGCTGACAGAGAGGCGCATAGAGGCAAAGTGACTTGGCTAAAATTACACAGCCTGAAGAGGCACAGCTGGGATTAACACTTGGCTCAGGGTGACCGAGGCCCAAACTCTGAGCCATCTCACTTGCTTCAATGTGAGGCTCTTGTGAGGAGCTATTTAGCCTCTCCATCCCTGACACATGCTGAGGACTTGTCCCAAGGCCCCCTGACCTGGCAGGGAGCCCAGTGATCAGATTCCTGCAACCAGTCCTTTTCAGAGGCTTCAGGGAGTTGCTTAAAGGGTGACCTTGCCATGGTTCAGGAACATCTCAAATTTGGAAGGAAAGATACTTTAATGGGGGAAGGTCAAGGACTGTGCTAGTCAGGATAAGGACTCAATTATCCCCCAAAGGAGAGGAAAACCTTGAGTGCTGATGAACCAACCCAAGCTCAGGCCAAAAAGGATCAAGCTGAATTGGGGGAGATGGATCACAAGGAGGTTTTCCAGTTTATTCATTCATTTAAGATACATATTTATTGAGCACTTATTATTTGTCCAGCACTATGTAGGTGATAAGAGTGTGGCAGTGAATGGAAGAGATATGGGCCCCCACCCCCATTAAGGAGCAGTCAGCTCTGGGGGTGCGGGGGAGGGAGACTCCCTTTGGCACTCTGGCCCTGTTAGAAAGAGGCACTGTATATTTAAGATCAGGGTTTGAATCCTGACACCCAGCTGGGTCTCCTTGGGCAAGTCACTTTGCCTCTCTGAGCCTTAGTTTCTTCATCTGTAAAATGGGGACAGCTGTGGGCCCCCACTTCAAAGACTGTTGTGATGATTAAATGAGGTGATCCACAGAAAGGGTTGGATTTGGCTCCTGGCACATAAGAAGTGCTCAATAAATGTCAGCTAGCATCATCATCATCTGTGTCTTTAAAACACGCTCCTTCCCACTGCATATCATCTCTGTCCTGGGCTAGATCTTGGTGTCGAGCAGGGCAGCAGTGGAGGAGGGGTTAACTAGGCAAAGAGGGAGGAAAAGCATTCTCTGGGCAGCAGAAACAGTATCTGCAAAGGCCTGAGGTGGGAGGCTTTGAGGAACAGGGTAGAAGCTCCAGGAGCATGTAGGACCCTGCCACACACTCAGCTACACTAGTCAGGCCCTTTCCTGAAGTCTGTTGAGGCTCTGAGCTCCAAAGCCAATAAGGAATGAGAATGGAAAGGTTCCCAGGAGAGGAGGCGGCATGGCAGAGTGGTGAGACCACAGCTTCTGGGGCAGGCTGTCTGGACTGGACCCATGGCTCACCACCTACTGGCTGTAAAGCCTTGGACAAGTTACTTAACCTCTCTGGGCTCAGTCTCTTCCCCTGAAAATGGGGCTCACGATACTGATGTATCAGAAGGCGAGTGTGAGGATTAACTAAGGTGATATATGTAAAGTGTGTAGATGAGTACCTGGCACATAGCCCAGAGCTGTGTTTATTAAATGAATCAAGAAAAACATGCAGCAGCCGAAGGGAGGTGCCCGCTGCTCTGGACTGCAGTCCCTGAGAGCCTCCCACTGCAGCGCCCTCTCAGTCAGCCACAGTGTCTGAGCTGAGGCCACTCTCCTTCCGGGACGCTTGGGTGATGACTGGGCACCGTGGGGAACCAGGGCCTGGTATTCCACCTAGCATGAGACTCCTCTGCAGGAAGTCTTGGGCCCAGAGCTCCCTGTGGCTCTGGCCAAACTCCCTGCGCGCTGTACCGCTGCCTGGGGCTCCTCTTGCCCAGTCTCCTCTCCTTTCACAGATGTCAGGCTTGCGCCCTAGTCTGAAGGCGCACCTCTTTTTCTTGCAGGTGTTATCCCCATAAGTTGCACTTACATCTTGGTTTTCAAATCTGCTTCCGGGGACCAAATTGACCAGAGAGAGAATATAGTAGGGATCAAATTCCAGAGGCCCCGCCCCCACAGGGCCTTGGGCCACTGTTTCCAAGTCATGGCATACAGAGTTGTGAAAGGTCAGTTTCAGACTTCTCCTACCCTCTTTCCTTAGGCTCGGAAGAGGGATGGCCTGGAGAAATACACTGGAGAAACAGGCAGACTAAGGAAGCTTACCAGAGAAAAAGCCCCATCAACATCAAGTGGATGCATTTGTAGCCACTCTCCTCCTTGGAATTCATACAGAATTCCATTATTGGTGCTGGACAGCAGCTCAGGGACCAGCTCGTCCCATGCCCATTTGACAGACCAGAAGGCTGGAGCCCAGAGGAGTAGAGAAAGAAGAATCAGGCTCCTGACTCCCAGAGCAGTGCTCTTTTCTAATACCATGGAGTGAAGCCTGAATGTAATGCCTGGTCCCCTCTTTACAGATGTCCAGAGTGAGGTTCAGGCGGCTCTGCCAGCTAACTGGGGTTACACAGCACTGCAAATCACACCCAGACACTAGTAGCCCCGCCTCTTCGTGATGGGCAAGACAGGGTTGAAATCCGAAGGATAGCAGAGCAGATCGGTAGGGCAGAAAGGGCAGAGCCTGCAGCCTTCACCAGCTAAACCAGTTATGCCAAGCCTGGGACTCTTGGAGAGGCAGGCAGTAGACCAGAGGGATGTGAGACCCTCCCCAGCTCTTCCCCACAATAACCACATGGCCTTGGGCCAGTCATTTCACCCTCATCTGTCAACAGGTCAATAACAGAGCCTTCTCCCATGAGGTCATGGTGAAGCTTAGATGAGAAATGATAACAAAAGTACAGTCAACAATTATCAAGTCAAATGATGGTGTGCCAGGCACTGCTCTAAACCCTTTACAGATACATCATCATTTAATCCTCACTGCAACAGTGGAGATGGGCTTCTCAGGTGGCTCA
Source organism: Neotragus pygmaeus (assembly GCA_006410875.1). Taxonomy (NCBI): domain Eukaryota; kingdom Metazoa; phylum Chordata; class Mammalia; order Artiodactyla; family Bovidae; genus Neotragus; species Neotragus pygmaeus. Next base: position 925,245 of record SJYV01054924.1, read on the forward strand.
GTGCAGGAGATACAGAAGATGCAGGTTCGATCCCTATGAGAAGGAAATGGCAACCCACTCCAGTATTCTTGCCCAGGAAATCTCATGGACAGAGGAGCCTGGCGGGCTAAAGTCCATTGGATCACAGAGTCGGACATGATTGAACAACTGAGCATGCACCTACACAACACTGGGGATAATCCCTTTTAAAATCTCCATTTTACAGATGAGGAAATGGAGGTATGGAGAAGCAAAGCTGGGAAATGACAGAGCACGGATTAGAACCGAAAACAGGCTGATTCCAAAACCCTCTACAGAAAGCCTCTGGCAAGGCCAGTTTCTGTGAAGGGTAGATGTTTAGAACAGTGCCAGGCATGTGAAGCCACTGTTGATATAGTAATAATTATTGTTGTCATTGGAGAAATCTGCCATAGGCAATGCTATCTTCTCAAAAGTCAGAAGAATGAGTTTTCTGACATGTTTTTTGAAATTTTATCATTGCTTCTCTTCAGAAGTAAGGGAGAAGTTAGCAAGTACTCAAGATAAATATTTCTTGAACTGAAACATTTTATAGTCCTTTTGGAAAACACAAAAAAGAAGGTGGAGAAACACCCATAGTTCCACCACTCTTCTTTCACTTTTCTGTGGATGTTTATCTTTATTTTGACCCATAGTTGCAAACATGCTGTAAGGGATTTCAAGATTTTGCATCTTTCATTGAAAGACAAAGTTTTCCTCCATATGATAATTTTTAATGGCTGTAGAATATTCCATCAAGGGAATGTTTTCTTCACAGCTCTTCCCCATTTTCTCCAACTTGAGGGTTTTATTCCGGTCTCTGATGCTGTAGCAAGCATGCCTGGGATTAAAATTCTTTCCTTATTTGATGTGACTTGGAGAAATGAATTCCTAAACATGGCTTTTCTGAAACCAGTAAGCCAGTATTGGGGGGAAGTTTAGGAGACAGAAGGCCCTCCATGGTGTCCTAGTGATGAAACCATGCCAGAAGTTGTGTATTTCATCCTTGTTTAAGGACACCTGACCCCATGGGTATTTTTGAATTTCAACTTCTGGGCTGAGGGTTTCTTCCATCTGCTAAAGGTGCCTGCCTGCCCACACCACCTACTAGCCAGAGGTCAGAGACTTGGGATCTGATCTTCAAGCCAACAATAGTGAACTATGGACCTTGGATACATCACTCTGTGGGCCACTCTCTGTCAGTTCAAGGGGGGATTACCTTTCCACCCTGCCCCCTGAGTAGATCTGATGAGGGAGAGTCCAGTCTCAGTCCAATTCTATGCCTAATTCACTGTTGGACCCTCACTGTCCTGGGAAGCTCTCTGGGCTCAGTTTTACCATCTCTTATGTGAAAGGTTGGAATGGTAGGATTGTTAGGCAGGTAGAAGTGAATTCAAGAGTGCCTACGTACATTATCTACTCCGTTGTATTAAGCACCACCAAGGGACAGAGATCCCAGTACCCAGCACAAACTCAAGAAAATATGGCTACCCCACCAATGACTATTAACAACTTCTGTGTGAGCAGTTAGAACTGGACCTGGAACAACAGACTGGTTCCAAATAGGAAAAGGAGTATGTCAAGGCTATATATTGTCACCCTGCTTATTTAACCTATATGCACAGTACATTATGAGAAACGCTGGACTGGAAGAAACACAAGCTGGAATCAAGATTGCCGGGAGAAATATCAATCACCTCAGATATGCAGATGACACCACCCTTATGGCAGAAAGTGAAAAAGAGCTAAAAAGCCTCTTGATCAAAGTGAAAGAGGAGAGTGAAAAAGTTGGCTTAAAGCTCAACATTCAGAAAACAAAGATCATGGCATCCGGTCCCATCACTTCATGGGAAATAGATGGGGAAACAGGGGAAACAGTGTCAGACTTTATTTTTGGGGGCTCCAAAATCACTGCAGATGGTGACTGCAGCCATGAAATTAGAAGACGCTTAGTCCTTGGAAGAAAAGTTATGACCAACCTAGATAGTATATTCAAAAGCAGAGACATTACTTTGCCGACTAAGGTCTGTCCAGTCAAGGCTATGGTTTTTCCTGTGGTCATGTATGGATGTGAGAGTTGGACTGTGAATAAGGCTGAGCGCCGAAGAATTGATGTTTCTGAACCGTGGTGTTGGAGAAGACTCTTGAGAGTCCCTTGGACTGTAAGGAGATCCAACCAGTCCATTCTGAAGGAGATCAACCCTGGGATTTCTTTCGAAGGAATGATGCTGAAGCTGAAACTCCAGTACCTTGGCCACCTCATGTGAAGAGTTGACTCACTGGAAAAGACTCTGATGCTGGGAGGGATTGGGGACAGGAGGAGAAGGGGACGACAGAGGATGAGATGGCTGGATGGCATCACAGACTCGATGGATGCGAGTCTGAGTGAGCTCCGAGAGATGGTGATGAACAGGGAGGCCTGGCGTGCTGCAATTCATGGGGTCGCAAAGAGTCGGACACGACTGAGCAACTGAACTGAACCGAACTGAACTGAATGTGAGCAGTGAAACACTGTTCTCCAACTTTAAAGATCTACCTTTGAATAGATCCACCTTTTAAGGCTGAATCTCACCCAAGAACCAGAAATCAAATTGCCAATAATTTTTGGATCATAGAGAAAGCAAGGGAATTTTAGAAAAACATCTACTTCTGCTTCATTGACTATGCTAAAGCCTTCCACTTCACAATAAACTGTAGAAAACTTTTAGAGATAGAATACCAGACAACCTAAGCTGCCTCCTGAGAAACCTGTATGCCGGTCAAGAAGCAACAGTTAGAATCAGACATGGAACAATGAAAAATTGAGAAAAGAGTTTCTCAAGGCTGTATATTGTCATCCTGCTTATTTAACTTATATGCAGAGTACACCATGTGAAATGCCAGGCTGGATGAGTCACAAGCTGGAATCAAGATTGCCGGGAAAAATATCAACAACCTCAGGTATGCAAATGATACCACTCTAATGACAGAGAGTAAAGAGGAACTAAAGAGCCTCTTGATGAGGGTGAAAGAGGAGAGTGAAAAAACTGGCTTGAAACTCAACATTCAGAAAACTAAGATCACGGCATCTGGTCCCATCACTTTATGACAAATAGAAGGGGAAAAAGTAGAAATAGTGACCGTCTTTACTTTCTTGGGTTCCAAAATCACTGCTGATGGTGACTGCAGCCATGAAATTAAAGACACTTGCTCCTTGGAAGGGAAACTATGACAAACCTAAACAGCATATTAAAAAGCAGAGACATCACTTTGCCGACAAAGGTCCGTATAGTCCATATGGTTTTTTCCAGGAGTCATGTATGGGTGTAAGAGTTGGACCATAAAGAAGGCTGAGTGCAAAGAATTGCTGTTTTTGAATCATAGTGCTGGAGAAGACTCTTGAAAGTCCCTTGGATTCCAAAGAGATCAAACAAGTCAATCCTAAAGGAAATCAACCCTGAATATTAATTGGAAGGATCAATGCTAAAGCTGAAGCTTCAATGTTTTGGCCATTTGATGCAAAAAGCAGACTCATTGGAAAAGACCCTGATGCTGGGAAATATTGAGGGCAAAAGGATAGGAGGGTGACAGAGGATGAGATGGTTGCATAGCATAATCGACCAACGGACATGACTTTGAGCAAACTCTGGGAGAAAGTGAAGGACAGGGGAGCCTAGCATGCTGCAGTCCATGGTGTCAAAAAGAGTCAGACATGACTTAGCAACTGAACAACAACAACCTACTCCATAGTCATTCACTCATGATTTATTGAACACCTTCTGGGTTCTGGCCCTGCCAAATTCCTGACCTCATATCCTCCCACTCCTTACTGTTCCTGAACTGGCCCTAGCTCATTTTTGTCTCAGAGTCTTTGAACTTGTGAAGTCTCTGCCTGGAGCTCTCTTTCTCTGGCTCCTTCCATGGCTGGCTCCATCTCATCACTGAAGTCTCTGCTTAGATGTCACCTCTTCCAGGAGACCCTTGCTGGCCACCCTGTCTAGGAATCAGCACCCTCCACTGCTCACCCAATTTTATGTCCCTTGAATGTCACCTCCAAGGAGACCAGGGACTAGGACTGTTGAGGTTACCACCTATTATGTAGAACCCCACAAACATGTTTTAGATGAATCCTGGGTTCTCCCAGCACAACTGTACTTATAGAACACACACAGAATGAGCACCTACTATAGGTAAGTGCTCATCAGCAGGTTTACATACCTACTATATGCAAGCCCATTTTATAAGATGGGAAACTGAAGCACAGAAAAGTTGAATAACTTGCTTAAGATGTCATGGCTAGTGAGTAGAGGACCTGGGATATCCTATTGCACGTTGCAAGAGTATGCTGAGCCAAACACAGGACAGATTCCCACAGCTCAGGGGCCAATAGGCAAGCTGGCCCAGTCTACCATGCAGGAAGTCAGGGACACTTCCCAGAAGAAGTGATGCCTCAGCTATGCCAATGCAGGGTTCCTCTGAACAGAAGAACAAGAGCAGAGGCCAAGCAGAGAGTAATAAGTCTGCAAGACGAGAAGTTGGCTTGTGTGGCTTAAGTAGGGAATACTGAGTGTGTCATGAGTCCAGGGGTGTGGTCACCTCAACTCTCTGTGACTGAGGTTAAAAAAAGTGCCAGAGGGTAAAATGTGGGACAATCATTCAGGACCTTGGCAAGATCAGGGGTCCAAATTTTATTCTAAGATTTCTAAGCAACACCTCAAAATGTGCGTGAGGTCCCAAAGGACCACAGGAGTCTCTGGAAATTTCCGTTGACTCCCTGTTGGGACCCTGGGCACCTCTGTGGCCTCTCTTAGTCTTCAAGGGTCTTAGCCTCCCAACTGGTATTAGGTGACCCAGTCCCAAAAGCACAACCCAACTCCATCAGTCTAGCATACCATAAACAGAGTGCTGTTAACCAATGAGATCTTGACATTCCTAGAGTCTGATTCCAGGACTCTGTGCTCTGGACATCACATACTTGCTAAGGCCAGCCCACCACCATGGCACTTTGCCAAGCAGCCTCTCTGGGCAGGGGTTTGCATTCTCCTGCTCCTTGGTCCTACCCAGATATGAAGCTCCCCTAGGTTTNGCTATCTAGGTTGGTCATAACTTTCCTTCCAAGGAGTAAGCGTCTTTTAATTTATGGCTGCAATCACCATCTGATTTGATCTCCTTGCTATCCAAGTGACTATCAAGAGTCTTCTCTAGTGCCATAGTTTAGTTTGAAAGCATTAATTCTTCAGTACTCAGCCTTACTTTTTAAAATATTAACTTATTTTAATTGGTGGATAATTACTTTACAATATTGTGATGGTTTCTGCCATACATCAACATGTGGTCCAACTCTCACATTCATGTATGACTACCGGAGAAACCATACCTTTGACAATAAGGATTTCTGTTGGCAAAATGACGTCTCTGCTTTCTAATACACTATCTAGATACTCCAGTTTCTCTTCAGAGACCAATAAGAACTGAGATTTATTGAGCACTTACTATATGTAGCAGGCGCTTTCCTATATGTTTTATGTTTGACTCATTTTGTCTTCAGAACAAATCCTTATCATGAGGAATTTGAGGTTCAGATGAGGAATTTGAGGTTCAGATGAGGAATCTGAGGTTCAGGTAAGGAAAATGAGGTTCAGAAATTAACCTGGCCAAGGTCCTCAAAATTAGACATTATCTTCTAATTCTTTCATTATATAACATATATAAAATAAATTTGTATACAGGTTAATATATACATATATATTATTGATGCCCAATAAATATTTGTGCATTGGGTATTACAATTATTCACTAGTGGAACAATGGTTTTTGAAAAGAGATAAGTTTTCATCTCCCAAAGTGCTCAAGCAGAGACTGTGTGATGACTTGTCAAGTGTGTTTTAGAACAAAATCCTGCTTTCTATGTAAGCTTCCATAAAATTCTAAAGCCCCCAATAGTACTAACATTTCAATGACTGTATGATTCATTGAGTTTGGAGGACAAACACCTGCTAGTTAACAGAAAAATACCTGAGCTCGTAGGGCTCTCCATTAGTAAGAAAAATTACCATTAATCTCAAACACACTTGTAGTCACCGTTTTCTCCTCTGTTTACTATTTCTGATGCCTTTTGTCAGTGCTCCTTATATGACTGGATGAAAGAAAATATCTTACCATACCAGTATACACAAGGATACTTACATCACACATATTTCTTTGGAAATCCTCTCAAAGTGTAATAGAGAGAAAGAGATATTTTATCAGTATTAAATTCCTCTTAGGTACATTTTAATTTCCTAAAGCACTGGGCATGTAATAATATGCTAATTTTCATAGACAATGTAGCATTTTAGAGTGGAATTAGGAATATATTTTGAGGAAAGAGTGGAAATTTCTCAAGTCAGGGAAATATGCCTTTATTGCTTTTCTGCTATTAACTTGCTCTGGGATTTTAAGCAAGTCCCTTAAGCCTCTCTCAGCTTCATTTGTACTTCATTTGTAAAATAAGGACTAATGCTTAACCACTACCTCACCAGGATATACTGAAAAAATAATAAGCTCATATAGTCAGGCAAGATACTTTGAGATTTTCGAATCAAAGATCCAGCAGATTAAATTCTAGTTTAAATGAATTAAAGATGCATACAAATGAATTAATATAATATATAGCATTATACAAAACATTTACAGTGTGAGGTATAAAAACATTTAAATACAAGATCATTTTCTAAATATTCTTACCTTTTAAATTAAAAGCAGCACTCATCAAATTTCATCTTCTAAAACTCCAGAAGATAGTGAAATATCTCATGATAGCATTTTAAAAGGAAATAAGGAATTACCTTGAAGTCACTTTTGTATGATAAAATGGTTTACAAATCTAATTTCTGAAACTGCACAAGAAAAGACCTCACATTTGCTTGACCCTCAATATCTACATTTGTCTACCTATGTCATGTGGGTTTAAAGTGGGCAAAGAACCGGTTAACAGCTGCCAGGAAAGCTAGAGCTGTAGACTGAGGGGGTGATGATCCATTGCTCTAACACCCGTCATTCCAAGAACTGTCTTTAAGAGGCTGTTTTGTGTTTTTGTTTTTAATCGTTTTTCTTACAATTAACATTTCCTTAGGCAGATCAGCTTCTACATTAGAAAATATTGGCCTTGATTTATATACTAGGTTAAATCTTATTGAAGGGCATGTTTCTCATTTTGGAGATACAGCCTAAAATGCTATCTGAGAACAAGTATATAACATAGTAATTATCTCATTTAAACATATTGCCTTTAAGGTATTCAGATATAATACAGAAATAAAAATCTCTTTCTTTGGGAGTCAGGAAATGCTACTGATGGTGAAGATAAAATATATTTTAATATCTAAGCTCATAAATGTAGGTAAATCATTCCATGTTGACTTTTAAGAATAAAATTTAGGTAGAAATCAAAATTATTATAATAATTGTTATTATTATTACTATTACAACTTGATAAATAGAGGAACACATTATATGGAGCTGGCATTTGCTAAAAAGAGTTTGACATTTTAGAAGATTTAAGCAGCTAAGTGCAGAATCCCCTAACAGAGAGGACAATTGTCCAGAAAATACATATATTCAAATTAAAGGAGGTCATCAATCTGACTGGAACCTTCTACGTGAGAGCTGAAATCTCCAATACCCAAATGTTAAGCTACATTCACAGATTATCAACCAGGTTTTGAAAAAGGATAGACAAACCAGCCCTGGGTAAAATAAACTGTAGAATATTAAATAAAATTACAGTTAAATAACATATAGCAGTAGAGAGATTCTAGACCTTACACTCGTAAACCCAAAACTAAATTTCAAGTACAAATGAGTTATTAGGAAAGCATAATTGCAAAACTGCCATCGGCCCAATTCCAATTCCAGTAAGGTCTGAATCAGAGCAGTGACTGGAAAGCAATGAATAAAATAATCATATGCCCAAGAATAACAAATTCTGAAAACCCATCCCAGAAATATGAAAACAAAGTTGGCATGAATAAATTGTGCCATCTGTAATTCTATTTTCAAAATATTTTATAAGGACCAAATAATGAAAAATTGGATGTAACATTTGCTATCTTATTAGCTCTTGTAAAGGGTCAGTAAACACCTACACTGTTGGAAAATAATACTTTCCACTGAGCATCTTTGCTCAGAGAGGGTATTTGAATCCTCTCGAAAACATCACCCTCACATAGTTACTACCTATCAAGTGACATTGGTTTTGAGGTGACATCTATTTCCCATGCCCAACTTAGAAATTCAATGGAAAAAAAGTTGCTTATAAGGAAAAAAAAAGGAATGCTTTTTCATTTATGTATCACACTTAACAAACACTAAAATACATACAACAGTTTGGAAAAATGCCAGTTATGATTCTGAGCAACTTCTAATTGACCTCCCAACCTCTGTCCCACATAATTCCACTGGTAGCTATTTTTAAATATTTAGTGTAGTACTTTATAGAATTTCTAAAGGCATTATAATGTATCATAGTTCTTCAAATCTTAAAGTTTTCAGTCAAATCTACAGCAGTTTAGCAACAGCTTTCCTAAAAACAACAACAAATTAAACACTAATATATTAGTGTAGTATAATCATAAATTATGACACTGATGAGTNTATCATAGTTCTTCAAATCTTAAAGTTTTCAGTCAAATCTACAGCAGTTTAGCAACAGCTTTCCTAAAAACAACAACAAATTAAACACTAATATATTAGTGTAGTATAATCATAAATTATGACACTGATGAGTTTCAGTCATTAAAACTTGAAAAATATATGACATATACGGAATTTATATATGCTAAACCTTGTAACTCATATTCTTTTATCTCTTGTGAAAAGTAATTCTAAACCAAGGGTTAAACAACACAAGCATATAAACCTATATCTCACTTTTGCAAATGCTGTCAGGTATCTTCTATATTTTTTAATCAACAAGTGAGTCTTATGTGCCCTACTCTGTGGGTACACCACAGAATATCTTATTTTATTCATTTATAAGAAGACATTTAACTGAAAATTGTTCTATTACATAAGACTAAGATTCTAAAGAAGTTTTAATGGAAAAGGAGTATATTATTTCAGTTGTTACAAAATTAGAATACGGTACAGTATCCTAAGAGAGTGAAATTGGTGGTTTTTTATGATTCACTGCAGGTATTAAATACAGTTGAAAACAAGATTCCACCTCATTTTCAAACACTCATGTGTTTTCCTGCCAAATATAGAAATTAAATTTAATTTTCAACTTTCTGGAGGAGGCCAAGAAAGATGTAACTTGCAGATATGACAGTACTCAGAAATGGCTAACACTGAATCATCAGAGAATGTAGGCTGATAAGTGAACTCACTTTGCTTTCAAAAGATAATATGTATACTCACCCTAACTTTACAAAAGAAGAAATGCATGTAGCCAATGTTATGTACGCTAAGTCACTTCAGTTGTGTCTGAGATCTGCGACCAGATGGAGTGTAGCCTGCCAGGCTCCTCTGTCCATGGAATTCTCCAGGCAAGAATACTGGAATGGGTTGCCATTTCCTTCTCCAGAGGATCTTCCCTACCCAGGGATTGAATCAGGTTCTTTACCACTAGCACCACTTGTCACTAAGTGTATTAAAAATTCTAACTCATTAGTACCTAAAGTAAAACAAATTAAACCGAGATTCAAGTTTTGTCCATTGGATTATTATTTTTTAAATTGACCTGAGCACATAAGACTCCCAAGAAACTAATTAAAAACTGTAAGCTGGTTCATCCTACCTCCAACCACCACCAAACACACTAATTCAGCAACAATTTTCAGAAAAATTACTTTTGTGAGAAATTCAGAAACTATTTGAAAGGCCCCGTATATCAGAAAATGCAAACCCAGACTTAATGAAGCCAGCTGGGAGATTCTGGATAATCTCTTGTCAGAGTTCTGTCCCCGGTACAGTGCCATATGATCAGGAAGAGACCTCTAACCCTCAGCTTCACTCAAGAAGGAAAAGGGATTTTTTTTCATTTGTCCAGCAGGGGCTTTCCAGAAAAATGACCTCTATCTTGACTGTCAAACTTTGATGTGTTCAGCACAAACTAGCCACCGGGGGAAAATGGAGACGGTGTTTTGGGCTGGTCAACACCATAGATCTTGTCCCTGCTAAGCACAAATGAGTGGATAAAAAAAAAATTCTATCTCTGTTTCCCCCTGGGGAGGGAAAGTATCCTGTGTCCAATGATCCAACTTATTTGGGACCACCCAAAGAATTATCATCTGTATTGCCAATCTTGGAGCTCCAATGAGCTCTGACATTCCAGCAGCCCAAAGGAGAATGAAGGTAACATCTTGGATTGATAGATACCACAGATCCTCCTCTTTTTTCAGCATATCATGAGCAGATGAAAAATCCTAACTCTTAGATTCCCCCCTGGGAGAGAAAGTTGATCCACATCCAGGGCTCTAACTCTTCAAGGGATGCCTAAATAATTAGCATCTGACTTACCAATTTTGAAGCTCTGACAGGTCAAGCACAGTCTGGCACAGTTTGGGGGAGAATAGAGACAGCAGTTTGCACTGGTAGGTGCTATAGCTCCTCCCCCTACATTCCCTAGTTCACCACAGGACAAGTGAGCTAAAACAAAAGCTGCCTACTTCAACTTCATGAAGGAAACAGTTCATAGAGGCCTCCAGAATCCCTGGCAAGGATGCCTGATGGGGTCTGTCTCTGTACAAGGCTGCTCTGTGAAGACTGAGATAGGTGTCTGGTTTGTCCACTGCATAGACAACCAACACACAGGGTCAAAAAATAATAATAATAATGAGGAATCAGACAAAGATATCACAAGTAAAGGAATAAGATACAGCTTCAGAATCTGACCATTAAAAAAAAAAAAAAANCCAGCATTTATTGCTTGCAGACTTTTGGATCCCCCAGATCCCCAAGAGAACCAACCCCCTTTTCTTTGCCCCACGTTTCTTATTCTACTGTCCTCTTTCTTGACCCCAGGGCCTCTTGGGGTTGAGGACTGAATCATAGGGATATGGCTGGGCTTATCTGAGTGCTGGCAGGACAGAGGGTGGACCTGGGTCCATGCCAGGGCTGGGGACCTCGGTAGAAATGGAAATGCCTGCAAGCCTGAAATGTGGATCCCTTGGAGGACGGACACAAAGCCCTGGGTTCCTGCCCACTGAGGGCCCCTTGGTCCTGTCCCAGGCCAGCTGAGGAAACCCAGAGAAGCCCGGAGAATTTCTCATGCACAGCCAAAACTGCAGACTGTTCCTCGGGAGGGAGGCAGGAATGCCTTGCCTTAAATTCAATCCAAAAAAGCTTTGAAAGGAGCCTCTGAGCAAATAGTGGGAAGCAAGGTAAGGGCCAAGCCATCAGCAGCGATGTTCTACCAGCTTTAACTCCCTAGAACCACCCTGTCCTTGGCCCTTTCCCTAAAGGGCTCCAGACCAGCTCCTTTTGGGGAATCGTGAGGCTGTTCTGACAGTTTGATATCTGGCCTGGAACTCTGGGAGGCCTGGGCTCTAGGTCTCTGACTTACTATGTGACCTTGGGCAAGTGCCTTTCCTTCTCTGATCCTCCATCTCAACAGTGAAAGAATTTGGATGGCATCCTTCCAACTTTGACAAGCTCAGTTTCTGTGAAGGTCAAGTGTGGGGTGGGAGGCATTGGAGATGACTGGATGAGGGTCTAACAGATTGCGTGGGGCCATTGTCAGGGTTTCTGTAGGGCTCCGTTTACCATTCGACATCTGGCTGAGGGTGGCAGAGTTTCTGAGGCCAAGCACTTTTCTTGGCTTCAGTCTCTGCAGGCAGCCCCAGGCTGAGGACAGGTACCCTACCCTGGCTGCCCTGGCAGTGTCTGCAGTAAATGGTTAGTGCCAGCGACCAAGGGGTGACCCTTCAAGCCCGAGTACAGCTGGGAAACACAGAGTCTGCCTTATTCCGTTATGGGGCAGGGGGGCTCTTCCATCCCTGGGGTGTGGCCAGGCTGGGAAATGAAGGCTCCCTCATCCCACGGGTCGGTAGGGATGCTGGGGGTCCTCGGAGAGCCTGCCGGCATCTAGTGGTCCGTTGTCTCCGCTCTGCCGGAAATAACCTTGCTGAGCATTTGAGGGAAGTGTGAAAAATTGCTGAGCCGACGTTTTTCTCTCCCAGCGTGTGTAAGTGTGCTGGGTAAACAAGGAGAAAGAGAGGAGGGGGGGGAGGTGAGGAGAGTGAGGGAGAGGAGGAGGGAGGAGGAAAAAGGAGGGAGGGAAAGGGGGAGAGCCTGGGGCTGGAGATAGTTCCAGTTATTAGAAAGATCCTCTTACAAGCCATTCCTGCAGCAACAACGGCTGCAGGGTCAGGGTGAGACCAACGGGAGGGGAATCTGGGGTAGCGGTGGAGGGTAGGAAGGGAGCCTGTGAATATGGAGGTCAGGGGAACCACAGGCTCCTGATTGATGAAGATGCAAGACTCCAAATTAAAGAGTACCCCCAGCCCAGGGAAAGCTTGGGAGTGCTGGAGAATTCCTGGAGGACTCCTCCTTCTCCCCCCACCCTCCCCACACACACACACAACAGCAGCCTCCATGGGCCCGGCAGAGGGTGTGGCAGGTACATCTGGGCTCCAGGCTCCCCCTGAATGCACCTAAATAGGGAAGAAGTCCCACAATGGGGCAAGTTCCAGGCTTCTCTGCAGTGCTCCCCAAAGAAGGGAGAGCAGATCTAATTTCACCATCCTCTCCAATGTAATGCCTCTTTTCTCCCCCTCTTGCTTCTCCACTGCTTTCTGCCTCCGTGGAGCCCTCCCTTCCCCTCCTTTCCCCTGGGTGATTATGAGCACAGATTCAGTCCCTCAGTGAGATGGCAATTCACATCCTCCCAACCCTCTCAGAACCTCATCCTCCAACTCCATCAAACCCCTTCCCAGGCCTGGGCCCCATCCTGGGGAATGCTAGGGACTCATTCATCTCAGAGAAGGAAGCTGCCCACCCAGCTGCACACCAGTGGTCTCCATGGACCTGTGGACATCTTCACTGGCCCCAGAGTATCGACCTCTCCACACACCCTAACTCTGAACTCCAGCTGAATGCCAGGTCCTCCATCCTCTTAACCCCCACCACGTCCTGCCCTCATACTCCTTCAGAGTGCATCTGACCCAGGCAGATGAGGGATCAATGCCAATCCAATAACACAGTTGTCTGCCCTCCACAGCTACATTAAGCCTCCCCAGCAGCTGAGGAAGTGCTCCTACCTCTGCCCATGGGCTTCTCTAGTTGACCACATTATACCAACACCGGCTTCCGCTTACTCCCTCTGATGGCGCCAAGGAGTCGCCCCAGGCCAGGCCTGGGAATCTGCTCAAAGTCCCCAATTGGCACACGTCTACCCCACACTTTAGAAAGCCTATTTGGGGTGCAGGGATGCAAAAGGGTAGCCCCGGTCCCTTGGCAGAGGGAGCTCAGAGAGGGCTGTGGAGGGGTCAAAGGACACAGAGCAGACCCACCTGAGTGTTTTAACTACCTCTGCCCCTGGCCTCTTGGTCTTGGTCCAGGTCCAAGGTCAAGATTAGAGACATGGCAGAGGTTCAGGTTCAAAGTCCATGTCCAACCTTCATTCTAGGACGAGGTCTGAAGTCTAGTTCCAAGGTCAGTGTCCCAGGTTACAGGCTCACTTCAAAATTCAGAACAAATCCATGTCCAAGTTCAAATTTCAATCCATGTCCAAGCCAACATTCATGCTCCAGGAACCGGATCCGGATCCAGATCCAATTTCTAGTCCAAGGTCATGTCCAGGTCCATTCTCAAGGCTGGCCAGCTCAAGTCTTAAAGCCAGCTTCCTCTGAAGCTCTGAACTAATCTTCCCCTACCCGAACCTCAGTTTCCCTCTTATGAAAATAAGCAGGCAAACTTGATCTCTTTCAGCTCTGGCCTTTCAGGGACCCAAAACTCGATTTTCTTAAAACCTGTCAGTGGGAATGTGCAATAAAAGGGATGGGATACTGAATATGGGATACTGAATCTAGGGTCCATGCCCTGCCTTTAGCCTGGGGTCACAAGGGGGACACGAAGGGCCCAGGCTGAATGTCTACTCTTCAGACAGCCTGTTTTTGGCTCCTGATAGAGGTCAGGAGAGTATATCAAGTCCCTACAGCAGCATAGCAATTTATACATCCCAAACACACACACATACACACACAGAGTGGGCGCAGGGCAGCAAGTGCAGAGTGCAGGCGAAGGTTAGCTCCAACCTCCAGAGGCACAGCTGAGATTGGAGGTGACTTGCCTGCAATGACAAGGGCATAAGTGGTGCACTGCATCACCCCTCCCAGGTGGGTGCTTCATACACGTTCCCAGGACCCCCTCAGCCCAGAGGCGCTCTCGGGCGGCAGGAGGGCAGGGGGCTGTGAGATGCTGCTGGGAGAGATGAGGCCCCGGAACTCTTGGCTTCCTTCCAGCTGTGGTCTGCCCCGGGATGGAGTAGCTGCCGCCAGCTTTTGGCTAAGAAGGGAGGTTGGAATGGGCCCTCTGCCTCTTCTGGGGCACAGAGAGGGTAGGGCAGAAAACAGGGGGCCCAGAGAGACAATGTACATTATACAAGACACCAGGTCTCCAGAAGGAGGCCCAGAAAGGGCCCCAGAGATGCCCAGGAGGGAGCGGGAGGCTGTTCCACCAACCAGTGCTGGGTAACTCGACCCTCAGCCACGAGGCCTATTTCCACAACCCCTTGAAGAATCTTTCCTATTGATTCTTGCAGAGCTGTGGACCTCCCTGTGGGCCACAGGAATTGGGTCACAGTCAGGAGAAACCAGAATATGGGGGGTTTCAGGAGGCAGGGACAGTGGGGAGAGGCTCTGGAGTGCTCTCAACACTCCCCGGGTTTAAGTCAGTGGGCACGAGCCCCACACCCTACAGCCCTGATCATGTTGGGCCAGACCCCACTCTGTCTCCCACTCATCTGGACTCAGAGGCCCCCTCCCCAGTGGGCAGGTGTATCAGCTGCCAGGCCCTTGGAGAAGGTGGGTGTCATTTCTGGTCCAGTGCCCGGGGAACTGCGAACAAAGATGCTATAATAAGGGGAGGGGGAGGCACCAGCCCCTTTGCCCAGCTCTGTGAGCAGACAGGAGAAACTATTTTTATCCCGCTTTGCTGCTGACAGACCTGGCTTTCTGCTCAGCTGGCTGGAGCTGATTCTCAAGGCCCGAGGCCCTGGCACAGCAAGACGCAGCTCTAAATATATTCATGCAGCAGCCCCTCCAGCCCCCCACCTAGCAGGGCCCAGCCCTCCTCAGGAAAGTGGGCTACCTGGGAAACTGGCCCATCACTAGGCCCCTCTCTTCTACCCAACTAGAGACAGGGAAGTGGGATTTGGACTGGAGATTCCCTGGAGGAAGTCTGGGACACTGGGAACCTGAGGGAGACTGGGGAAAAGAGCACTGGCCTGGGAGGCAGAAGGCCAGCCTAGCTCTTGCTTTGCGGCCTGGTAAAGGCCCCTCTCTGGGCTTCAGCTGACTCAGAAGTAGGGCACTGGAGCAAGTGACCACTACGTTCCCTTAGACACGAGCTAACAGACATAAAATACCGAGCAGGGTGCCTTGTACACAGTAAGTGCTCAAGCAGGGTTAGTCATTACTTTTATTAATTATTTACAAAGGTTTACAAAGGGCTGGTGCATTTTCTAGAAGAACAGCTTCTCCCCACCCCCAATACCCCATCATTACATCAGACACAGGCCAACTAGGTGGTGGTATTTGAAGAAACTCACCACCCCTGCCTCCCACCAGTTGAAAAGCTTCCCTCCCTCAACAGGTCTCCATGCCTGCTCAGGGGTTTGGGGAAAAAAAACAGATTCTGGAGGCTTTCAAGCCTTACTCCTCCTCCAGTGACCATGAGCAAGTCTTCTGCCCTCTCCAGGCCTCTGGACTTAGTGCAGTGCCTGGCACAGGGGCTGGGCACAACGGTAGCTGGAAGCAGTAGTGCTTCTCAGGGAATCCCCCACCCTCATCCCAGGGGGTCAGAAAATTGGAAGAGACAATGTTTGTGAAATGCCCAGCACCTGATTTCTCATAAAATTCCCTGGCAAAAAAATTTTTTAATGTATTCTGGACCTTCAGTCTAAAATATCAAAACTCTCGAACAGGGAAAATCAAAAGTCGTTCTTGGGTGATGTACGCGACATCTCCACTTCTCCTAAGTGTTTCTGAGCCTTCCTTATAGCCCCATGCGACTGGAGGGGCTCTGTTCTATCCCTCAAATGGGGCACTGGAGCCCAGACAGGCTTTGTGATTTACCCATGGTCACACAGCTGGAATATGAGTAAAAGAGTCAGTCAGTCTTTTCTCCCTGGGTCCCTGGCCCTCCCTGCCTGTTTCCAAACAAGAGAGGCCTATCTCACCCTGTCAGCAGGGAGACAGGTAACTCATCCTTCTATAGTCACCTGTAGGACAGAGGAAGGCATCTAAAACCTGGGTGAGTTCCATGCACAGAATCAGAAAAGCGCTACCTATAGTGTCCTAAAGGATTCTCCAGGCTTGAGGTCCAGAGAAGTGAGGCGGTTTGCCCAAGGTAACACAGCAGCCTGAGATGACCCACATGTCTCCCCTTCACTCTTTAACAGATTAGAGGGTATCACTAGAAAATGTAGGAACAATAATAATGACAATTAAATAACAGCTTGAGAGGCTACTGTGTGTCAGGCATTGTACTAAGCAGTATACACCATTAATTCAGTCAGTCCTTTTATAAGTTCCTTTATCCAGATGCAGCACAAAAATGTTTAATAACTTGCCCAAGGTCAGATGGGCTTCCCTGGTGGCTCAGCTGATAAAGAATCCGCCTGCAACACGGGAGGCCTGGGTTTGATCCCTGGGTTGGGCAGATCCCCTGGAGAAGGGAACAGCTACCCACTCCAGTATTCTGGCCTGGAGAATTCCATGGACTATACAGTCCATGGGGTCACAAAGAGTCGGACATGACTGAGCGACTTTCACTTCTAGGGAGAGGTCTGTGAGTCTGAGGAGAATGAGATGGAGCTGATAAGGATTGGAGGGTAGGGGACAGGACAATGGGCATCATTGAGGGGTTGTTCAGCCACAATGCAACAAGTGTCTTTCGAGCATCTCAGTCAACCTTCTACAGGTAGAGACAGAGTCCAGAGAGGTTAGGCAACCTGATCACGATCACAAAGCAAGTTAGAACCACCTCCACCAAGATGACCACATAAACTCTTATACAACCCTCCAATCCCACTCCACAACTCATGCCAAACTCTGCAGCTTCTGGCCACCATGTCTGGCCCCACAATTCCTGACTGGAAGGCAATTCCGCATCTGCCCCTAAGCAGAGGCTCAGCCTTTGAGGTGCCAATATTTCTATACGGAGACCCCCAGCAACCAGAGTGCTGCGGTACTGCAAGTCACCACCAGAGGGCACCACAGAAAGAGAGTCCCGCTAGGGCGAGGACTGCCCAGACCATTGAGCTGCTACCAATTTTCTGGATCACCAGTTTTCTCATCAGAGTGTGAGCCAGAACCTACATATCTTGGGTGAGGAAACAGTGGCCCAGGCTGGAGGTGCAAGATATGTCTGTGCGGATGCCAAGAAAACTGTGGGTTTCCAGCACAGGAACCCACCTGGGGAGATTGTTATTGTTCAGAGTAACAGCCAACATGTATCATGCCAGGCACTAGGTTGGAATTCTGGCTCTAAATTAGTAGCTGCACAACCCTGGGCATGTTAACAACTACTTTATGCCTCAGTTTCCTCATCTGTAAGATGATACCAACCTCAGAGCCATGAGGGTGGGATGCATTTGTGTTTAAAACCTTTAAACTGTATCAGACACAAAAGTCCTCTGGGAATGTTGGTTATTATTTGTTCACTTTACACTTATTGTTTGTTTATTCACGGACTCTGTACTACAAACTGTGTGAGTTAGGTGCTTTTATTTCCCCCTATTTCACAGCTGGGGAAACAGAGGCATAGAGAGGTCAAACACTGTCTAAGATCACACAGCCAGGAATAGTAAAGCTGGAACTCAATTCTGGTAGTCTGGTACCAAAACTGTGCTCTTAACCAATATGCCATTGTTCCTTAATAATAGCACATCCAAGGTCACAGGATCAGTGACCCCGTGCAAATGGATTCTATACTATCCCCATACCCAGAGAACAGAGCAGAGATGCAGGAAGACGTACAACTTGCTCTAGGTCACCCAGCTAGAATCAGTGTCAGGAAATCAAGTTGTCCCAAGATCTGGTAGACAGAATGGTCCTGGCAGACCCTGTTGCACTAGGGATAGAGGCTGGCCTAGCAAATCTTTATCGCCCATTCACCACCCATTTCACAAATACTTATCAAGTGCTCACTAGCTGGGACTCCGCCAGTAGATGAACAACCCAGCCATGCCCCTTCCTCCCAGCGTGTGGAAGAGGAGCAGTGGGTTCCAACTCCTGTCCCACCCTTGAGCAAGCACCACCGCCACTCTGTATCTCAGTTTCTTTATCTGTAACACGGGTATATTTGTGGTGATTCGGCAAGGTGATGGGAGTGAGCACTTAGCACAGAGCTTGGTACTTAGTAAGTGCTCAGTAATTTTATCAGCTATTATCATTATCATCAATAATCACAATAGGAAGAAACACAGAAGAAAGAGGGAGTCTAGGCATGCCTAACAGGTATTTGACTCAGTCTGAAACAACACTCCTTGAAAGTTTTCGGGGCTTTAGTACCAGGCCTGATTCCTGGAGTGGCAGGAAGGGGAACCTCCTGACCAAAGGCAGACAGGAGGGGAGAATGGGGTGCTGAGAGGCTGCACATCTGTCCCATTATAAAACTGCCACCACCGCTGCCCTCTCTGCATCTGACCAGTGCCCCCTCTACTGAGTCTTCCACCTCCACAACCCCCAGTCATTGTGTGTAGAGGTCCCTGTTGGGCAGCTGAAGGGACAGGGTTAAAAAATAAAGGTACACCTTCTGGGCCAGGGTGCCTTCTACACAGACTTCACCCTGTGACCATCCCAAAGGCCAGATGAGAGGCAAAAGCACAAAGGCTGAATCAGGCAGGTTGTTTCAGGGGATGAAAGCTCTGAATCCAGTTCCCTGCTTACAAAGTCCTCTTCTACCTGCTCATTTCAATCAAGGATGCTGGGGGTAGTGGAAGGTCATATTTCCAGCTTTGCCACTCTGGGTAAAGAAGCCTAACCCCCATTGTTTTTTGCAATCAAAGGACAAGGGAAATACTTGGTATTTCAGTGCCAGGTTGGTAAGTTTGTGTAATATCTACCAGAAACTCTCCTGGGAGCCCAGGCCCCAGGGCCCTCAGGGAAGGTGCTGGGACCAGGCAAGGCCCAGGGAGGCAGAGTCAAATCAGAGTGGTGCCTGTCCTTGGAAAGCCCCTGTAGAATGTCCTGGGNCGACTTTCACTTCTAGGGAGAGGTCTGTGAGTCTGAGGAGAATGAGATGGAGCTGATAAGGATTGGAGGGTAGGGGACAGGACAATGGGCATCATTGAGGGGTTGTTCAGCCACAATGCAACAAGTGTCTTTCGAGCATCTCAGTCAACCTTCTACAGGTAGAGACAGAGTCCAGAGAGGTTAGGCAACCTGATCACGATCACAAAGCAAGTTAGAACCACCTCCACCAAGATGACCACATAAACTCTTATACAACCCTCCAATCCCACTCCACAACTCATGCCAAACTCTGCAGCTTCTGGCCACCATGTCTGGCCCCACAATTCCTGACTGGAAGGCAATTCCGCATCTGCCCCTAAGCAGAGGCTCAGCCTTTGAGGTGCCAATATTTCTATACGGAGACCCCCAGCAACCAGAGTGCTGCGGTACTGCAAGTCACCACCAGAGGGCACCACAGAAAGAGAGTCCCGCTAGGGCGAGGACTGCCCAGACCATTGAGCTGCTACCAATTTTCTGGATCACCAGTTTTCTCATCAGAGTGTGAGCCAGAACCTACATATCTTGGGTGAGGAAACAGTGGCCCAGGCTGGAGGTGCAAGATATGTCTGTGCGGATGCCAAGAAAACTGTGGGTTTCCAGCACAGGAACCCACCTGGGGAGATTGTTATTGTTCAGAGTAACAGCCAACATGTATCATGCCAGGCACTAGGTTGGAATTCTGGCTCTAAATTAGTAGCTGCACAACCCTGGGCATGTTAACAACTACTTTATGCCTCAGTTTCCTCATCTGTAAGATGATACCAACCTCAGAGCCATGAGGGTGGGATGCATTTGTGTTTAAAACCTTTAAACTGTATCAGACACAAAAGTCCTCTGGGAATGTTGGTTATTATTTGTTCACTTTACACTTATTGTTTGTTTATTCACGGACTCTGTACTACAAACTGTGTGAGTTAGGTGCTTTTATTTCCCCCTATTTCACAGCTGGGGAAACAGAGGCATAGAGAGGTCAAACACTGTCTAAGATCACACAGCCAGGAATAGTAAAGCTGGAACTCAATTCTGGTAGTCTGGTACCAAAACTGTGCTCTTAACCAATATGCCATTGTTCCTTAATAATAGCACATCCAAGGTCACAGGATCAGTGACCCCGTGCAAATGGATTCTATACTATCCCCATACCCAGAGAACAGAGCAGAGATGCAGGAAGACGTACAACTTGCTCTAGGTCACCCAGCTAGAATCAGTGTCAGGAAATCAAGTTGTCCCAAGATCTGGTAGACAGAATGGTCCTGGCAGACCCTGTTGCACTAGGGATAGAGGCTGGCCTAGCAAATCTTTATCGCCCATTCACCACCCATTTCACAAATACTTATCAAGTGCTCACTAGCTGGGACTCCGCCAGTAGATGAACAACCCAGCCATGCCCCTTCCTCCCAGCGTGTGGAAGAGGAGCAGTGGGTTCCAACTCCTGTCCCACCCTTGAGCAAGCACCACCGCCACTCTGTATCTCAGTTTCTTTATCTGTAACACGGGTATATTTGTGGTGATTCGGCAAGGTGATGGGAGTGAGCACTTAGCACAGAGCTTGGTACTTAGTAAGTGCTCAGTAATTTTATCAGCTATTATCATTATCATCAATAATCACAATAGGAAGAAACACAGAAGAAAGAGGGAGTCTAGGCATGCCTAACAGGTATTTGACTCAGTCTGAAACAACACTCCTTGAAAGTTTTCGGGGCTTTAGTACCAGGCCTGATTCCTGGAGTGGCAGGAAGGGGAACCTCCTGACCAAAGGCAGACAGGAGGGGAGAATGGGGTGCTGAGAGGCTGCACATCTGTCCCATTATAAAACTGCCACCACCGCTGCCCTCTCTGCATCTGACCAGTGCCCCCTCTACTGAGTCTTCCACCTCCACAACCCCCAGTCATTGTGTGTAGAGGTCCCTGTTGGGCAGCTGAAGGGACAGGGTTAAAAAATAAAGGTACACCTTCTGGGCCAGGGTGCCTTCTACACAGACTTCACCCTGTGACCATCCCAAAGGCCAGATGAGAGGCAAAAGCACAAAGGCTGAATCAGGCAGGTTGTTTCAGGGGATGAAAGCTCTGAATCCAGTTCCCTGCTTACAAAGTCCTCTTCTACCTGCTCATTTCAATCAAGGATGCTGGGGGTAGTGGAAGGTCATATTTCCAGCTTTGCCACTCTGGGTAAAGAAGCCTAACCCCCATTGTTTTTTGCAATCAAAGGACAAGGGAAATACTTGGTATTTCAGTGCCAGGTTGGTAAGTTTGTGTAATATCTACCAGAAACTCTCCTGGGAGCCCAGGCCCCAGGGCCCTCAGGGAAGGTGCTGGGACCAGGCAAGGCCCAGGGAGGCAGAGTCAAATCAGAGTGGTGCCTGTCCTTGGAAAGCCCCTGTAGAATGTCCTGGGAGGGTGCCAGCCCACCCACCCAACAGTCACTAGATCCCAAAATGGACAGGATTTCTGGTCCAACTCTAGAGAGGAAGGAGGGGCTCAGAGCGGGGATGAATCTCACAAGGGGACTCCAGAAGGCTTCCAGTGGAGCAGGGAGCAAAACGGGCTTGGGAGCAAGTTACAAGAACATGCCCTTCTTAGAGCATTTATTATATGCCACATATTTGACCTCTTTTAAATCCCCCAGCAACCCTGGGAGGTGGGTTTAACAGGGCTGTGATTCGTTCATGCAATGTCTATTCTTTGTACACCTCCTTTGAACCAGGCACGTGTTGGGCACACAGATCTCACCCTGGGGGCGGGGGCAACTGAACAATCTTCAGCGAAGTCACTTTTTCAAGCAAGTAAAAAGCATAATTGTACCAGCTAACATTTAAATAGCAATTGCTGTGTGCTCTTTTTGTACTTCCTTATATGTAAAATGGGAATTAAAACAGGATCTACTTCATAGGGTCAGTGATGACTAAATGAATTAACAAGAGTAAAGCATGGAGGCGGAGCTTGGTGCACAGGAACAATTAATGCATGGCTCTTTTCATCACTTAGTCCTTCCAAAGACCCTGGGAAGGAGTGTCCGATGATAAGTTCCATTTTGCAAATGAAGAAGCTGAGATTCAGATGAGTCAAAGGACTGGAATGGCAGAATGCTGCTAGAAGAAAAAAAGTCTGGGTTTTGGCATCAGGCTGCCAAGGTTTGGATCCCGGCTCCACCAAATACTTGTGGGCTTGGACTATATACCTCAGTTTCTCTCTCTGTACAGATCATACAATACCTTCCCTGCGTGGCCTTGCGCACTTAAGAAGATAGTCAACATCAAATCAGTAGAATTTGACCTCACCGTGCTCCACAAGGATGGAGTTGGGTGGTTTTTTATTTATTGCGGCCCACGGAGTTAGGATCTGAACCCGGGCATCCTGACCCCAGAAGCACAGAAGCAAGACAGCGACTGCTGCTATACAAGCAGACTTCAGTTCCCCAAGAGAGCCCACGGGGACGCGTCCTGGGCGCCTCACCGTCCCCGCCCTTGTCTCATCCCCTCCAGGTTACGCCCCGCACTGCCTGCCCCCCAGCAGCTACGATGCAGACCAGAAGCCAGGCCTGGAGCTGGCGCCGGCCGAGCCCGCGTACCCGCCGGCGGCCCCGGAAGAGTACAGCGACCCCGAGAGCCCTCAGTCCAGCCTGTCGGCGCGCTACTTCCGCGGGGAGGCGGCCGTGACCGACAGCTATTCCATGGACGCCTTCTTCATCTCGGACGGGCGCTCGCGGCGGCGGCGCGGCGGGGACGCGGGCGGCGCGGGGGACGCCGGGAGCGGCGGGGGGCGCGCGGGGCGCGCGGGGACGC
>SJYV01054924.1:950467-978403 GCA_006410875.1 Neotragus pygmaeus
AGTGCGGCAAGACGTACGCCACGTCGTCGAACCTGAGCCGCCACAAGCAGACGCACCGCAGCCTGGACAGCCAGCTGGCGCGCAAGTGCCCGACGTGCGGCAAGGCGTACGTGTCCATGCCCGCGCTGGCCATGCATGTGCTCACGCACAACCTGCGCCACAAGTGCGGCGTGTGCGGCAAGGCCTTCTCGCGGCCCTGGCTGCTGCAGGGCCACATGCGCTCGCACACCGGCGAGAAGCCGTTCGGCTGCGCGCACTGCGGCAAGGCCTTCGCCGACCGCTCCAACCTGCGCGCGCACATGCAGACGCACTCGGCCTTCAAGCACTACCGCTGCCGCCAGTGCGACAAGAGCTTCGCGCTCAAGTCCTACCTCCACAAGCACTGCGAGGCCGCCTGCGTCAAGGGGGCCGAGCCGCCCCCGCCGCCGCCGCCCGCCGGCCCCACCAGCTGAGCCTCCCACCGCGCTCCCGGGTCCCCCAGCTGCGTCCCCCTGCCCACGGCCCACCTGGGGACCCTGCTCCCAGACCGGAACTTTTCTCTCCGACCCCCAAACCCAGAACTCGCTTCCGCCACTGTCTTCCCCAAGTACATCCCGACCCGCCTCGTCCTTACCGGCTACCAAGATTCGGACCTTGACCCGCTGTCCGCGCCCTCGAGGCTCCCAACTCAGGCACCAGGTCCGCACGTTTGCCGGGCCCCCTGGCCGGAATTTTCTCCCGTCCATACTCTGCAGTCTCCTTAACTTGCAGACCTTTCCTCTCACTTCCCAACTTCGTTTCAGGCCGGTTCTCTACTGGAGCCCCCAACTCTTAAGGCTTAAACTTTCCCTTGACTCACGCCTGCCATGGATTCCCCACCCACACCAGGACGCAGGCCTTAGGAATCTAATCTTCACTCTCGGAGGCCCCAGCCTGTCCCAGATCCCCCTACCCATACCTTGGCCTTAGTCTAGCCATTCGCCCACCACCTTCCTCATCCTCTGGGGGACCTTCTCACTCATTCCCACCCCCTAATCTCTCCAGACCACTCATCCCACTAGCAGCTCTCAACCCTCTGAGTTCACCTGAACTGGGGCAGACATGAGGGCCCAGCCACCTAATGTAGCCCCTCTCTCACCGTGGGACAGCCCCTCCTTGGGCTTCCAGCCTCTCCTGCAGATTCTCTCAGCACTTTCCCTACCCACAGGACTACAGGTACCCTCTTTATGTATTGGGGGGAGGTCTGGGGCACCTCACAAATGCCCTTCTCCCCATCCGGCTGGGCCTCTCCAGTGTATTTATTTGTGTATTTATTTATTTATCTATTTATTATTCTAATTAATCTCTTGCCCTCACCCAGTAATGGTCTGGCTTCCCCAGCTGGACTGGGAGGTCAGGGAGCCAGGCAAGGAGAGGGACAGCAAAGGCCATAGAGGGCTGTCCCCCACCCCAACACACCCCATTTCGGGGAGTGGGGAGAAGCCCTACCCTCATCAGAGCCTGAACTTGCTGGGGAAGGGGGCGTGAGAATGGGAAGGATAGCCTGCTGACCCTCAGCTGGGGGGCAGGGGGACATCAGGAGGTCAGTCTTGGGGCAGGTCCCCGCCCTCCTGAGCCTTCTATTCCCACTGCAGGGAGACGGGAGAGAGGAGCCTCCCCGATATGTTTCCTATTCATTCCTCTTCTTGAGGAACCCCAAGTTCCAGGGACCGACTGAGCCCCGGACCCGCTGGGGCTTCCAGCCCGCTCCCTCCCGCCATGTCTATGCAACTCTCCCGGGCAGAGGGGCCGGGGCTCCCAGCAGCTCCCCCGTTGGCCGCCACTACCTCCCCCGCCGCGCTTTTGCATGCCCGGGCGAGGACCGAAGCACACACCTCCATGCTCGCGGGCCCTGGCCCCGTCTGCTTTAAGCACACGCCTCTGCCCCATCTCTAGGCGCCCAGCTCGGGGGCAGGAGTCACAGAATCTCTGACCCTCCGCCCTCTTCCCTAAATCGCAAATGAGGGTGGAGCCTGGAGGGGGCCCCCCACCGGAAGCAGGTGCACTTCTCTAGGACTTCCCAGCTCCAGGCCCACCTGGGAAGGGAGGCGGCAGGGATGAGGGGAGGGAGAGGGGATGCAGAAGCAACTACGGAGGGTGTTGATCCTGTAAATAGGAACTTACGACAGCAATAATTTTCCATGCATGCTAAGCCTTTTGGCCATATTTTGTATGAGCGCTTGGCGCTCTCCCTCCCTTCTCCCACCCCAGACTCCCATCCCTTCCTCACCTTCAGCAGTATTACTTGTAAGGCAATTCAGGGATATTAAAGGGACTTTGGCCACTCATCAGTGCCTCTAGACCTTGTGATGGGGACAGGTGGGGTGGAGGGACATCTAAGAAGCAGCCAGATTTTTGTTCCACTCAATCCCTCCCCCACCCCACTAGCCTGACCAGCCTGTAGCTGTCCCCAGCAGTCACACAGCTCAAGGATTCTCTTGACATCCACAAGGTTCCAGGCATCCTCAATCCTGAATGGTCCTCATCTACTGGGGTTGCAAACTGAAAGGGTTCAAGACCCAGATTAATAACATAAGTGTATGAGGCAGGCTGCCCTAAGACATTAGGGGATGCTAGCATTCTGAAGGAGATCAACCCTGAGATTTCTTTGGAAGGAATGATGCTAAAGCTGAAACTCCAGTACTTTGGCCACCTCATGAGAAGAGTGGACTCACTGGAAAAAAACTCTGATGCTGGGAGGGATTGGGGGCAGGAGAAGGGGACGACCGAGGATGAGATGGCTGGATGGCATCACGGACTTGATGGACGTGAGTCTGAATGAACTCCGGGAGATGGTGATGGACAGGGAGGCCTGGCGTGCTGCGATTCATGGGGTCGGACACAACTGAGCAACTGAACTGAACTGAGCACCTGAAAACAGCATGTTTCACCTTAAAGCATTGCAATTCAAATTAACTGCACCTCTCAAACAAATACAACCGTGGGCCAGATGTGTCCCTTGACAGCCAGTTTACAACCCCTATATTCTTCCCCACTTTCACCCTCTCTCTGGGGGGTGTGGGGGGAGGAGGGGTTCTGGCCAGTCCTATTGGTCATACAAGTGGCAAATGCAGGCATACAAAAAGGTTGACTCTGGCTCAGCAACGTTGTCCCAAAGCTAGGAGCTACCCCTAGAGCCTGTGGGCTACCTGTCATCAAAAGTGTTCAGTAAGCCGGTGGAGCACCAGTCCATTCCACTTGCCAGCTGGATTGGTGAGCTTTCAAAATGCAAATCTCTTCTCGCCTTACCAAACAACTTCACTGGGGACTACTAGCATCGTGCCACTTAACTCCAACCCCCAGCATAGACTCACAGGGTGGGGGTGTGCTCTGAGGGCCCAATGCCAGGCTGGGGGCTTGAGAGCATAGGCTGGAACTGCATCTCCCTTTGACAGGGCACTCAAGATTTTATACCCTTAACCTGGTGCCTGTCCACCTTTCCTTTCAAACACCTCTGGACAGGCCAACTGCATCCTGAGCTATGTGTTAGGTGTCTCCAGCAATGACAGCAGTGTGGAAATCCCCCACAGTTTCCAAAGGGAGTCTGACTGGCCCAGGCACCTGACGCCTTCCCTGGCCATCCACACTGCTCCTGATTAGTTACTGCATCCGTTACATTTGTTTCAGGTCCAGGGACAAGAACCCACTCTAGGTATCATTTTATATTAATAAACATCTAATGTATCATCTTAAAGGGAACAAGCCTTACATGAAGCCCACAGCCTGGATAGCAGAACAGACATGGGAAAACCATGTCCCCATTACGTGCAGCCCTGCTGCTGCTGCTAAGTCGCTTCAGTCGTGTCCAACTCTGTGCAACCCCATAGACGGCAGCCCACCAGGCTCCCCCGTTTCTGGGATTCTCCAGGCAAGAACACAAGTGAGTTGCCATTTCCTTCTCCAATGCATGAAAGTGAAAAATCAAAGTGAAGTCGCTCAGTCGTATGCGACTCTTCATGACCCCGTGGACTGCAGCCTACCAGGCTCCTCCACCCATGGAATTTTCCAGGCAAGAGTACTGGAGTGGGGTGCCATTGCCTTCTCCACCTGCAGCCCAGAGCACCTCAGTTAGCATATGTCCAGTCTGCTTTTCACAGTCGTCTCAAAAGAAGGTCTCTGGGATGCAACTCTGGCTCTCCTCTGCCCTGTCTGGCTGCTCCACTTAGTGACATTGCAGACTCATCTTCCTGTGCCTAAGTAAGGAACCCACTTCCTGTTCCCTCTTCTGTCCTGGTCTGTGCTCCTCAAGGTCTCTCCTAGCCTCCTCTTCTCACTGTGTATTCTCATGAAGCAATCTCATCACACCCACGGCTTCAATTTTCACCCACATGCAGATGACTTGCAAATTTACATTTTCAATTCTGACCTCCTCTCTGAGCTGCAAATCCACATCTCCCTGCAAACCACCTCCACATGGATATCCCCAAAGTACCACAGACCAGCCCAAGTCTGAAGCCATGATGTGGTTCTCTCCCGCATCTGCCTCCTTTTCCCTTCCCTCTAATCCATCAGGTTCTGTTTATTTTTTTCTCTTTGTCTTCTCAGTCTCCACCCTAGACCATAGCTACCATCATCTCTTACCTTCTTACTGGTGACCCTGGATCCATTCTGCCTCCACCACCTCCCTTCCTCTCTCCATAGTGACCACAGGGATCTTTTTTAAAATGCAGATCGATTATGTCACTCCTGTTCCTCTTCTATGTTTGAATGCCACAGTGATTTCTCACTGTGGGGGGTGGCGAGAAGAACCTGTTTTCAAAGACCTACCCAATATGACTCTTTCCATCACTCTAGCCTGAATCTCCAGACATAAGCACCTTTGCTGTTTGAGTTACAGCCACCTCTGTTTAGCAATTTTGCTTTCCCCACTGCCACAGGGCCTTTGCATAAGCTGTTCTGACCACCAATAACATACTTCTTTTGCAATGCCAATACCACCACTGTTGACTAGTTATTTCTTTTCAGTCTTCATCTCCCAGCTTGATGGGAGTTCTTCTTCCTCAAGAACCACATGATCTTGGTTCACAGCACGTACCAATAATGTACACTTTTCCATTAATTACTGTGGTGTCTGGTTATTCTCTGTATCCCCCATTAGATTAGAAGCTTTATGGGAAAGGGACTGACAGTCTTTTTGCTTGTCATTAAATTTTCTGGGTCTACCGAAGTACCTAGCCAATAGGACATAACCAGTAATTTTTTTTAATGAACTACACACATTTAAGTCATAATAAATGGCACCCCACTCCAGTACTCTTGCCTGGAAAATCTCATGGATGGAGGAGCCTGGTAGGCTGCAGTCCATGGGGTCTCTAAGAGTCGGACACAACTGAGCAACTTCACTTTGACTTTTCACTTTCATGCATTGGAGAAGGAAATGGCAACCCACTCCAGTGTTCTTGCCTGGAGAATCCCAGGGACAGGGGAGCCTGGTGGGCTGCCATCTATGGGGTCGCACAGAGTTGGACACAACTGAAGCGACTTGGCAGCGGCAGCAGCATGCTTTTTTAAAAAAAAAAAAGAGTCTTGTTCCCTCGTGGCCATAGATGATTGGTTCAGAGTTGGGCATCTGACTAGAACTTGGAAATTTCCTCTCTCTTTCTCTCCAAATCATAAGACCTGTAACTTGAGAGCTGTGGCTCAGATTGCTAACTACTTATCAATATCCATCCTCTCCTTCCTTAGTAAGAGAGCTCCACTATTAGCTGAGCACATTGCCACACTGAATGAAGATTACATATCCCAGCTGCCCTTGCTGCCAGCGGTGGCCATGTGATCAAATTCTGGTCAATGACACACAAGGGAGAGTGTTATATGGAACTTCTGAGACAACACCCGAAAAAGGAGGGGGTCATATCCTTTGCCTTTCCGTGTATCCACCTTCTTCCAGGCTGGCACTTCAGGAACACCCTTGAACTAGGAGGTGACCCTACTCTAAAATGATGGAGTTGACAGAAAGGGCCTGTGCCCCTAGTGACAGTAGAGCCACCCCAGTCCTGGACTTCTTGCTTCCAGATTCTCTTTCTGAGAGGAAACATCTTGGGGCATTTTAAGCCTCTCTTGTCAGGTTTCTATTACTAAAAGCCAAAGATAACCCCTGCTGATAGCCACGTTCCTATCACATGGAGGTAATCCCTCTGCCAAGGGAGAGACAGAAAAAAGTCTCTGAATCCACCTTTCTCCGAGGCCTAGTTTCACCTTACAGTCAAGGGATTGGCCAAGTATTTCAGTTCATTAAGCTGATTCACACTGGCTTTCTACACCTGCAAACAAGAGCCTGGGCTAATACGTCGGGACTAGTCTAGAAGTGCAAACACAGAGAGACCTTTGAGATCTATTATAAATTTAAAGTGTTATCAAACACATATGTGATTTGATATTTGACAATATGATACTGACATGTTATCATATTTATTGAGCACTTACAGCGCATTGGGCACTGTTCTAAGAACCTTACTTATATCACCTCTTTATTCTCTCAACAACTCTACAAGTTAGGCACCATTATGAAGGCCATTTTGAAAGTTAGGAAACCAAGGCATAGACAGGTGCCTGGTCCACGGTCGTCTAACAAGACATATATAATTTTAACACAGGCAAGGTTCAGAACTATTGAGGATGATCCATGAAATTTCCCCTTTGACTTCCCAGTAGCAAAGTCTAGAGTGCAGGTAGTTTATTTGGGAGGTGATTTCAGGAGTGCAGGGGCAAGAAGAATGAGACAGAGGGTGTGTTAGCAAGGTTGTTGCTGTAGCAATGGGTCTGGTACTGCTATTTTCTGAGATAGATCCAAAAAAGGTCCAAATGGTCTGGAATGTTTGTCACAATTCTCCACCTGTGACAACGTAAGACACTTTTACTCACCAGCTCTGGTTGCCACTGGTGAACACCTCAATACCTTTAGGAGACTCCCACCGGGATGGAAAATATGGAAGACACTGGAAGCCTTGGCTGGGAAGCCAGCCATGCTAGGTGAGTCTGGATTTGCACAATACTTCTCACCACAATTTTAGCTGAGATCAAAGGTAGGCCAAGGGGACGTGCCACTGATATCCAGGTCTTTGGTCCACCCTTTCCTTGTCGACAAAGCTCACATTTGTTCAGACATGTATTCATTACTTAACCCATCCAGGGGGCTCAAAGGGGGCTGACCCCAGAGGTGTGGCTGATTGGTCTCCTCCAACTCAATCAGAGTCATCCCAGTGGGTGACAGGTTCCAGGACCCATCCTTAAGCAACTCAGCACATGGTACGTCCCTGGTGGTGGTTGTTCAGTTGCTCGGTCGTGTCTGACTCTTTGCGACCCCATGGACTACACCATGCCAGGCTTTCTCGTCCTTCACTATCTCCTAGAGTTTGCTCAAACTCATGCCCACTGAGTCGGTGATGCCATCCAACCATCTTATCCTCTTCTCCTTTTGCCCTCAGTCTTTCCCAGCATCAGGGTGTTTTCCAATCAGTCAGCTCTTTGCATCAGATGGCCAAAGTACTGGAGCTTCAGCATCAGTCCTTCCAATGAATATTCAGGGTTGATTTCCTTTAGGATTGACTGCTTTGATCTCCTTACTATCCAAGGGACTCTCAAGAGTCCTCCAACACCACAGTTCAAAAGCATCAATTCTTGGGTGCTCAGCTTTCTTTATAGTCCAACTCTCACAATCATACATGACTACTGGAAAAACCATAGCTTTGACTACATGGACCTTTGTTGGTAAAGTAATGTCTCTGCTTTTTAATATTCTGTCTAGGTTGGCATTAGCTTTTCTTCCAAGGAGTAAGTGTCTTTTAATTTCATGGCTGCAGTCACCATCTGCAGAGATTTTGGAGCCCCCCCAAAAAATAAAATCTCTCATTGTTTCCATTGTTTCCCCATCTATTTGCCATGAAGTGATGGGAACGGATGCCATAATCTTAGTTTTTTGAACGTTGAATTATAAGCCCATTTTTTTTCATTCTCCTCTTTCATTTTCAAGGGGCTCTTTAGTTCCTCTTCGCTTCCTATCATTAGGGTGGTGTCATCTACATAACTGAAGTTATTGATATTTCTCCCAGCAATCTTGATCCAGCCCAGCATTTCTCATGATGTACTCTGCATATAAGTTAAATAAGCAGAGTATCAATATACAGCCTTGACGTAAGTCTTTTCCGATTTGGAAACATTCTGTTGTTCTATGTCCAGTTCTAACTGTTGCTTCCTGCCTGAATGTTTATATCCCCCCAAAATTCATATGTTGAAGCCTAATCCCTAGTGTGCTGGTAGTTGATGGTAAGACTTTGGGGAGGTGATTTGGTCCTGAGGGTGGGATGATTCTGATGCATGCTGTTTCTTCACAGGGTCTCCAGCAGAAGTGACCCCAGTTAACCACCATCTTAACTGCTCACCAGTGTCCTCTATACTGGCATTTCTCCCTTCCCCAGTCCTTCCTGGGCTCACTTCCTACAGCAGATTGTCTTCCAAAGATGGTCCCAACAATATCTCATTTGTGGGAACAAGGTCTTTTAGGACCTTGCTTCTTTTTCCATCAAGACATGGAATCTCTGTACCTTCCCTTGAGCCTGGTTGGGGGCAGGGGGGTAGTGTGACAGCTCCTACAAATGGAACACCACAGAAATGATGCCACGGGACTTCCAAGACTAGACTGGAAAGGCCATGAAGCTTCTGCCAAGTTCTCTTGGGACACTCATTCTTGAAAGCCAGCTGCCATGCTATGAGGAAGCCCAGGCCACATGGAAAGGCCCCGTGGAGGTGTTCCGGCTGACAAGCAGGATGGGCCAGTGCATGTGTGAGGGAAGACACCTCGAGATGATTCTCGCCTCAACCATTGAGTCACCCCCAGCCACTGAATCACCTCTCAGCTGATGGCCCAGACATTGCAGAGAAAAGACAACCAGCGCCCACGGTGCCCTGCCTGAACTCGTGACTCACAGAATCGGTGAGGGTAATAAAAATGGTCTTTTTTAGGCCACTGCATTTTGCAGTGGTTTGTGTTACAGTGACATAATACTTAGAGCAGCTCCCCAAGAAAGTACCTGCATACAAGTCCCAGTCTCAGAGTCTACTTTTGGGAGAACCCAAACTAAAACAAAAGAATACCATTAGATCCCAGAATTTCTCCAGCTTCCAGTCACACACTTACATTAGCCTCAGTGGAAGGTACCACATCTTAATCCCAACACAGGGTCAGGTCTTCATGTCATTCATTTATGGGTGGTGTTGTTCAGTCACTCTCTTTGCGACCCCAAGGACTGCAGCACGCCAGGCTTCCTTGTCCCTCACCATCTCCCAAAGTTTGCCCAAGTTCATGTCCATTGCACTGGTGATGCCATGGATAGTTTAGGGATACATGGGCCAAAATAATGGAACTGCTGACTGGCCAGGTCCTCTTCCCCCATCAATCCTCCTTTCTCATGGAATCTCCCCCAAAACCACACAGGAAAACAAGGTTGAAGTACCAGGCCTTGCCAGTTCTGTTCAGGGATCAGAGGCCATGAATTTCAGGGGAGGGTAAACCTTCTTGAGCCCAGAGGTGAACACCAATTAAGCTAAATCAATCAGTGTAAGGCTTCCGAGGTATAAAGAATCCAGGGGTAAAGAATCCAATGCAGGAGACTCAGGTTCAATCCTTTCAATCCCTGGGTCGGGAAGATACCTCCTCTTGCCATCCCCTGGAGGAGGAAATGGCAACTCACTCCAGTATTCTTACTTCGGAAATCCATGGACAGAGGAGCCTGGTGGGCTACAATCCACAGGATTGCCAAGGGTTGGACACAACTGAGCAACTGAGCATGCATGCACACAATCAGGGTAATTCCACTCTCCTTTCCAGGGACTGGTTTAGGCATGGAAGTATGATGAGACATGAGGAAAACACTCCTGGGCAGAAGGGTGGGGAGGCAGAGGATGGTTACTAAAGGTTTCTTCAGTCTTAAAAAGAGGGGCAAAGGGATGTCAATGTCCTAACTTACACCTTTGAAAGCCATTGTATACGATGCTTGAAGCTACAGCAAAACATCTTGGGACCATGAGGGGCAAGCATGAGGATAAAAACAAGAACACAGAGGATGATGGTACAAAAAGCTGGAAAGAACCTGACATTGTTCAATTACCTCTTCACCAATCATGGATAGACCTGCCTCCAGAAATCTTAATTATGTGGAAATACAAGTCTTCTTAAGGCTTAAAATTCAATTTTGAGTTGAACCATAGGTATCTCAACATACAGAATTTGTTGCCAGGAGTGGGGGGTTCTCACTGCACAAAGCATGATGAAAGATTCAGGACAGCTCTCCATTTTTTCATCCCAGAAGCTGTTCCCTCTTTCTTCTTACTTTCTGAAAGGAGGAAGTGGTTCTAAAGGAACAACTTCCCTCTTGATGAAATTCTCTAATTACCAGTAATTTGGGGGCTGAGAGGAAGCCCAGGTGGCTCAGCAGTAAAGAATCCACTTGCCAGTGTAGGAGACACAAGAGACTCGGGTTTGATCCCTGGGTTGGGAAGACACCCTGGAGAAGGAAATGGCAATGGGCTATAGACCATGGGGGGTCACAGAGAGTCAGACATGACTGAGTGACTGAACACACACACATGTGCCAGATTCCTTTCTAAACACTGTGTATTATTTTCATCTACTCTCCCTGGCAATTGAGAAAGGAAACCAAGACAGAGAAGTTGAGTATCCCACCACAGACACACACAGACACACACAGACACACACACACACACACATCACACTGGCTAGTCGGTGGTGGAGCCAGGACTTAAAATCCATCCCATTTAAGTGACTCCAGATCCTATAGCTTAAATCATCACCTGCTTTTTCCCTGTTTTCCCTCTCCAGGAAAACTTTTTTTCACTTTCCAGTATGAATAACCCCTCCTCCAGGAAGTCCTTCCTGGTTCTCCTTCAGCACTCTGGGTGTCGTGATGAAACCTGTCATCTTCCTTGATTATCACTATGTAAGCACTGATTTGGGCTTCCCTAGTGGCTCAGTGGTAAAGAATCCCCCTGTAATGCAGGAGATGCGGGTTCGAACCCCAGGTCAGGAAGATCCCCTGGAGGAGGGGATGGCAACCCACTCCATTATTCTTGCCTGGAGAATCCCATGGACAGAGAGCCTGGCAGGCTACAGTCCACAGGGTCGCAAAGAGTCGACCACGACTGTAGCAACTTAGCGTGCACATTGCCCTCTAACAGCCATTATCTCCAAATGTTTTCACAATTCCCTCACTATCATTTTACAAAAGAGAAGGCTGATGCTCTTGCCTCTTGCCTGAGACCACATAGCCAGAGAGTGGCCATTTGGGATCTGAACCCAGGCCAGTCTGTGCCAAAGTCTTAATGTTGCCACAGATGCTATATACACCAGAGATTAAAACCAGGAGCCTCTGCCTGCCTCCCTCTGGCTCCAGAGCACACTGGGTGCTGAACCTGGGATCAAGGGACTAGAGAGCTTTAAACAGAAAAGAGTGGGGATAGCAGTCGGTATGTCTGGACCTAAGTCATGGGCTTCCCTGATAGCTCAGCTGGTAAAAAGTCCACCTGCAATGCAGGAGACCTGGGTTCTATCCCTGGGTTGGGAAGATCCCCTGGAGAGGGGAATAGCTACCCACTCCAGTATTCTGGCCTGGAGAATGCCATGGACTGTATAGTCCATGGGGTCGCAAAGAGTGGGGCATGACTGGGCAACTTTCACTTCACATCACCACCACCCCTTGCAGCCTGGGTGTCGTGATCTGTGAGCAGGTGTTTAGTGGCCTGAGACTCTGAGTGCAGCATTTCATTTCCAGGGCCCTACCTCGGACAAGTGTTTCAACAACCACGTCAACTTCCTCAAGCCGCTGTGGGGATGGAAGCGGACAGTTATCGAGGAGGTTCAGGGCAGTGCCCACACACTGTCAGCACCCTTCCAAAAGGCTCCCTGGGACCTTCCTGGTGGTTCAGTGCCTAGGACTCCACGGGCCATCCCTGGTTGAGGAACTAAATTCCGCATGCTGCAACTAACACCCAAAGCAGCCAAATAAATATATATATAATGTTCCTTGGAACCCTGGTTCAGCCACTTACTAGGCCCATGACCTTGGGGGGAAACCACTTAAACCTCGCTGTGCCTCAGTTTCCTCATCTGTAAAATGGGAATAATAATCATACCTAGCTGGTAGGGTTGTTTGAGGTTTAAATAAGGTAATGTACATGCAAAGTGTTTAGAACAGTGCCTGACACAGCACCACATTCAGCAGATTCCTTGTATTACTGTCTTTGGTATTAGTATCACCTCCGCGGCTATCACCACTAGCGCTCCAAGGGCTGGGCGGCGAAGGTCCGAGTTTTGCCGACTCACCCTCGCTGGGCATGTCGGTCCCCTCTACCCTGTGCCCCCGCCATGGGCCTGAGTCACCCCGGAATGTGCGTCACCCGCGCCCCTCCCACTCCACGACCTGCAGACTCACCCTGAGTCAGCCTGCCCGGCCGCTTCCACTCCCGGGACGCCGCGCGGCGGAGGGCAGGCGGCGAGGCGCCCCCCAGCGGAGGGCCGAAGCCCCGCGCGCGTCGGGCAGCCGGGGGCGAGCGGAGCAGAGGTCCCGCAGGGGCTCTGGCTAGTGGGCGGGACCACCCTGGGGCCAGGGGAGGGAGACGCTCCGCGCTGCCCGGCTGCGCCCCCCTCCGCCCGCGCGGAATGGTACGGCCCGGCCGAGGTTAAAGCCCGGGGGTGGAGGTGGCGCGTCCCGCGACGGCCCAGGCGGCGGCGACGGCGGAATGATGGGTCTCCGCGCGGGAGGAGCGCTGGGCAGAGCCGGGGCGGGCCGGGGGGCGCCCGAGGGACTTGGGCCAAGCGGCGGCGCGCAGGGCGGCAGCATCCACTCGGGCTGCATCACCGCCGTGCACAACGTGCCGCTGAGCGTGCTCATCCGGCCTCTGCCGTCTGTGCTGGACCAGGCCAAGGTGCAAAGCCTCGTGGACACGATCCGGGTGAGGCCCCGGGGAAGCCGGCTGCTGGGAAGGCTTCTTAGGAGGGAGGTCGTGCTGGACGCGAGAAGGGACTAGTTCAGTTTCAGTCGGAACTCAGCCTTTGCTCTGTGACCTTGAGCAAGAGTTTGGGCCTCTCTGGGCCTCTGTTTCGTAATGGAGCAAGGAGACTGGAGGAGGTCATTAAAATAACTCTCTCTGACTCCTATAAAGGTAGCACTTGATATAGGCTTCCCTGGGTGGCTCCCGGTAAAGAATCTACCTTCAATGCAGGAGACCTGGGTTCCATCCCTGGGTCGGGAAGACCCCCTGGAGGAGGGCATGGCAACCCATTCCAGTATTCTTGCCTGGAGAATCCCATGGACAGGGGACCCTGGCAGGCTGCACCCCACAGGGTCACACAGAGTCCAACATGACTGAAGCGACTAAGCAGCAGCAGCTTCTTCATACCAACCCTGTAAGGTAGATACTACCATTGTTCCTCTTACAGACAAGGAAATGAGGCCCAAGAGGATCCAAGCAGCTTGTCCAAGGTCAGGCATTTTAGAAAGTGGCACAGCCTGGCCCCAGTGCCCGGCTGCATGGCCAGCACGTAACCTGTGTGGTCACTTCTGGCTGTGGCAGTGGGACTGGGGGTGTCCTGTCTGCTGGGAAGACCTTGTTTGAACTGGAACTGGGAGAGAATTGGGTCAGCCACATCTCAGAGAGAGAGCTTAGGAAGGTCGGGGTGATCCTGGAGGGAGGGGACATGAGTGTGAGGTTAGGCTTGCGCAGCACCATGTCCCCAGCCTCCAGACCCTCAGAAGTGGCCCCAGGAGACCCTTGAGGCCCCACCACACCTCTCTATTGCTTGCCTGTTGTCTTTCAGTCCTAGAGTTTACACTGCTGCTTCCGCTGTCTGGAACTGCTTCCCAGAGAGCCGCAGGGACTGGTCCCTCGCTTGGGTCAGGTGCTTGCCTCCCAGCAGCCCTGGCTTCTCTAGGTCTCCCATTAACCTGAGTAGTTCGCCTTGAAAGCATAATTCAGGGTAACGCCTGAGTTATCTTATCTATATGTTTGTTTGTGTTTTATTGTCTCCGCTCCCATCTCATTTGAACTCCAAGGAGCTGGGATTTTGTCTGGTCATAGCACGAGCACGGTGCCTGGCTGTTTGTGATAGATCCGTCCAAGGATACTCTCTCCTACCCCTGGGCCTTTGCACAAGCTTTTCCTCCCCGCCAGAGACACTCTTTCATCTCTTCTTTACTGTTTCTAACTCCTTCTTGGTCTTCTGTCAGTGTTAGTGTCTTCCTTGACAGCCCCTGTAAGGTTAGGGGCCTCCTGTGGGCCCCCAGCCATCTCCATACCTGTTAGCACATCTCTGATCCCATACAACCGGGGTGTAATGGCCTCAGACACCTGTCTTCCACATCAGCACCATACTTTCTGGGAAGCAAAAACCAGACCTGTCTTTGCTTATGGCATGTATTAGTTTTCTATGGCTACTGTAACAAATTCCAGAAACTTAGTGACTTAAAGCCAAGATTTTATTACTTTATAGTTCTATAGTTCAGAAGTCCAGAATGGATCTCATGGGCTAAAATCAAGGTATCAGCAGGGCTGCATTCTTTTCTGGAGTCTCTGGGGGAGAATTCATATCCTTGTCTTTCCCAGCTTCTAGAGGCCACCCACATTTTTGGCTCATGACCTCTTTCCTCCACCTTAGAAGCCAGCAACATTAGATCTCCTCTTGCTCCTCTCTGTTCCACGTTTAAGGTCTCTGGTGATTACTTTTGGCCCATCTGGACAACCCAGGATAATATCCCCATCTCAAGATCTTTAACTTAATTCCATCTGAAAAGTTCCTATCCCTTGGGAGTAACATATTCACAGGTTCCAGAGATTAGGATGTGGACATCTCTGGGGGCTGTTATCCTGCCCTCCCATCATCACAGCCCTGACACCCAGCACAAGGCTTGCCTGGCACAACTGCCTCTCTTTGCT
Organism: Neotragus pygmaeus; assembly: GCA_006410875.1. Lineage (NCBI taxonomy): Eukaryota > Metazoa > Chordata > Mammalia > Artiodactyla > Bovidae > Neotragus > Neotragus pygmaeus. The sequence continues at coordinate 965,432 of SJYV01054924.1, forward strand.
GCTGAACTGTCAGGCAGGCTGTGCTCCACACCTAAATTACATCAGCTTCCCAACTTCATCAACAGCCTATAGGGTATCTATTCCCATCTTACAGATAAGGAACAATGCCCACTGGCAAGGCCCCTTGCTTACACCTCCCTCCCTACCCAGTCACCTCCCTCCCCTCTCTGGCTGCTCTGTGGAAGAGCTGGGATTTAAATTCCGGTTTGCCTTTTTTAAGAATCCCAGCTCATAACTGCTGGGTCTTACTGCTTAATAATAACTTCTGGAATAAATGGAAAAATGAATCCATCAATGCAGCCTAAGAAGAGACCGCTTTAGGGCCAGTGTGGGAGGCCTTCTAGCAACTCATTTAATTCCATCTCCCCCTACTCCATCCCACCCTGCCCCAGACTTTCCGTATGTAGAGGTTCACCCACTCCATCTGGCTACTCAGGCCCTGAACAGGAAGTCAGCTTAGATTCTCTTCTTGCTCTTCTCACATTCACCCCTCCCCTGGGATCTGGCCCCTGAACATGTCACAAACCTGTCCACCTCTCCCTATCCTCTCAACGCCCTCACTCAGGAGAGCCTCTTCTGCTGCATACCTGCTGGGGACTCACTCGCCTCTGTCCTCCCTGCTTTTGTCTTTGTCCACCTCACCAAGGCTGCTTTCTCATCATACCTTTCTGGAATGTCCCTCATATCATGTCACCCTTTCCTGTTTAAAACACTCTAGGACCTAAGAGGTATAAACTTCCATTCATAAAATAAATGAATCGTGTATGAAATGTGCAGTGTGGGGAAGATAGTCAGAAACTACGTAATATCTTTGTATGTTGACGGATGGTAACTGGACTCAATCATGGTGATCATTTTGAAATGTATAGAAATATCCAATCACTGCGTTGTATACCAGGAACTAACATAGTGGGGTTATACTTCAAAAACAAACAAACTCGTAGAAAAAGAGGCCAGATTTGTGATTACCAGAGGTAGGGGCGAGAGGGGGAGAGTAAAGAGAAGGAAAATTGTATTCAGGCGGTCACAAGGCAGTAACTTCTATTATAAGATAAATAAGTACCAGGGATGTAAAGTACAATGTGATAAATATAATAAACACTGTTGTGCATTATATATGAAAGTTGTTTAGAGAGTAAGTCCTAAGAGCTTTCATCACAAGGCTTCCCTGGTGGCTCAGATGGTAAAGAATCTGCCTGCAATGCAGGAGGCCTGAGTTCAATCCCTTGGTTGGGAAGATCCCCTGGAGAAGGGAATGGTAACCCAGTATTCTTGCCTGGAGAATTCCATGGACAGAGGAGCCTGGTGGGCTACAGTCCATGGAGTTGCAAAGAGAGAGACTAATACAACTGAGAGACTTAACACTTTAGTCACAAGAGAAAAAAGTTTATTTCCTTAATTTTGTATGTATATGAGATGATGGATGTTCACTGAACTTATTATAGTCATCATTTCATGATGTTTTAAGTCAAATCATTATATTTATACCTTTAGCTTATACAGTGCTGTACATCAGTTGTGTCTCAATAAAACCTTTCTGGCCTCTTCTGTTCCACAGACCCCTGTGGAACAGACCCCTGTCTCTTCTGGTTATGCTGGCCTCTTTGCCATGTCTGCAGTACAGTGACCTTGTTCTGGCTTCAGGCATTTTGCATTTGCTATTTCCTCTGCCTGGAACGCCCTTCCCCCGGGTAATATACACTGTGTATTACTGAGCCTAGCCCATGTGCCAAGTGTTGTTTGAAGCACTGTATATCTGTTAACTCTTTAAACCCAACAGTTCTATGAGCTGGTTGTGTCATCTTCATCCCCATCTGGGGCAACTGAGGCACAAATATGAATTGCCAAGGTCACAGAGCAATTAAGTAGCAGAGCTGAGATTTGAACTTAGCAGTCCAGCTCTTTTCTAAAGATCCCACCTCTCTGTCTTCCCCAGGAGAGTTCTCTGTGTTCAGGTCTCTGCTTCATTGTCACCCCCATCGTTGTCCTGACAACCTGTGTTATTGTCTTCATAGCATTTATCACTCTAGCATCCATGTGCCCCATGATGGCAGAGGCTGTGTCTGTACCTTATTCCCAGAGTCTAGAACAGTGCCAGGTAATATACATGTGGTGTGATAAACAGTTAACAACCTGGGGGTGGGAAGAAGCCCTGATTTGTAGTATCTGCCAATCGGTGTAAATACTCTAACCATGACTGATTTTCATGCTACCAAGGTCAACCAGCTCACAAAACTGACCATATAACTGTTGCCTTTCACGAACCAGCGTGAGCACCTGGAGGAGTTCAGCCCAGGTTAACAAAGTCTGCTTTGCAAACTGTCCAACACCACGCTCATTCACCCTGTGTCCTCTTGTCTCCAGGAGAATCCAGACAGCGTTCCCCCAATCGACGTCCTCTGGATCAAAGGGGCCCAGGGCGGTGACTACTTCTACNTAGTGGGCGGGACCACCCTGGGGCCAGGGGAGGGAGACGCTCCGCGCTGCCCGGCTGCGCCCCCCTCCGCCCGCGCGGAATGGTACGGCCCGGCCGAGGTTAAAGCCCGGGGGTGGAGGTGGCGCGTCCCGCGACGGCCCAGGCGGCGGCGACGGCGGAATGATGGGTCTCCGCGCGGGAGGAGCGCTGGGCAGAGCCGGGGCGGGCCGGGGGGCGCCCGAGGGACTTGGGCCAAGCGGCGGCGCGCAGGGCGGCAGCATCCACTCGGGCTGCATCACCGCCGTGCACAACGTGCCGCTGAGCGTGCTCATCCGGCCTCTGCCGTCTGTGCTGGACCAGGCCAAGGTGCAAAGCCTCGTGGACACGATCCGGGTGAGGCCCCGGGGAAGCCGGCTGCTGGGAAGGCTTCTTAGGAGGGAGGTCGTGCTGGACGCGAGAAGGGACTAGTTCAGTTTCAGTCGGAACTCAGCCTTTGCTCTGTGACCTTGAGCAAGAGTTTGGGCCTCTCTGGGCCTCTGTTTCGTAATGGAGCAAGGAGACTGGAGGAGGTCATTAAAATAACTCTCTCTGACTCCTATAAAGGTAGCACTTGATATAGGCTTCCCTGGGTGGCTCCCGGTAAAGAATCTACCTTCAATGCAGGAGACCTGGGTTCCATCCCTGGGTCGGGAAGACCCCCTGGAGGAGGGCATGGCAACCCATTCCAGTATTCTTGCCTGGAGAATCCCATGGACAGGGGACCCTGGCAGGCTGCACCCCACAGGGTCACACAGAGTCCAACATGACTGAAGCGACTAAGCAGCAGCAGCTTCTTCATACCAACCCTGTAAGGTAGATACTACCATTGTTCCTCTTACAGACAAGGAAATGAGGCCCAAGAGGATCCAAGCAGCTTGTCCAAGGTCAGGCATTTTAGAAAGTGGCACAGCCTGGCCCCAGTGCCCGGCTGCATGGCCAGCACGTAACCTGTGTGGTCACTTCTGGCTGTGGCAGTGGGACTGGGGGTGTCCTGTCTGCTGGGAAGACCTTGTTTGAACTGGAACTGGGAGAGAATTGGGTCAGCCACATCTCAGAGAGAGAGCTTAGGAAGGTCGGGGTGATCCTGGAGGGAGGGGACATGAGTGTGAGGTTAGGCTTGCGCAGCACCATGTCCCCAGCCTCCAGACCCTCAGAAGTGGCCCCAGGAGACCCTTGAGGCCCCACCACACCTCTCTATTGCTTGCCTGTTGTCTTTCAGTCCTAGAGTTTACACTGCTGCTTCCGCTGTCTGGAACTGCTTCCCAGAGAGCCGCAGGGACTGGTCCCTCGCTTGGGTCAGGTGCTTGCCTCCCAGCAGCCCTGGCTTCTCTAGGTCTCCCATTAACCTGAGTAGTTCGCCTTGAAAGCATAATTCAGGGTAACGCCTGAGTTATCTTATCTATATGTTTGTTTGTGTTTTATTGTCTCCGCTCCCATCTCATTTGAACTCCAAGGAGCTGGGATTTTGTCTGGTCATAGCACGAGCACGGTGCCTGGCTGTTTGTGATAGATCCGTCCAAGGATACTCTCTCCTACCCCTGGGCCTTTGCACAAGCTTTTCCTCCCCGCCAGAGACACTCTTTCATCTCTTCTTTACTGTTTCTAACTCCTTCTTGGTCTTCTGTCAGTGTTAGTGTCTTCCTTGACAGCCCCTGTAAGGTTAGGGGCCTCCTGTGGGCCCCCAGCCATCTCCATACCTGTTAGCACATCTCTGATCCCATACAACCGGGGTGTAATGGCCTCAGACACCTGTCTTCCACATCAGCACCATACTTTCTGGGAAGCAAAAACCAGACCTGTCTTTGCTTATGGCATGTATTAGTTTTCTATGGCTACTGTAACAAATTCCAGAAACTTAGTGACTTAAAGCCAAGATTTTATTACTTTATAGTTCTATAGTTCAGAAGTCCAGAATGGATCTCATGGGCTAAAATCAAGGTATCAGCAGGGCTGCATTCTTTTCTGGAGTCTCTGGGGGAGAATTCATATCCTTGTCTTTCCCAGCTTCTAGAGGCCACCCACATTTTTGGCTCATGACCTCTTTCCTCCACCTTAGAAGCCAGCAACATTAGATCTCCTCTTGCTCCTCTCTGTTCCACGTTTAAGGTCTCTGGTGATTACTTTTGGCCCATCTGGACAACCCAGGATAATATCCCCATCTCAAGATCTTTAACTTAATTCCATCTGAAAAGTTCCTATCCCTTGGGAGTAACATATTCACAGGTTCCAGAGATTAGGATGTGGACATCTCTGGGGGCTGTTATCCTGCCCTCCCATCATCACAGCCCTGACACCCAGCACAAGGCTTGCCTGGCACAACTGCCTCTCTTTGCTGCTGAACTGTCAGGCAGGCTGTGCTCCACACCTAAATTACATCAGCTTCCCAACTTCATCAACAGCCTATAGGGTATCTATTCCCATCTTACAGATAAGGAACAATGCCCACTGGCAAGGCCCCTTGCTTACACCTCCCTCCCTACCCAGTCACCTCCCTCCCCTCTCTGGCTGCTCTGTGGAAGAGCTGGGATTTAAATTCCGGTTTGCCTTTTTTAAGAATCCCAGCTCATAACTGCTGGGTCTTACTGCTTAATAATAACTTCTGGAATAAATGGAAAAATGAATCCATCAATGCAGCCTAAGAAGAGACCGCTTTAGGGCCAGTGTGGGAGGCCTTCTAGCAACTCATTTAATTCCATCTCCCCCTACTCCATCCCACCCTGCCCCAGACTTTCCGTATGTAGAGGTTCACCCACTCCATCTGGCTACTCAGGCCCTGAACAGGAAGTCAGCTTAGATTCTCTTCTTGCTCTTCTCACATTCACCCCTCCCCTGGGATCTGGCCCCTGAACATGTCACAAACCTGTCCACCTCTCCCTATCCTCTCAACGCCCTCACTCAGGAGAGCCTCTTCTGCTGCATACCTGCTGGGGACTCACTCGCCTCTGTCCTCCCTGCTTTTGTCTTTGTCCACCTCACCAAGGCTGCTTTCTCATCATACCTTTCTGGAATGTCCCTCATATCATGTCACCCTTTCCTGTTTAAAACACTCTAGGACCTAAGAGGTATAAACTTCCATTCATAAAATAAATGAATCGTGTATGAAATGTGCAGTGTGGGGAAGATAGTCAGAAACTACGTAATATCTTTGTATGTTGACGGATGGTAACTGGACTCAATCATGGTGATCATTTTGAAATGTATAGAAATATCCAATCACTGCGTTGTATACCAGGAACTAACATAGTGGGGTTATACTTCAAAAACAAACAAACTCGTAGAAAAAGAGGCCAGATTTGTGATTACCAGAGGTAGGGGCGAGAGGGGGAGAGTAAAGAGAAGGAAAATTGTATTCAGGCGGTCACAAGGCAGTAACTTCTATTATAAGATAAATAAGTACCAGGGATGTAAAGTACAATGTGATAAATATAATAAACACTGTTGTGCATTATATATGAAAGTTGTTTAGAGAGTAAGTCCTAAGAGCTTTCATCACAAGGCTTCCCTGGTGGCTCAGATGGTAAAGAATCTGCCTGCAATGCAGGAGGCCTGAGTTCAATCCCTTGGTTGGGAAGATCCCCTGGAGAAGGGAATGGTAACCCAGTATTCTTGCCTGGAGAATTCCATGGACAGAGGAGCCTGGTGGGCTACAGTCCATGGAGTTGCAAAGAGAGAGACTAATACAACTGAGAGACTTAACACTTTAGTCACAAGAGAAAAAAGTTTATTTCCTTAATTTTGTATGTATATGAGATGATGGATGTTCACTGAACTTATTATAGTCATCATTTCATGATGTTTTAAGTCAAATCATTATATTTATACCTTTAGCTTATACAGTGCTGTACATCAGTTGTGTCTCAATAAAACCTTTCTGGCCTCTTCTGTTCCACAGACCCCTGTGGAACAGACCCCTGTCTCTTCTGGTTATGCTGGCCTCTTTGCCATGTCTGCAGTACAGTGACCTTGTTCTGGCTTCAGGCATTTTGCATTTGCTATTTCCTCTGCCTGGAACGCCCTTCCCCCGGGTAATATACACTGTGTATTACTGAGCCTAGCCCATGTGCCAAGTGTTGTTTGAAGCACTGTATATCTGTTAACTCTTTAAACCCAACAGTTCTATGAGCTGGTTGTGTCATCTTCATCCCCATCTGGGGCAACTGAGGCACAAATATGAATTGCCAAGGTCACAGAGCAATTAAGTAGCAGAGCTGAGATTTGAACTTAGCAGTCCAGCTCTTTTCTAAAGATCCCACCTCTCTGTCTTCCCCAGGAGAGTTCTCTGTGTTCAGGTCTCTGCTTCATTGTCACCCCCATCGTTGTCCTGACAACCTGTGTTATTGTCTTCATAGCATTTATCACTCTAGCATCCATGTGCCCCATGATGGCAGAGGCTGTGTCTGTACCTTATTCCCAGAGTCTAGAACAGTGCCAGGTAATATACATGTGGTGTGATAAACAGTTAACAACCTGGGGGTGGGAAGAAGCCCTGATTTGTAGTATCTGCCAATCGGTGTAAATACTCTAACCATGACTGATTTTCATGCTACCAAGGTCAACCAGCTCACAAAACTGACCATATAACTGTTGCCTTTCACGAACCAGCGTGAGCACCTGGAGGAGTTCAGCCCAGGTTAACAAAGTCTGCTTTGCAAACTGTCCAACACCACGCTCATTCACCCTGTGTCCTCTTGTCTCCAGGAGAATCCAGACAGCGTTCCCCCAATCGACGTCCTCTGGATCAAAGGGGCCCAGGGCGGTGACTACTTCTACTCCTTTGGGGGCTGCCACCGGTATGCAGCCTACCAGCAGCTGCAGCGAGAAACCATCCCCGCCAAGCTTGTCCAATCCACCCTCTCGGACCTAAGGGTGTACCTGGGTGCCTCCACACCAGACTTGCAGTAGCAGCCTCTTTGACACTTGCTGCCACTAGCAGAAACCTGGAAAACACCTGGCCTCCAGTGGACTAGCCCATGCACAGGTGTAGCAGGAGTGCATTCTGTTTGTGCATAGCAGGTGGGTCTGGCTTGAAGCACCCTCTTAGCTAGCTGCAAGACCTTGGACTCATGACTGAACAGTGTGGGAGCCCCACTTCCCACCTTGGGGAAAATGGGGTCCTGTGTTTGCTCTTGAGGGATTATTGAGAGCTGAAATAAGAAAGGAGACGGATTTGGAGAGTCATATGCTACTGGCTTCAGATTCCCAAGGACAAAGATCCTTCTGCATTTCAGTCCTTGTATTATATCATGTGAATTCATTCATCTGCAAGTGAAGGAAAACCTAGGTTACAGTGACTTAAACAAAGTGAAGTTTGCTTTTCCACATGAATTCTTTTCCACGTGAATTCTGAAGATAGCTGGCTAATGCTACTGGTTAAACCACTCAGCAATGTTAGGGCACATGTCTCTGATCCTTTCAGCCTTTCCCTCATTGCTTGTCACTTCACAGTCACAAGATGGCTGCTGTACCTCCAGCAATCATGGCTATGTCCAAGGAAGGAGGGAGTCAGGCAGGAGAAAAGGCCCAACCAGCTGGATCCATCAGCTTCTATCATAAATTCAGGACTTTTCCAGAGGCCTGTTTCCTGCTCTCTTCTCCTATGTATTTCTACTTAGATCTCCTTGGCGCAAACCAGGTACAGTAGCCACCCCTAGCTCAAAGAAAGCTAAGACAGCAGGAACACAATTATCACAGTTGAGTAGATCAATCATATCCCATCTCCTAGAACTGTCACACAGCCTCCTAAAAAATATTGGAATCCCATTGCCAAGAGAGAAATGAGAAATTGTGTATCAGTTAGCCTTTGCTGAGAAACAATTTCCAAACTTGGCAGCTAAAAACAAGTTGTTTATTTGTCTGCAATTCTGTGGGGTAGCAATTTGGGCTGGACTCATCTGGGCAGTTCTACTGATTTTGCCTGAGGTCACTCATGGGGTTGTATGCAAATCAGCTGTCACCCAAAATGGCCTGCATGATCTCAAACAGCCTGACTCCCTTGTCTGGGCAGTAGATGGGCTGTTGGCTGGGTGACGTGGTTCTCCTCCAGGTGGCCACTCCACCAGTTAGTTCAGGCTTATTCTCATGATGGCATCAGGGCTAAGAGAGGAAGAGAGAGAGAGAGAGAGAGGGAGAAGTGGGGCATGCATGGGGGAGAGGAAGAGTGAGAAAGATGGAGAGAGAGGAGAAGCTGCAAGGCTTTTTTGAGTTCTAGGCCAGAATTGGTGTAACATCACTTCTGCTAAGTCCTTTTGGTCACAGCACATCAAAAGTTTGGCTCATATTCAAGGGCTGGGGAAACAGACTATACCTAGTGGAGAAACTACATATGATTTGTGGCATTTTTTCTGTCTATCACAAATGACTTTGGATAGCAAATAACAGTGTTTCTTTGTTTCTTTCTTGCATGGGGCCTTGCTCTGTCCAGGCTGAAGTCACTAAGACATTGTCCTGGCCCTGTAGAGGGGAAAAAGTGAGGGGCGGTTGATGGGTCTCTCCTAGGGCTGGGCCCACTCTGGGAGGGCCCTCAACATCTGTACTCTGGTAGGTTAGGGTGGGTAGGCCAGGTAGGACACTCCAAAGGAGCTTCTGAAATCCTGTAGTCCTGCGGGGAAGGGAAGAGGCAGAGGAAGGGTGCAGAGTGAGGTGGACCTTACTCTTACTGCACTGCTGAAGGAACTCCATCACATGGCACTTTCAAACTTCATTTTCTCCAGCTCAGTAATGAAGACAACAGCTTTCCCACCCATTCTCTGTCCCAGGGATTGATGACTGAGGTGACGAATGGAATTTAAAAGGGATGTAGTCTTAAATGCAGTGTGATATCCTGGATTGAAACTTGGAACAAAAGCAACAAAAGGACATTGATGGAAAAACTGGGAATCTGAAGGTCTAGATTTTAGTTAATTTATACAAACGTTGATATTGGGATAGGCTGGGTGCGGAGTATATGGGAACTCTGTACTGTATTTACAACTTTTCTGTTAATCAAAAATCACTTCCAAATAAAAGTTTATTTAATAAAAAGAGAGGGGGTAATTGCCTTAAATCAATGGTTCTGGTTCACAAAATGGGTTTGCTGAATCACATGATCAGACCGCACCCCCAGAGTTGCTGATTCAGAAGGTCTAGGGTGGAGCCTAAGATGCTTTTCCAGCAAGTTCCCAGGTGATGTTGATGCTGCTGATCAGGGACCACAAGCTGAGAACCACTGATCTAGACTCAGTTGCTTGTTTTCAAGTATGGTGACAGCCCTTCACCTCCAATGGAGAAGAAGGAGCTGGGTCCCAGGAGATCCATGTTTTGGAACTAGTTTGTGTACCCACTCCATATGACATTGGACAAGCCCATTCCTGGGGCTTCTTCCAAGTTGTCTAATGGACTGTCTACCCCTGAGGTTTGTAGTGGCAGTTGGGGGCGGGGCGGAGGGTAGCTAAGGACATGCTTTATAAGCTGCTGTCAGGACTTGCTGCTTCTCATGTGAGACACCTGCATCCACTGAGTAGCAGAGTGGTTACCCCTTCTTGGAACGATTTCCCTTCCTACAGATAAGGCCCAAGCAGGCAGCGCCAGGGGTACTACTGGGCACTGAGAGGAAGCTGCAGAGCGGACTTGGAGCGGGAGGGACTGCTGATTCTTAAGAAGAGGTGCTGGGTTTTGAAGCCTGAAACCTGGTTGCTCTCAGTGGAGACTAAGCTGCATTTCCCACTTGGGCCAGCAGATGGCGCTGCTTTCTGGCTGGGCGAGAGGCGCTGGGCCTCCGACCTACAGAATAACTGCTGTGAGAAGAGGGAAAGGTGGAGGGGTCTGACTGTGAGGGATGCCCATAGATTGCCCAGAGAAGCCAGGGCTTCAGGCAGGAGAAGTTCTGGCTGGAAGTTTGGAGTTTCAGGTTTACTTACCCTTGTCGGATCTTGCTCTCTGGCCCTGAACACATCATGGCGTCTCCAGGCCTGTCATAGGAGACTAGCTAGGGTCTCTACACGGGGTGTGCTGGGCCGACTTATCTCAAACTCACCTCCTGCAAGAAGCTTCCGGATCCTCCAGGCTGAGCTCCATGCCTCTTCTGGGCTCCCCCTGATCCAAAAATGTGTCCCCTCCCCAAACAAACCACTGACCCAGGGAACTTGGGTCCAGTGAAAGGCAGTGTATAAAGAAGGCGAAGTCGCTCAGTTGTGTCCGACTGTTTGTGACCCCATGGACTGTAGCCTACCACGCTCCTCTGTCCATTAGCTTTTTCAGGCAAGAGTACTGGAGTAGGTTGCTATTTCCTTCTCCAGAGGATTTTCCTGACTCAAGGATCGAACCGGAGTCTCCCGCATTATAGGCAGACGCTTTATCGTCTGAGCTACCAGGGAAGTCAGCAAGCATGTAGGGACCTCTTATTTCCTGTACTGCCCTGGAACAAACCCCTTTCACCATGGTAGACTTTTTAAGTGTTTTATTTTCACAAGATAAATGTGTGTATATTTACCTTTTAAACATGAAGATGGCAAAATGCTAAATAATTAATATTAACAGAGTAAAGTGTGAGAGGCAAGCTGTATCCACCATGACTCCTAGTCCCGGTTGTCTCTTTGCCCTCTCTGTTATAGAGTTAAACACCTTCGTGAATTTGGCATATTCCCTTCCAGACCTTTTTCTAATTTAGTAGGTGTGTGTGTGAGTATACAATGTTTATCTTTTTTACTTAATTTTGCACATCATGTTTCTTCACTGGTGACGTGCCTTAGTCCTCCACCCCATGAATGCCTTTGTTCTTCTCCCAGAGTCTCCCTCATTCTAGTTGAAAGTAAAAAAAGCAAAGTGAAAATGTTAGTTGCTCAGTAGTGTCTGACTCTTTGCAACCTCATGGACTGAAATCCACCAGGCTTCTCTGTCCATGGAATTCTCCAGGCAAGAATACTGGAGTGGGTAGCTATTCCCTTCTAAGAGGGATCTTCCCGATCCAGGGTTCGAACCTGGGTCTCTCATATTGAGGGCAGATTCTTTACCATCTGAGCCACCAGGGAACCCCCTGATTGATTCTCAGAGGGGCCTTTCTTATCACCGTTTAAGGTGTCCCCTCTCCCATCATTCTATCGCCGCACTAGGTTTTATTTTCTTCACGGCATTTATCACACTTCCTGAAATTATCTTTTGTGTCTGTTTATGACTGTCTCATCCACTAGAATGTAAGTTCTTGAGGCAGGACTTGATCTGTCCTTTGACTGTAGGCCCAGTGCCAAGAACTGCCTGACAGGGGCTTCCCTGGTGGTCCACTGTTTGGGAGTCCAATGTGGAGGACTCAAGTTCAATTCCTGGTCATGGAACTATAATCCCTATGCCACAGGGCAACTAATCCCCCTCACCACAACTAGAGATGCCACAACCAAGAACTGACAGAGCCAAAAATAAATAAATATTTTTTAAAAGCTTCCTGACACATAAATGTTCAATAAAAATGCTAAATGAGTAAAGTCCATATAGGTCTAGCTCATTCTTTTCATTGCTGCATGGTATTCCAGGGTCTGCATGTAACCATGTATGAGTCATTCTGTTAATGACTTTGAGGGGTTACTGTTATTTGCTGCTATAACGCTTTCTGCCATCATGCTCTGTGCTCAGTCAGCTTTGTCCACAGGAGTGGCACAGCCCGGCCTGTGCATGGGTGCTGGCCAACTGCTCTCCAGAGTGGCTGTTCCAAGTGCCTCCCCTTGAGTTTGGGGGAGGGGTAGGGGGTCAGCTTTCTGTCCCTGCACTCCAGCCGGTGTTTCTTAACCTGTTTTGGATGGTGAACACAGTTGAGAATCTGAAAGACAGCATGAGCTCCTTCTCCAGAAACACACACAAATCTGAGGATTTCTGAGAATGCCTGGATTTAAAGGTCTTATCCCCCAGGCTCTGGATCCAGTGTTTAGAATCCTAGTTGTTTCGTTGCGTGGCCAGAAATGAATGAGGCACACATAGGCAGGGGTGTGAACAAATGAATAAATGGGCTCTAGTTTTGTGAGGGTAGATAAAATTGCTCAGACCCTGATCTGTCTCCAGTCAGAAAAAAACAGCCATGTGGGAGGCGTAGGGGGGGTCCAGCCCTGCTCTATCTTGGACCCTGAGAACCAGACCCAAAGGCTCTCTAGACTAGGTCTGGGTGGCTCCACTTGTCAGCCCCGGCAAAAGGTAGGCCAAATCTGGCATCCAGGGTCAAAGCTGGGAACCAGAGAGAGGCCTTGAATCCCTTGGGCCAGATAAGGACACCGCAAGGCGTTCCCCCCTGCCTCCCACCCAAACCATATTTGCTCCAGTGTTCGCAGGCAGCCTTTGGGGTTCGAATCCCACCTCTAGCTCTTCCTCAGAGCAGGAACATAGCGGGTGCCCATTACAGAAAGGCTCCACTGTCAGCACCTCCACACTTGATGCAGCCGTCCCAAGAGCTGGAGAGAAGGAATGATCCTCCTGTTGGACAGAGGGGTAAACTGAGGCCCGAAGCGGGGGAGGGGAGCCGGGTTAGTCGACCGCACACAGGGACCCCCGCCCCATCCCCG
>SJYV01054924.1:981248-1027750 GCA_006410875.1 Neotragus pygmaeus
TCCTCCCCTCTCTCCCACCCCCACCAGTCCAGGACTTTCTCCTGGACTCAGAGAGACTGAAAAAAAGATTAGTCATCTTGCTCTCTGTGTCCTCACCCTTTTTTTTTCATTTAACAGACGAAAGCACTTCTTATGTTATTTAAATGCTTCCCAAGTATAAAGGCATTTAATCCTCACAACAACCACATGCAGTGGACACACTTATGATCCCCACTTTGCAGATGAGGAAGCTGAGGCCCCGAGGGACAAGGCCCCTTGCCCACAGTCACACAGCAGGGCTGAGGGAGAGCCAAGAGGCAAACCTAGTCAGTCCCATTCTGAAGGCCACTCCTTCTCCCATGAAGGCATATTATTATCACTATGAACGTGCTGAACTACTGGAACTAGAAGAGTCTTTGGTTAATTTTAAGTCAGTACATATTTATTGCTGCTGCTGCTGCTACTAAGTCACTTCAGTTGTGTCCGACTCTGTGCGACCCCATAGACGGCAGCCCACCAGGCTCCGCCATCCCTGGGACTCTCCAGGCAAGAACACTGGAGTGGGTTGCCATTTCCTTCCCGAATGCATGAAAGTGAAAGTGAAAGTGAACTCAGTCATGTCTGACTTAGCGACCCCATGGACTACAGCCTACCAGGCTCCTCTGTCCATGGGATTTTCCAGGCAAGAGTACTGGAGTGGGGTGCCACTGCCTTCTCTATTTATTGTCTACTAAAATGAAAGTCATATCGTAACACCTTTGCTTAACAGTATTTGAGGATTGAATTTAGAAAACAATTCCAGGTTCCTCGCCATCAGTGCCTTGAATGACCTGCCCTTCCCCACCTCATCCCACACCAGCCCGGCTGGCNATTTATTGTCTACTAAAATGAAAGTCATATCGTAACACCTTTGCTTAACAGTATTTGAGGATTGAATTTAGAAAACAATTCCAGGTTCCTCGCCATCAGTGCCTTGAATGACCTGCCCTTCCCCACCTCATCCCACACCAGCCCGGCTGGCTGCCTCACAATTTCCAATTGCTTTCTGACCTCGGGGCCTTTGCACTTGTTCTGGACTCTGGAATGCTCTTCCTCTGGTTCTTCTGGCTCCCGCACATTCTCTAGGACTCAGCTCAAGTGTCAAATCCTTAGAGAGGCTTCCCTTGCTCCTTCATTTCCCCCATAGATTCCCAATATTCTCACCACTTTTTTCCTCCATGGCTTGTAATCGTTTTATTTACCTGTGTACTTGTTCTTTATCTTGCTGCACTGCTATGATGTAAGCTCTTCAACCTGAACCTAGTGGTTCAGCTTGAAGCAACTAAGCATCTGGGGTGAAGAGCCCAGAGAAGAGCAGACCAGGGGAGGGGCATTTGTGTTGTCCCCAGATAGGGAAGCAGATGTGTTTGTGGAGCCATAGAGGGCAAGGGGTCACCAGGAAGACCAGTTTAATGTGAGGGAAAGTCTTTCACATAGTCCTAACATTTGGACATTAGAAAAGGCTATGTCATTGGGTAGTGAGCTCCCCGTCACAGGTGCTATGCAAGTTGAGACAGGATAGCCCCTAGTATGTTGGGGCTGTGTAGGATTACTATCAATGGGGTAGATATTCATTCACTTGCTCATTTACCCATTCATTTATTCTGTCTTTTATCTATCCATTTATTCATTGACTCCACTCAGTTGGTAAAGGATCCACCTGCAATGCAGGAGACCCTGGTTCAATTCCTGGGTTGGGAAGATCTGCTGGAGAAGGAATAGGCTACCCACTTCAGTGTTCTTGGGTTTCCCCTGTGGCTCAGCTGGTAAAGAAGCCACCTGCAATGGAGACCTGGGTTGGGAAGATCCCCTGGAGAAGNCAGGAGACCCTGGTTCAATTCCTGGGTTGGGAAGATCTGCTGGAGAAGGAATAGGCTACCCACTTCAGTGTTCTTGGGTTTCCCCTGTGGCTCAGCTGGTAAAGAAGCCACCTGCAATGGAGACCTGGGTTGGGAAGATCCCCTGGAGAAGGGAATGGCTACCCACTCCAGGATTCTGGCCTGGAGAAGGCCATGGACTGTTTAGTCCATGGGGTCGCAAAGAGTCAGACACGACTGAGCGACTTTGACTTTCACATGTCTTGCTTTCCATGTTTCCCAGACTGCTGTGTGATGGCCTTCATGACTTGGCCACACCCACAGGGCATCTGTGTTTAATGTAATATATATGTTATGTACATAATGTATTCAGTCAGCCTCCCAAGGCTGACTGAAATTTAAATCCATATGTGTTTTAAAATCAACTTTATTGAGGTAAAATCTATACAGAATAAAATGCATCTATTTAAAGTGCACAATGCAACATATTTTGACAAATATACATACCCACGTAACCGCTACCTCAGTCTAAACAGAACATTCCATTATTGTCACAAGTTCCCTTGTAACATCAGGCCCCCAGCACCAGCCCGGTCCCAGACAATCACTTTTTCAGAAGACACCAACACTTCTCCATAGGTTCTCCAGGGCCATTTTGTACTCTCACCAGTAATATCCAAACAGGAAAAAAAAAAAAAATCAGAATCCCTTACCACAAATAAAAAGTAACTGACCAAAATGAGCAAAATGGAAACAAAACAATAATGTCAAATTCTAGCTGGATACCATTGTCTGTAGCAGTTCTGGGTCCAAGACCAGCTTTGTCCAGGTGAGAGAGAGAGCCAAAGAGGCTGGAGAGCACACACGTGATCCACGGGTGTTCAGAAGATGTTAACAGCATCGATGGAGACTTTCTCTTTGGCCTATTGGAAAATCTGGAAGATACTGAAAAAACAATGACATTTTCATGGTATATTTGTTTTTTAATACCTTCTTGTTCACCCGCATCATCTTTGGTCCGCTCCCACAATCACCTCACTGATAGAGACTCCATATTCGGGAAACATGGCAGCTCCTTATCTCCACTTTCATCCACCCGCTCATTCATTTATTTACAAAACAAGTGTTAGCAGCCATACCGAGCCAGCTGCTGGGGCTAGGAGAGACACTCTCAGCCTTGAGGATAGCATAGTGGCCAACGCCTTGTAGACTGTGAGCAAATACCTGTTGCATGCATCATTGTGAGTTAAAAGACACAAACACTCACATTCTCCTTGATTCCCTAAACTGTTGCTCCAACAATGTCTTCCTAGGGCAATCAAGGAAGGCTGCCCTAAGAAGGTGGTCCTTTAGCAGAAACCTGACCACCATCTTCCATTCATTTGACAGATCAGGAAACGGGGGCAGAGACAGGTAACTTTCTCAAGGTCACACAGGAAGAAGAGAGGAAATGAGGGGCGGGCAGAGCCTAGAACTCGGGGCCCCAGCCCACCGTTTATCCCAAGGGCTTGGCCAGGTCCCAGACTGGCAGACCAGGGAGCGGGGCTGGGGAGGGGGTCCCTAGGCCCTAAGTCTGGAATCCATTTGCTCTGGCCCAGTAATGTTTTCCCAGGGAGGAGTAGGAGGCCCTGGCCCTACCTCTGCCCCCACCCCTCCACCATCTGCTCCCTGTTTATTTATTTATACTTAAGTCTCACCTCCCAACCCTGCCGGGGGCACAAAACATACTGGCATCCCTGCCGAGAGGGGAATAATGGGGAGAGAGGCACTGTCAGCCCCCGTGGCCGGGGGAGCCCAGGTCCGAGAGCCCTGCTACCCTGCCAGAAAGGGACCAGCCAGGATGACTGGGTTCAAATCCCAGCTGTGGGGCCTCTGGGCTGTGTGAGTGCTCAGTGCCTCTGTCTCCTCATCTGTAAAATGGGGTTACTAATAGCGACCACTGGTTTTACCAGCACTTCACGGAGTTGCTAGTGAGATTCGGAACGGCCTTCAGATAGGGTCTGGCACAGACAGGCTCCCAAGTGTTTCTATTGTACTGTGTGACCTTGCTCAGCACCCTACCCTCTCTGGCTCTTTCTCTTGTCTCTGCAATGGTGGCTACTTCAGGATCTAAGGGGTTCCAAGCCTAATGTCCTGAGATTTGCAAGGGCTAAAACCGCAGTCCCGTCCCCAGAATCCACACCCCTGGCCCTGGCCAAGATGGATAATTGATGCCAGCCCTCTGCCTCCAGTGGACTTTGCCCTCCAATACCCCCTAATCTGCAGGGGGAGGGAGAGGGGCAAATCGACGCCTTCCCCAGCCCTGCACGAGGCAGGGGAGGCCCTTCCTGAGATCTTACCTCAGCTGTGGGAATCATCAGTCTGGCTGCCATCCACAGAGGTGCTGCTGCACCGAATATCTGCAAATGCAAATCCCAGGGAACGGGGCCCAGCTGCTCATTAAAGACAATTAGCTCAGGGTCTGTCAGCTGGGAAGAAGCTTCGGGCAACTGCTCCCGCAGGCTTTGTTCTGGGGCTGCACTCCGTGGACCCAGCCTCCTCCTCCCTGAGCTTCCGCGGGATGGTGGGCACCCACTCCTCCCCAGACTGATGCTCTCCTACGTCCCCTGGCCTCCTGCCCGAGTCTTCATCGCCCTAGACCCATTCTCCTCTCTGAGTCTACAGCACCCTCTCCTTCTGTCCCACCAGCCTCTTCTCTGTGCCCCCAGCCTCTCTCTGAGTCCTTGTCACCAAGAGCCCCTCTCACCAAGCCCCGATGTATTTCCCTGAATCCTTGTTCCTGTCTCTGCTCTCCCATCTCCCTTGAAGACCCTCTTCTCTCCCTAAGCCCCGCTTCTCTTCCCGCATCCCTCTCTCTGAGCCCATTTCTAGCCCCAGTCTGGCCTTCCGAGCCCCCCACCTCCTTGCACACTGCACACTACCAGGTACCCACTTGGGCCTGTGCCATCTACAGGGCTTCTGGACAGGGCGGTCACAGGTCAGCTAGACAGACCCCTCCACTCGGGGGTGCACACTGCCATCTGGTAGCCACAGGAGGGCAGATTTCTGTGGAGAAGGGAGAGCAGGCAGGGTTGAGGAGCCACCTCACCAGGGAGTGAGTGTCCATCACCCGAGCCCAGAGACAGACACCTGTTCACAGCTGCCACTGGGCTGGCAGTGCAAAGACACAGCGACCCCAGGGGACTTGAAGGCCAGGAGCCTTCTTGGGTCAGCAGGCCCACCTCAGTTCTACATTCCTTCTGGGGAAGGAGGGTGAGTTGGGGAAGATGGGTGGGGGCTTCCATAACTAGAGAGGGATGAGCAGTGAGAGTTTTGAGAGGCCAATGGGAGGTCGTGGAGACAGTCACCAGCCTGCTTCACTGCCTACTGGACCACGTGAAGCATGTTCGCTCCTCCTTGTCCCGAGGAAACTGAAGCTCAGGAGGCGCTACTATTATCTTTCATAGAGGAGCCTGAGCTGCGACTGGACCAAGCCAGGCTCACTCCATATCCCACTTCACTACAGCCAAGCCTCCCGGGCCAGAAGGAGAGGAGAGGACTTGGGTGAGCCCTCTCCCTGTCCCTGTCCCTGCCGGATGGCCCCGCCTGGCGAGAAGAGGCTGGGGGAGCAGTAGCCCCAAGGAGGCCAGGATGATGGGGGAGGGAGAGAGGAGGCAGGTGTCCGTGGGATCTTCTCTCCTCTCCTCCTCAGGCCTCTCCCCCACCCAAGTGGGCCCCTGACCCCCCCAACCCCGTTCTCATCTGGCCTCCATGTGCTCGGCCTGCACCTGAATACACACTCGCCAACGATCTGTCTTGGGCTGTCAGAGGATCAGTGGGGCTCCCAAGGCCCGGCCCAGCAGGGAGCTACAGGGAAGTCCCTAACGAGAGCTAAGAAGGAGAGCAGGGGCCTGAGTCTGGCCCTGGCGTCTCATCGGGGGCAGCCCCTGGAAGGCCTGGTTCCCCAGTGGGGAGACCCAGCCACTCTTTCGTGCCTGGGACCCAGGTTGCTTTCCAAGTCTCCTTCTCCTTCTAACTTTGGTGACCTGTTCCTTCCCAACTCTGGGCCTCGGTTTCCTTATTTGTGAAAGGGAAGGGATTGCATCTCAGGTAGAAATAAGGTTCTAAAATCAGCAGGAGATCTTTATGTGCAAGTATATCTCCAAAACGGTAAGTGAAACAAAGCAAGATACAGAGCAATGTGCGTATCTGGCTACATTCCGTGTGCATATAGCTCTCAAAGAGGGACACGTGTGTATTAGTCTGCCTAGTGTTTAATCTGCTAGAACACTTCTGGAAGGACACAAAAAAGCAGCAGGAGTAGGGGTGGCTCATGAAGGAGACCTGGTGGTGTCTGGAGATGGGGTGGGAGAGAGACTCGTCTTTACATTCCTTTGTACTGTTGAACTCTTGGTCCCTGTTTATGTGTTCTGTAGACGAATAGGAACTACATTTAAAGCAAAAGATGTATGTGGGTAGGAAGTATGAAGAGAAGCAGAATATCTTCATTGTCTTAATGTATCTCCCTATCCGGAAGATCCCCTGGAGATGGAAATGGCAACCCACTCCAAAATTCTTGCCTGGAGAATCCTAGGAACAGAGAGTCAGACATGACTGAAGCGACTTAGCACACTCGCACAGATAATGACAGAGAGAAAAAGAGTAACTTTACGGTGGGCAAACTGGCAGACCCCACCTTAACCAAGTGATCAAAGTGGACATCAGTAGTAACTGGGCAAAGTGAAATTGTGTGCCCCCCCCATAAGTGATGTAAACCAGCATGACTTCTGTGGTCTTCTTGCCTGAAGCACCTGATCTGAATCTATTCATAAGGAAAGATTTAAAAGATTCCAAATAAAGGGACAGTTAGCCTATACAGATTCAAAAATGTCAATAAAAGTCAAAGAAAAAGGAGCTGTTCCAGATTTTAAAAAAAGAGTAATAAGAGGCACAAAAACTAAATGGAACATATATCCTGGATTGGATGTTGGGTCAGGAAAAAAAAAGTTTTTTGTTTGTTTGCTTTAAAGGGCAAGAGTGGAATAATTGGCAACATTTCAATAGGTCTAAATGTAGATAATAGTTACCTACAATGTTAGTTTCCTACTTTTTGCATCTGTTTTTTAGAAAATGTACATAAAACCATTTAGAGATAAAAGGACGTCGTGTCTGCAATTCATTCCCAGCAGTTTAGACAGAATATATGCAGAGACAGAAGGATAAAGCAAGGGTAGTAAAATGTTAACACTTGAGGAATCTGAATGAAGGGCATACAGGCATTCTTTGTACTATTTTTGCAAACTTTCTGTAAATCTGAAATTGTTTCAAAATAAAAAGTCAAGTGTAGACTTGAAGAACCAACATCTCATGGGTGTCCAGGGGCTGTGCTTAGTGCTTGGGGTACACAGTCAGGTTTCATCCTCATAACAACCCCATGAGAAAGATGTAACTATTTCCTCTTTTGAGCAAATGAAGGCACCCAGGCATAGGGTGAAGCAATTTGCCCAAGTTCACCCAGTTGGAAGAAGTGATGCCAGGGACTCTTCTTCAACAACATTCTAAAGATGAAGGGCCTAGAAATCAGGATTCTAGGCTTTGAATTGTTTTCCCAGCACTGAGATTTTGCTCCTATTGGAAAAGCAGCCTTGATATCATTACTGACCGCTTTCAATCAGGCATTCATTTATTCATTTATCTGTCCAACAGCATGTATCAAGCACTTCCTCTCAACCAGCCACTGAAGCTATAAAGGTGAAATGGGACGATCCTTGCCCTTGTGGAATGCCCGCCACATACCAGGCTCTGGGTGTGGCATGAGGGCTAGAAGAGATGAGCCACATCCAGCTTCTGCCCTTCAGAGGCTCACTGGCCATTGAGGGAGACCTGCAGGGAAGCCCACCAAACCAGAAAAGAGAACTGCAAAGGGCTGTGGGAGCCCAAAGGAGCAGAAGGCAGGAAGAGGTTTCACCGAGGAGAGAGGCTTTAGTGGGTTTGCCTGGTTGGTGGGTTGCACTGGGCCTTTGTCGCTGCACACGGGCTTTTTCCCTAGTTGTGGCGAGAAGGGGCTCCTCTCTAGTTGTGGCTCACAGGCTTCTCATTGCGGTGGCTTCTCTTGTTGCAGAGCACAGGCTCTAGGGTGCACAGCCTTCAGTAGTTGCAGCTCATAGCCTCTAAGGCGCAGGCTCAGTATTTGTGGCACACCGGCAACTAAGCCAGCACAAGACTTAGGTGGCTGGTATGATTATGATTATACCTCAGGAGGCCAGCTAAAGACTTTTTCCCAGGGTGGGGGAGGGGTGGGAGCACCAATATAGGCAGGGAGGAGTGGGAGACACAAAGCAATAGGTATAAGATAAATTGCAAAGACGTATTGTACAACATGGGGGACATAGCCAATATTTTGTAACAACTGTAAATGGAGTGTGACCCTTAAAAATTGCATTAAATTTTTTAAAATTTTTAATTAAAAAAGTAAAAATAAANGCAGGGAGGAGTGGGAGACACAAAGCAATAGGTATAAGATAAATTGCAAAGACGTATTGTACAACATGGGGGACATAGCCAATATTTTGTAACAACTGTAAATGGAGTGTGACCCTTAAAAATTGCATTAAATTTTTTAAAATTTTTAATTAAAAAAGTAAAAATAAAATACTTTCCCCTTCTTCTTCCTCCTCTTTCTCCCCTGCCACTACCTCTGCCTCTTCATTCCCCTTCCCAAAAGTTGGTACCTTCTCTTCTTAATTGTCTCCTGACTTACTTATTTTTCCTATTTTCTGTTGCAAAGAGAGAGTGCATTCCATAGGGGTCAGAATATTTGTCAGTTTTACTCACTTATGGCTGTTTCCCCAGTGCCTGGCACCCAGTAGCTCCTTAGTAAAGATTTGTTGAATGAATAAAAGGAAGGGTCAATGCCTGGAACCACATACAGTTTGAAAATAAATTGAAAAAGGGAGAAAGAGATGGAAGACAGCTAGGCTGACAAGCTCAGAAGTCATGCAAAAGAACACCAGAATCCTAAGTTGCCAGGGACCCTTTAGGACTCACGTTCAGGAGCCTCCCTCCTAGTCCCTGGGGATGCTGCCCGCCAGGGAGCAGGTACCATCCAGATCCAGCCCACCTCCCCCCCCCCAATTCTGGACCAGAATCCCCTGAGGCTGAGACAGCTATGAGCTGCCTCACCCCAACTCCACAACTCACCCTGGGGCCCCAGGTGTCCAGAAAGACAAAAAGAAAGAAAATGAAGNCATGCATTGGAGAAGGAAATGGCAACCCACTCCAGTGTTCTTGCCTGGAGAATCCCAGAGATGGGGGAAGCCTGGTGGGCTGGCATCTATGGGGTCCCACAGAGTCGGACACAACTGAAGTGACTTAGCAGCAGCAGCAGCAGAGAAAACCTGCATGCAGCAAAGAAGACCCAGCACGGCCAAAAATAAATAAATAATTTTTAAAGCTCAGCTGATCAAGCACCCACCAACCTGTCCAGACTCAAGGAGAGGGGACATAGCCCCTAGTTCTTGATAGAAAGAGTTGGGGGAAGGGTATGTTTTCAAACCACCACAGCTATTAACAGCAACTTAATAAAATTAGAGACCCAGGTTCAGATCTTTGACTCTCACCTTCTCCTAGTTGGGCAATTGTGGCAAGATCCTTAGCCCCCTCTTAACCCCTAATTTCTCTTTCTGTTACATGATGGTAATTACAGGCCCCCACTTCTTGGATGGTGAGGATGAAATGAGACAGTGGATACGAGACTGTTATTCAGTGCCTGACACACAGTGCCACATAGATGGTGACAGTATGAACATTATTCTTATGAAACCTGGATGGATTGATAACAGCTTGTATTTGACTGCATGGAAGAAAAATCCAATAGAGTAGCTTCACCAAATAGGAGTTTTGTTTTGTCTTTTTTTTTTTTTTCCTCCCCAAGAGATTAGGAACTACTGTGGCTGCTCAAGGAAATTATCCAGGACCCAGCTATTGTGGCTTTCACTCTGCCATCCTCATCATGTGACCTTTGTCCTCACGCCAGCAAGTTAGCTACTACACCTCCAGGAACTCCATCTCCATTCCAAGCAGGAAGAAGGTGAAGGGCAAAGGACAAAAACTCCTTAGGAGACTCTGTCATTTCACTTAAGGAAGTAGGCCCTCCCTGGGAAATTCTGTCTTCATCTCATGGGCTGGAATGAGGCACACGGCCACCCCTAGCTGCAGTGAAACCTGAGAAGGGGATTATTAACAGGGAGCCCATTGCCACCCTAGACAAACTGAGGTTCTGTCGCTAGGGAGAGCGTAGATATTGTGTAAGCAGATAGAGAAGTCTACATGACAATCCAGGAGGATGACTCACAAATGTATCTGTTGTGCCAGCATCACCATTGACAATTGAGGTTAGATGGAAATTCAGCTTCATCATGAGTGAGTGAGTGAGTGAGAGAAAGTCCCTCAGTCGTGTCCAACTCCTTATGATCCCATAGACTATGCAGTCCATGGAATTCTCCAGGGCAGAATACTGGAGTGGGTATCCTTTCCCTTCTTCAGGAGATCGTCCCAAGCCAGGGATAGAACCCAGGTCTCCCACATTGCAGGCAGATTCTTTACCAGCTGGGCCACAAGGGAAGCCAAGTGGCTCCCTTATTTAAGGTAACTGAGACGCTGTAACCTGGATCCAGGCCACCTCCCTCAGAAAGCCTTTCCATTCTGCACAAGGTCTCTGATTTCACTCTTCTCTGAAATCCCGTTGTCTGGTCTGGGCTACCAAACCTGGAGCTGGGGATAGATAATCTGTCTATGCCAGAGTTCTCAGGGGCCCACTCCCCAACTTGCACCCCCTCCACCATGCAAAGTACAAAGCGGAGTAGAGCCATCCACAGGCACAGTCAGCAGCGGAGCTGGGAATGAGGTGTCTGCCCCTGACACTCAGACTTTAGGAATTTTAACAGGACTCTGACTTTTCAAAGGACTCCTTCAATGGTGGTTTCATTTAGCAAGTTTTGAACTTCTGTATCATCTTAGTGACTGTATCACCTGGCACTGGTATGAGCGCCAGCCTGAGCCAGGTGGGTATCTGGGAAGGCTAAATTACTTAGCACTTTCTTCAGCTTGATGGCCTCTAAACATGGGACTGATACTCCTTTGGAGGGATGGAGCTGAAGGCAAACAGCCACAGCGGGAGCAACCTCCTCTCAATTAGTGAGCAATTTTGCCGTGGCCTCAGATTTGCATCCCCTACCCCACAAAATCAGAACACTGCAGTTAAACGGTCTTTTCTCGCTGGGCTGGAGTTTTGTGAGCATCTGAGTTTAAAATACCCTAAAGTGGGTCTCTTCCCTCCTCATCCCGGTCATAAACAATTTATCAAAGAATTCCTGTCACTCCCTAGCTGTATGACCTTAGGCAAGTTACTTAAATCTCTCTGCTCCTTACTCTACTCATCTGTTAAATGGGAATATTAGTAGTACTTAGCTCATGGCACTGTTCTGAGGATTAATTGAGAAGATACCTAAAAATGTTTATAAGAGTGCCTGGCAAATAGTAATCCTTCAATAATAGTATTCTTCCTATTTTCATTGCTCTTTCCCTGATGAAAGTGCTAGGAAACACATTTTCCCCCCAACATTTTATACTTCTAATGATGTTTTGGTGTCCTGTAGAGAGTGGGGCTCTGGGAAAATGCCCAGAATCCCTTTCTTAACCCAACTCTGCCTGGCAACCAGCAGGCAGCTGCTCACTTCCCCTCACCCTTATCTAATGTGCTTTCAAGAAAGAATGGGATACCCATTCATACCAAGATAACTGTCACTGAAAACAGCTGGAGAAATGTCCTCTACAGTCTTTACTGAGTGTCTGTGTCAGATTGGGTGGGCGGGTGGTTTGCGGGGGTAGAGTCTATGATCAAATAAGCCTAGAAAATGAAGACTGAAAAGAAGCCTACAGACGTTATTTGTGCAGGAAACCTCGGGGATTTTAATAGGCTAATATCTGCCACTCTCTAGAAGGAAGAGGCAAAATGTAGCTTCCCAGGCTTTTTCTTATCATGAAACTCTAGGCATCTTCCAGAACAAGAGTTCCCAGGAAGTCACTCTTAAAAATAATGGCCTGAAGGGACCTCAGAGGGACTGAGCTCTTGTGACGGAATCAAAGATACCAGCTCCTCACCACAGGAACCACGTGGAGTCAATGGTGCTTTCTTACTAAATAGAGCAACAAAACCAAACCAAACCTGGCATGTCTATGGAAGGACAATTCAAGTGTTTATTCGACAGATATTCCTGGATACATATTATGTGCAGGGTACTGCCCTAGGTCTTGATCTTGCTCTCTAAGAATTTCAATGGGATGATGCAAGTGGGAAAAATTGCTATCAGGCCAAATTCTGCTTCCACAACTTACTGGTTGTGTGACCTTGAGAAAACCTCTTTCAAGGATTAAATGATGATAACAGCTAACACTTATGCCAAGTGCCAGGACTGTTACAAATGCTATGAATTTTTAGTCATTTAATCCTTACAATAACCCTCTACAGGCAGGCTCTCTTAGAGTCCATGATTCACAGACAAGGAAACTGAGGCACAGAGAAATTTGGTAAATTTTTCAAGATCACAGGGATGGTAAGTGGCAGAGCTAAATACAGGCAGGCTCCCAAGTCTCAAATTTAACCATGTGACACTGCAACATCTCCAGAGGTAACTTCTATGGCAGGCACCACTAGAGAGTTCCAGTATCTATTATTCCTTTCTTCTATAGGAAAAGAAACCCAGCAATGAAGACTACATTCCTTAGTCTCCTTTTCAGAAAAGTACCTTCAAACGGCAAGGTCTGGCCAATGGGACGTGAGCAGAAGTGAAGTTGTAACTCCCAGACAAGTGTCCTCAACAGATGAAGTGTTCCCTTCCTTCTTCTGATTCATTCTCCTTTTGCCTCCTTCACAGACAGAATGGCTCCAGAAGCCATGCTGGTCCATGAGACGACCTAGGGAGTGGAAGTCACAGGTGGTGGAGCAAAAAGATCAGCAGAGCCTGGGTCCTTGACACCATCTGCTTTAGTGAATTAATGTTACTTAGCAAAACACCCTAAACTTAGGGGCTTATGACATCAATGATTGTTTATTATCTTTATATTTCTTTGTTTGTTATTTTTCACAGTTCTTGTAGGTTGGCAATCCAGGACCCACATTGAGGGAGGTTCAGTCACATGGCTCCGAGTTGGTGCTGGCTGTAGTCTGGGAGCCTCAGTTCCTCTCTATATGTGTCTCTCCATAGGACAACTTAAATGTCTCATGATTGCTGGTTGCCATCCTCACAGTTAGTGATTCCAGAGAACAAGGCAGAAACTAAGTACAGGCAGACCTTGCTTTATTGCACTTCATAGATAACATATTTTTCACGAATTGAAGGTTTATGGCAACCCTTCCTCAAGCAAGTCTATTGGAGTCATTTTCCTAAAAGCCTTATTTCTAAACTAAGGTATGTTCTAGACATACTGCTATTGCACACTTAATAGACTACAATATAGGATAAACATGACTTTAATCTGCATTGGGAAATCAAAAAATTTGTGTGATTCACCTTTTTTTGCAATACTCATTTTATTGATGTGGTCTGGAATGGAATCCTCAGTATCTCCAGGTCTGCCTATATCTTTATCACCTCGATTCAGAGACAACTTGCTGTCATGTCTGCAATAAAAGTCAGATCTGATTCAATGGGGGGAGGTGTCTACACAAGGGCGTGTCAAGGAACAAGGATCATTGGAAGCTATATACACTATAGAATGTCAGACCAGCCCTACCTGCAAACACCTTGAATGCGAAAGAGAAATACACTTTATTTTGCCTAGCTGAAATTAAGATTGTGATTAATATATCTATGAGTTCTTGGCACAAAGTAGGTCTTCACTGGGCTTCCCTGGTGGTGCAGATGGTAAAGAATTCACCTGCAATGCAGGAAACCTTGGTTCGGTCCCTGGGTTAGGAAGATCTTCTGGAGAAGGGAATGGCTATCCACTCCAGTATTCTTGTCTGGAGAATTCCATGGTCAGAGGAGGCTGGTGGGCTATAATCCATGGGGTCACAAAAAGTTGGACACGACTGAGCAACTAACACTTTCACTTTCACTTTTCAGGGTCTCATTAAATGCTAACTACCATTAATCTTTTTTCCAAGTAAATTGAGTTGTAGGATTTTGTCCTTGTTTTTGTGTCCCCGTGTTTGCACACAAACACTTGTACCACCACCATCAAGGTCAAGGTTTGGTACAAAGTAGGTTTAGGAGGCTGTGTATTAGCCTTTTAACTCATTCATTCATTCATACAATAAGCATTCACTATTACCCACAATGTCCGGGTTCTGGCCTAAGATTCCGGGGTAATTTCCCTGCCTGAAGAACTCATAGTCTAGTGGGAGAGGCAAGCACAGTGAGACAGAAAACAATCCACTTCTCTGTCATCAGAGAAATTCAGATTAAGACAGCAAGTAGGAGAATTCCAAGTGCCAGGGATGACATGGGGGAAAGTGGTCCCTGGTGCCCTGGTGGGCATATGGACCGCAGCAGCCATCCTAGACTGCGGTCAGACAGCACTTAGGGTATGTGTAATCTCTCCACTTCCGGAATCCTCCCCCTGGGTGTACAGGCCAGAGAAACATGCACAGAAGTCCCGGAGAGCCATGCACCAAGTTTGTCATAGCTTTATTTGGGGAGGTGGGAAGTGGAGTTAGCCACAGTGCCCATTAGTCAGAGAATGGAGAAAGGAGGCGCGGTGGACACATGCACGCCACATATACTAAGCAGTAGGAAGAAGAAATGGACTCCAGTTAGACTTCACATGGAGCCTGGGGTCACTTAAACAAAACAACCTAGAAACAGACCTATGAAAACCTCACATCTGTGTAAGTATAATAACAGGAGGGCATGGCAACCCATTCCAGGATTCTTGCCTGGAGAAACCCATGGTCAGAAGAGCCTGGTGGGCTATAGTCCATCGGGCCACAAAGAGTGGGACAAGACTGAAGCACTTAGCACACGCACAATAACCCACTCACACAAATCAGCACCATATATTTGTATAAGGACACCCACATATTCAATGACATGCATCAAAACCATGAGAGTAAATACAGAATATCCAACACAATATTAGAGAAGGATGCTGGAGGACTGACGCCTCCGGACTTGGAGACTTACAATAAAGCTACAGTAATCAAGACAGTGCGGAGCACAGATATTCTCTTCAGCCAGTGGTGCTGGAACAACAGACATCAACATGCAGGAAGATGAATCTAGACACAGACCTTTCAACCCTCACAAAAATTAACTCAGAATAGACTCTAGGCCAAAATATAAAACACAAAACTAAAACTTCTGCAATATAACAGAGGAGAAAACTTAGATGACATCAGGTATAGTAATGGCTTTTTAGATACGACACAACCCATGTAAGAAATAATTGAGAAGCTAGTCATCACTAAGATTATAAACTTTGGGGGGGGATTATAAACTTCTGCTATGCAAAAGACAATGTCACGAGAATTTTGCAAAAGACACATCTGATAAAGGACTGTTACCCAAAATAATACAAAGAACTCAAAACTCAACAATGAGAAAGCAACCCTATTAAAAAATGAGCCAAAGATCTTACCAGACACCTCAGTAAAGAAGATGTATGGATGGCAAATAAGCATATGAAAAGATGCTCTCCATCATACATCATAAGGGAAGGTAATTTAAAATGATACATCACTACACAGCTATGAGAATGGCAAAAACCTGGAACACTGACTACCCCAAATGCTGATGAGAATGTGGAACAATAGGAACTCTCATCTATTTCTGGTGGGAATGCAAAATACTGCAACCACTTTCGAAGACAACTTGGCGGTTTCTCATAAAATTAAACATACTCTTATCATATGATCCAGCAGTTGCTCTCCTTGGTATTTACCCAAAGGAACTGAACATTTATATCCACTCAAAACCTGCACACAGATGTTTATAGCAACCTGATTGTTAATTGCAAAAACCTGGCAGCAACCAAGATATCCTTCAGTAGGTAATTGGATAAATAAATTATGGTACATCTAGACAATGCAATATTATTCAACGCTTCAAATAATGAGCTATCAAGCCATGAAACGATATGGAGGAACATTAAGTACATTCTGTTAAGTGAAAGAAGTAGATTTGAAAAGGCTGCATACTATCTAATTCCAACTACATGACATTCTGCTAAAGTTTAAAACTATAGAGACAATAAAAGGATCAGTGGTTGCAGGTACTGTGGGAAGCAGAACACAGAGGAATGTTAGGGTAGCAAAAATACTCTGTATGCTACTATAATCATGGATATGGGTCAGCATACGTTTATCCAAAGCCATACAATGTACAACACCAAGAGGGAAACTAAGGTAAACTATAGACTCTGGGTGACCATGATATGTCAATGGAGGTTTAACAACTGTAACAGATGTACCACTCTCCTGAGAAGCGTTGATGACAGGGGGACTATCCACTTGTGGGGACAAGGAGTCTATGGGAAATCTCTGAATTTCTCAAGTTTGTTTAAAGCTAAAATTGCCCTTAAAAAATTGTCTTTGAAAATATAGAGTGGGGACTTTCCTGGTGTGTGGGCTTAGTCATTCAGCCGTGTCCATCTCTTTGAGACCCAGGCTCCTCTTGCAGCTGCCAGGCTCCTCTATCCATGGGATTCTCTAGGCAAGAATCCTGGGGTGGGCAGCCATTCTCTTCTCCAGGAGACCTTCCAGACCCAGGGATCGAACCTAGGTCTCCTGCATCGCAGGCAACTTCTTTACTGTTTGGTCCAGTTGTTAAGAACCCGCCTGTCAATGCAGGAGACATGGGTTCAATGCCTGGTCCAGAAGATTCCACATGTCGTGGAGCAACTAAGCCAGTGCGCCACAACTACTGAAACCCACACACCCTAGAACACTTGCTCTGCAACAAGAGAAGTCCCGGCTCACCACCACCAGAGAAAGCCTGCGTGCAGCAGTGAAGACCTAGTGCAGCCAAAAATAAATAAATGTATTAAGAGAAAAAAATGTTAAAATAGGGTGGTTGCTATGTAGGGGGATTCCCTGATAGCTCAGTTGGTAAAGAATCTTCCTACAATGCAGGAGACCCCAGTTCGATTCCTGGGTCGGGCAGATCTGCTGGAGAAGGGATAGGCTACCCACTCTAGTGTTCTTGGGCTTCTCTTGTGGTTCAGCTGGTAAAGAATCCGTCTGTAATGCAGGAGACCTGGGTTCGATCCCTGAGTTGGGAAGATCCCCTGGAGAAAAGAATAGCTACCCACTCCAATATTCTGGCCTGGAGAATTCCATGGACTGTATAGTCCATGGGATCGCAAAGAGTCGCCATGTAGGGAGAGGGAAAGGGAGTGGGGAATCAGGGAGAGAAGTCAAAACACGGTATATCAACACAGGATTTTGCATCAAGGTGGAGAAGGAGCCACAAAGGGGGCTCCACTGAGAAGCTCCACTGAACTTTGATAACAGCAGTAGAGCTGCCTGGTCAGACCCAAAAGGCTGGGCACTCCCAAAGAAGTGGTCAGATGGGTAAAGCTGGGGCTGCAGAGGAGCCGCAAGTGTTTCAGATGACTGAAGTTAGGGTGCCGTGGTCGGGAAGGCAGGGGCCATCTGTGGTCCTCTCAGCCTGGAAGACCCTCCTCCTCTAACCTGGCAGAGCTCAGCCCTCACACGCCTCTAGGATGCCTGAGAGGCCGTGTGGTCGAGGGAGACAGCTGAGCTCCTCGGCTGGGCCCTGTGTGACGTTGTTGTTAAGCCTCTCAGTTGTGTCCTACTCTTTGTGACTCCATGGACTCCACCTGCCAGGCTCCTCTGTCCAGGGCATTTTCCAGGCAAGAATAATGGAGTGGGTTACCCTTTCCTTCTCCAGAGGATCTTCTCAACCCAGAGATAAAACCAGAGTCTCCTGCTTGGCAGGTGGATTCTTTACCACTCTGCCACCTTGGCAAGATCCATTTTCCCNAAGTGTTTCAGATGACTGAAGTTAGGGTGCCGTGGTCGGGAAGGCAGGGGCCATCTGTGGTCCTCTCAGCCTGGAAGACCCTCCTCCTCTAACCTGGCAGAGCTCAGCCCTCACACGCCTCTAGGATGCCTGAGAGGCCGTGTGGTCGAGGGAGACAGCTGAGCTCCTCGGCTGGGCCCTGTGTGACGTTGTTGTTAAGCCTCTCAGTTGTGTCCTACTCTGTGACTCCATGGACTCCACCTGCCAGGCTCCTCTGTCCAGGGCATTTTCCAGGCAAGAATAATGGAGTGGGTTACCCTTTCCTTCTCCAGAGGATCTTCTCAACCCAGAGATAAAACCAGAGTCTCCTGCTTGGCAGGTGGATTCTTTACCACTCTGCCACCTTGGCAAGATCCATTTTCCCTCTTGGAACTTCAGTTTATTCATCTATAATGTAGGAATAATAATACCTACCTCAGAAGGTTGTGATGGCAAAGTACAAAATATAAAGTCCTTGCTGTAAGTAGCTTTCAGTAAGTCTCCTACATACAAACTTTCAAGTTGCAAACTTCCAAAGATGCAAACGTGCATTCCATCAACATCAGGTGTGAGTGAAACTGCAGCTTGCCCTCCGTCTCCTATTGTTGACAATCCTTCAGCTCTACCGTCTCCCACCTCCTCTCCCTTCCCAGTAACTCTTCTTGCCATTCACTAGACACCAGCCTCTGTATGCCAGCTGACACCAGCCTCTGTATGCCATGGGTTGTACCATACTACTGTACTTTCCAAGGTACTGTACTGTAAGGTTAAAAATATTTTATTTATTTTTAAAGTATTATTTGTGTGAAAATTATTATAAACTTATTAAAGTACAGTACTTTTTATCCAATTGTATCAGTCAGGTACCTCAGCTAACTTTGTTGGACTTACAAACAAATTGGACTTTTGACCACCCTCTCGGGCTGGAACTCATTCATATGTAGGGGACTTATCTTCCTGATGAAGATAGACAGCTGACAGACAGGTAATTATGTGGTGGGTTCGCTGCTGTATCCCCAGCACCCAGAATCACGCCTGAAACAGAGTTGGTACTCAATTAATGTTTGTGGATGAATGAATAAATGAATGAAAGAAATGATAAATACTCTGGAAAAAAAATAAAAGAGGGGAAGGGGAGAGGGAGAGCCAGAGAGGTGCTGGCAGGTAGGGAAGGCCTACCTGAGGAGATGAGATATGAGGGAAGATGGGGAGGAAGGAAGGGAACTAACATTGGGAATATTTGGGGACAGTTGGCACCTGGCGGAAGTGTGCTCCAGGGATAGCAAGAAGCCCCATGTGGCTGGAG
This sequence comes from Neotragus pygmaeus, assembly GCA_006410875.1. NCBI lineage: Eukaryota > Metazoa > Chordata > Mammalia > Artiodactyla > Bovidae > Neotragus > Neotragus pygmaeus. The sequence goes on from SJYV01054924.1 coordinate 1,000,391, forward strand.
TAGGTTGAGGAACAGAAGAGCCGAGGGGCTGAAAGCCTGGTGTGGGTGGGCTGAGACTGTGGCAGGAGCCCCCTCCCCCTCCCAGGGAAAAGGCCTAAGAGAGTCCAAGCTGCTCAGTGACTTCCCAGGCAGAACGCTCCTTGGCAGGGTCCAGCCCCTGACACGGCTAATGGCTAGCACCAACCACTGCTCTCGGGTGCTGTGCATTCCGTGTGCCAAGCCCCAGCTTTACTGGCATCAACTCAGGGAACCACCACCAAAAGCTCTAGGAATGTGGAGGTGGTAGTTTACTTGCTCAGTCCTGTCCAACTCTTGCGACCCCATGGACTGTAGCACGCCAGACTCTGTCCATGGAATCCTCCAGGTAAGAATACTGGAGTGGGTAGCCGTTTCCTTCTCCAGGGGATCTTCCTGACCCAGGGATTGAACCCAGGTCTTCTGCAGTGCATGCAGATTCTTTACCGACGGAGCCATCGGGGAAGCCCTGGGAATAAGTACTATTATTACTCCCTCGTTTTCAAAGCAGGAAGCTGAGACTCCAAGAGGCAGCTAACCTTGGGCCGGAACTGGGTCTCTCTGATGCCAGGCCCTGGCTTGCACCGTCCACATTGTCCTGGAATTCTTTGTTTATAGCTTGCCTTCCCCTCTGGGCTGCAGAAGGCCTTGAGTCTCATTCATGGTTTTATTTTACTCCCAGAGTCCCCTGTGTCAAAACCTGCCTGAGGAGCGAATGAATGAATGCGCCTTCCAAGGAAGCCCCCCTCCCCGCCTTCCGGGCCCAGTTCACGCCCTATTTGGCTCCTCCGGGTCGTGCTGGAAGGGGAGGGGGCTGGACAGAGGAATCTCAAGCTGCCTGAGGGTCCAGAGCAGAAGAGAGGGGGAGAAGGTGGGGGGGAAGCGAAAGTGAAGGGAGCGGGAGCCCCTGTGAGGAGGCGCAGACAGGGAAGGAAATCTCCCGGTAATAATTCATGGCTCAGGAAGCAGCAGCCTGGCCTGGGGCTGTGTGTGGGGCTGGCCCTGCAGGGAGGGGGCCAAGCAGACTCCTTCTCCTCCTCTCCAAAGCCCAGCCTGGCTGGGGTCATGGTCAAATGAGGAGGGGGAAAGCCAGGTGTGGGAACAGACTTTCCCAAAGACGATAGGGCCTGAAGACTTCCCAGCGGCCAAGGAAAACCCTCCAGCTCCCACCTCTCCCCCATTCTGGCCTGGGTCGGGAGAGCCAGGAGAGCAGGCATGGCAGAGCTGAGAGGCGCCATCCAGAGAACTGACGCCAGAAGGAAGATGCGGCCTAAACGTACCCGGAGCTCCTCCGACTTCACTCCCTGGGCTCTCTCTGCTTCACGGGCTGCCATGTGGGCCAAAGAGAACGTTATTGTCAAGGCCAAGGGAATCCAGGTTAGGCCAGCCCCACAGAAGGGAGCTGGGAAAGGGACATGAGCAACCTGGGGACCCCAGCAACCATCATCGTTTCAGTAATTCTTCCCAGAGCCTCTGAGGAAAGGGACGTGTCAGAAATCTGGCTGAACAATCTACGGTTTCCAGAAGGAAGGCAACAAGGGAAGATAGTTCCTCCCACCCCCTCTCTCTGTAAGCGCCTGTGTTTTGAGGGGGTGGTGTTGGCACTTCAAGCAGAAGGAAAGGGGAGGGTGTGGATTGGGAGCCAGGGCGGCCGCAGCAGCCGTACAGGATGGGACTGTGGGGAGTGAGGGAGAGAAGCTCTCCTTGTATTGGGGATGGAGACAGAACAGAGGTGATCGTGAAGACAAGCAGGCTAGGGCCAGTGCCCTCACTCACCCTGAAGGACAGAGCTCTCCTCTGTCAATCAGCGGCACTTCCCCACAACTTCAGCGGAGAACAGAAACCATCAGTAAAGCACGCAGCCTTGTGTCTGGCACAACCATTTTGGTGGTGGAACCTCAACCAAAACGCCAACTCTGTGAAAGCCAAGAATTCGTTTTGTTCACATTTCTCTTCTCACCTAAAACCATGTCTGGCATAGCCGGGACCCAGTAAGTATTTGTTGAATGAATAAATTAATGAATAGAACTACTGGCGTTTGTGTGCTTCGTTTTCGTTTTCTCTCTCTCTCTCCCCCTCCCTTCTAAGTTTGTTGTCAGGGACGTGACACCACTGAGTCCTTATTTGGAAAGATTATTAGTGTTTCTCCAATTGTTCTCCGTGGACACCACCATCCTGTAGAGAATGCAGATTCCTGGATCTGCTGAATCAGATTGGGAGGAATCTGGGAATTTATCAAGTTAAAAGACCCCCCCTTATTTGACAACACGCGAGTTGCAGCATCACAACAGCGGAATTTGAGGGCAGAAAAACCCGAGTTGGTTTCCCTGCAACCCTCTTTCCAAACAAGGAATTGAAGCCAAGAGAGAAGGGATCTGCCTGCAGTCTCCGGGCGATCTAGGCTGAAGATGAGTCTGGATCTGGGTACAGTCCATCCACCCTCGCCGATCCCCGCGTTTACCCAGCTCGCCAGCTAGGACCTGGAGCTTTCAGGGCGGGCCACCAGCTCGCGGGCCGCTTTCAACCTGGGGGACGGGGGCGGTGGGCGCCTAGCCATTGGCCGGGCGGCGGCGGGAGCCTCCCCATTGGCCGGGGCGGAGCCCCCCCGCCCCGGTAGGGGCGGCCTCCGGACTGGCCCCTCCCTCGGCTATAAGGCTGTGGCCGGAGGGGCCGTGGGAGCGCGCGGGAGCGCACTGCGGGGCGCGGCCGGCGCCGGGACGCTGCTCATCCAGGGACGAGGCCGGGTGCCCATGGCGTTCGCACTGCTGCGTCCCGTCGGCGCGCACGTGCTGTACCCGGACGTGCGGCTGTTGAGCGAGGACGAGGAGAACCGGAGCGAGAGCGACGCCTCCGATCAGTCGTTCGGCTGCTGCGAGGGCCTGGAGGCGGCACGGCGCGGCCCGGGCCCCGGGGGCGGGCGGCGGGCGGCGGGCAGCGCGGGCCCGGTGGTGGTGGTGCGACANGGTGATCGTGAAGACAAGCAGGCTAGGGCCAGTGCCCTCACTCACCCTGAAGGACAGAGCTCTCCTCTGTCAATCAGCGGCACTTCCCCACAACTTCAGCGGAGAACAGAAACCATCAGTAAAGCACGCAGCCTTGTGTCTGGCACAACCATTTTGGTGGTGGAACCTCAACCAAAACGCCAACTCTGTGAAAGCCAAGAATTCGTTTTGTTCACATTTCTCTTCTCACCTAAAACCATGTCTGGCATAGCCGGGACCCAGTAAGTATTTGTTGAATGAATAAATTAATGAATAGAACTACTGGCGTTTGTGTGCTTCGTTTTCGTTTTCTCTCTCTCTCTCCCCCTCCCTTCTAAGTTTGTTGTCAGGGACGTGACACCACTGAGTCCTTATTTGGAAAGATTATTAGTGTTTCTCCAATTGTTCTCCGTGGACACCACCATCCTGTAGAGAATGCAGATTCCTGGATCTGCTGAATCAGATTGGGAGGAATCTGGGAATTTATCAAGTTAAAAGACCCCCCCTTATTTGACAACACGCGAGTTGCAGCATCACAACAGCGGAATTTGAGGGCAGAAAAACCCGAGTTGGTTTCCCTGCAACCCTCTTTCCAAACAAGGAATTGAAGCCAAGAGAGAAGGGATCTGCCTGCAGTCTCCGGGCGATCTAGGCTGAAGATGAGTCTGGATCTGGGTACAGTCCATCCACCCTCGCCGATCCCCGCGTTTACCCAGCTCGCCAGCTAGGACCTGGAGCTTTCAGGGCGGGCCACCAGCTCGCGGGCCGCTTTCAACCTGGGGGACGGGGGCGGTGGGCGCCTAGCCATTGGCCGGGCGGCGGCGGGAGCCTCCCCATTGGCCGGGGCGGAGCCCCCCCGCCCCGGTAGGGGCGGCCTCCGGACTGGCCCCTCCCTCGGCTATAAGGCTGTGGCCGGAGGGGCCGTGGGAGCGCGCGGGAGCGCACTGCGGGGCGCGGCCGGCGCCGGGACGCTGCTCATCCAGGGACGAGGCCGGGTGCCCATGGCGTTCGCACTGCTGCGTCCCGTCGGCGCGCACGTGCTGTACCCGGACGTGCGGCTGTTGAGCGAGGACGAGGAGAACCGGAGCGAGAGCGACGCCTCCGATCAGTCGTTCGGCTGCTGCGAGGGCCTGGAGGCGGCACGGCGCGGCCCGGGCCCCGGGGGCGGGCGGCGGGCGGCGGGCAGCGCGGGCCCGGTGGTGGTGGTGCGACAGCGGCAGGCGGCCAACGCGCGGGAGCGGGACCGCACGCAGAGCGTGAACACGGCCTTCACGGCGCTGCGCACGCTCATCCCCACCGAGCCGGTGGACCGCAAGCTGTCCAAGATCGAGACGCTGCGCCTGGCGTCCAGCTACATCGCGCATCTGGCCAACGTGCTGCTGCTGGGCGACGCGGCCGACGACGGGCAGCCGTGCTTCCGCGCTGCCGGCAGTGCCAAGAGCGCGGTCTCCGCCGCCCCCGACGGCGGCCGCCAGCCACGCTCCATCTGCACCTTCTGCCTCAGCAACCAGCGCAAGGGGGTGAGTGCGCGCCGCGCTCCAGCCCTGCGCCCGTGGGGTCAGGGAACTGGCCCCTTAGGCAGCAAGAGAGAGGCAGAGACCCCAGTGAAGAGAGGGGGGAAGCAACACGGAGTCGTCGGGGGTGCGGCCCTCCAAGCCCAGGGTTTGGTGTGGAGCACAACAGCTCACAGTGTCCCCCAAACACGGGATGCAGAGAAGCCCGGCGGTCAGGCGTAATTAAGAGGATCGAGATAGCTCATCCAGGGACACTCCCTCCAACTAGAGGTGTGCTGGGAAGAGCGCGTGGGAAGATCATAACAAAGGCATCGTTTATTGAGCTCTACCTATGTGGGGGCGCCTTCGTGATCTTCTTTCTTTTTACCTTCACAGGAACCCCCATCAGGCAGGTAGCTTTGCTGGTTTTATCACTAATGAGGATTTGAGGCTCAGGGGTGCCCTCATCACCCAGCTCGGAAGCCAGAATGCAGGCTCCGGGTCTGCTGGGTGTGTGTGCCCTGAACTGCCCTTTTTGCTAAAGATTTATCCTGCATCCTGAGACTGACCCAGGGGCAGGAGGCTAGAAGAAAAGGGAACACACACCCCCAGTCAAGAGCCCGAGGTACCCAGCTCATGAGCAGTAAGCATGAATGAGGGGATCCCCTGAGGATACCCACCCCCTAAAGGGATGGAGTGTCCAGGAAAGGCACTGTTGAGTCATTGGGGCAGAGCTTGAGGTGGGCTTCCGTGGTCTGTCCTAGGTAAGGATGGGTACCAGGCTGGTAGGGACTGGGTAAGGGTAAGCAGTTGCAGAGGTCGCTGAAGGGCGCTTGTGGCTGAAAGCTGGTTCTCCCCCTGCACCAGCCCCAGGGAGCCCTTTCACCCCTAGCCTTTCCCCTTCTGGCCTGGAATTTTCTTAGAGTAAGGAGTCTTGTCTGTGTGACAGCTTTGCATCCCAGCAGCTTCCATTTACAGCTGCAGAAACTGAGGCTGAGAGAGTCCTTGATCGGGCCATGGCCTTTTGGAAAGTGACAGGGCATTGGGGACACAGGGAACTCTGCTCAGAATTCTGTAATAACTTCAATGGGGAAAGAATTTGAAAAATGATCGTTGTTCTTAAGTTGCTCAGTTGTGTCCGACTCTTTTCGACCGAATGGACTGCAGTGCGCCAGGCTTCCCTGTCCTTCACCAGCTCCCAGAGTTTGCTTAAGTTCATGTCCGTTGAGTTGGTGATGCCAACTGACCATCTCGTCCTCTGTCATCCCCTTCTCCTAAAAAAGGATAGATACATATATATGTATAACTGAATCACTTTGCTGTACACCTGAAACTAACACAACGTTGTTAATTAACTCTAATATAAAATAAAAGCATGGGGGATTGGAGTCAGGCCTCTGGGTCCCCCAGTCTTTGGTTCTCAAAGCTGCTACAGCTCCCCTCTTCACTCTGTCTGAGGAAAGCCCCTGTGTCCTAGCCTCAGATCACCCCCTTCCAGCTCATCAGACTCCCATTTTGGCCTCTCACCCTGATGGCTGCCTCCGTTTCCCTAAGTCAGTCTTGGTAGGCTCAGACTTGAACTCTTTCCAGGGTCCCTGTTACTCCCAACTATGGGCCCTTGTCTGTGCTCCAGGCTGGACTGAGAAGCTAGGGTGGGCAATCCAGCCTAGGCTGTGAAGGGCTGGCTGGGCCCTCAGCGATATTCCCTGACTGCCTTTCACCCATTCACTCAGTTCAGCAAACCTCAGCTACTTGAAAGCTGCTTTTTGTTGGCTCTGAGAACACTCCCAGAGAAGCAAGTTGTAGGTGCCTGTGTACTGCAGTCAGGAACTCCCAGTGTGGGGTCAGGGCAGGGCCTGGAGGTGAAAAGAGGGATGCTATGGTCTGATGGGGGTGCACAAAGGGACTGTCAAGGCCAGAGGAAGCCCCTGACCGAAGGGCTAAGTCCCTGACAATGCTGGAGGATGGAGGCAGGCAGGTTGAAAGGTAGGGAAGGTGTTCTAGGAGCAAGGCACAGCGAGAGCTGGGATCAGAAACCATGACCTATAGAAGGGAAGACGTTGAAAATGGCAACACACAAAGGGGAGGTGAAGACAGGCCAGTGACAGCAGTGTTGGCAGTCTTGATGAGCACCGATCTCTTGTGCTAACCGCCCTCCATGTGTTACCATTAAAATCCCCCAGCAGGGACTTCTCCGGAGGTCCGGTGGTTAGGATTCTGAGTTTCCAGGGATGGAAACACAGGTTCCATCCCTGGTTGGGCAACTAGGATCCCACATGTTGCGTGGTGCAGCAAAGAAAAAAAAAAAAAGATAAAAACCCCCAGCAGCTGGGGAAGAAGGTACTCTGGTTATCCCTATCTGCTTAGAAATGGCATCACTGGTTCAGAGACACTGCCCATGAAGAAGCCAGGATGCAAACTCAGGCCTGCTCGATTGGGAAATAGGAAAGGTTAGTGTGGAAAGGCCTGGTAACAGCAGGCCTGGGGGAGAGGGTGTGTCCATCATGTGTCCACCCACACAGCAGGTAGCCTGGGGGCTTCTCTGCTGGTCTCACGGCCTCACCTGGATCTGGCTCCTTCCCTGGGATCTGTCTACAGGACCTAGAACCCAGCCAGATTTGGCTGCAGAAGCCATGCTCTCAAGTCCACAGACTCCTCTGGGAGCAGGCAGAAGGGGTGATCCTGGCCGGCTCTGGCTCCTCAAATACTTGAGGAGTCAACTGGAAGGAAACTGGCTGTCTTGGGGAGCCCATGGGAGCCTTCCAGAAAGCTCTAAAGCCCTGGACCCTATCCCTTCACTCCGAGCTACCACCTTGCCCCAAGCTGGCTGGTCAGGGGTTGGGGTCACCATGGAGATAGCTCCCTGCAGCATCTTGTTTAAGGAGGGGTTGGGTGTGGCCCTCTGTGGTAGAAATAGCAAGGGGAGGTAGGGGCTTCTTGTCTTTGCCCTGTTTTCCTTTTTGTCACTGAGGGTAGGGGTCACATAAGATCATCTTGCAAAGCCTTCCCCACTTGGGGTACCAGCCCAGGAGTCGTGGGGCAAGGAGATGCCGTCATCAGGTGGTGCTGATGCTAATGCTTGTGAATGTTCGTTGAACACTCGCTATGTTCCTGACACCGCTAAGGGCTTTACCTGTGTTAATGTGTATAATCCTCATGGTAACTGTACATGGGGAAACCAAGGCTCCATTAGCTGAAGTCACTTGCCCGAGGTCTGGCAGGTAGTCCAAGACAGAGCTGGGGTTGAAGCCCAGGTCTGCTTTGCTCGAACCATGTACTAATTACAGTGCTTCCCAGAGCCCTTGGCATTCAGGGGCAAAGGGACAAAGAATCTGGGACCTAGTCAAGGCCTCTTCTAAGTGTGTTTGGCAGTTTACAAGCCTCTTTCACAGCTGCACTTGCGTTTGATTGCACCCTTGCAGTGGCAAGTACAATCATTTTGTCCCCGTTTCATAGATGAAGAGATTGAGGTTCAGAGAGGTGAACAGTCTCAGCATTCTCAGGGGAATGCCAGTCTCACGATGACTGCCTGATGTGGGGGTAGAGGCAGCTCTCCTGACCCTGAAAAGGTGAGAAGCTGGTTTTCTATCCTTCAACCTCAACCCGACCCCCACCCCCACCCCCATCCGCCCTTCTCAGCCACGGCTGCCAGAGTTTGTCTGAGAAGCCCAAGCCCCAGGCTCTGCTGGGACTGTGGCCTCAGCCCTCAAAATAGCCTTGCCTGTGAATGAACATGCTGTCCCTGGGCCCAGAGAGCCTCAAGGGAGGCTGGGCTCGCATCTGGATGGATCTGCCCCAACCTGGGCCCAGGAGTGGAGGGGGGCGGGAGGCAGAGCTCCCAGATGGTCAGCTATTTCTCTAGATGGCTGAGAAAAAGGCTGGTCCCATCATCCCCTAGTCAGGCTCAGGAATGAGCGTTTACAGTGGGATTTCAGACCTCACCATGTCCTGGAAACCAGACAGACTGTGGACAACATGGATTTTCTAGCCCAGCCCTTTTTACCAGCTGGCTGGGTGCCTCTGAGCCATTCATGCAATGCTGGAGGACACAAAAGAGGGGGTGCTCTGATGTCTGTGACTTTGCTGGCTTACAGTGAGGCTGAAATTCTGGTGTCAGACTTCAGAATAGTGGGGAGAGACTGTCCCTGCCGCGTGAGGGAAATAGGTGGCCTCCAGGGCTGCCACCGTTAGCTCATCTTCCAGTGGACAGCCCTGATCCAAGCAGCATTGGTTGGTAACTGCTCCATGCCAGTTCCCAGGCTGGAACTGGGGCTACAGAGTGAAGGACTTTCCCCAGCCACCCCACTGAGTTCCCAGCTTGATGGGAGAACAGAGAGATCCCATATTCCCCTTCTGGGTTTTATCCTGGCCCCAGAAAGGCAAGGAGTGCCAGGCAATTGCAGGAACAGAGAAATCTTCCCAGGACAGGACCAGAGTGCATGTTCCTGGGAACACCTTGAATGAAGGCAGGGAGGCCAGAATTCTAGAATCTACTTCTGAGGCTGATGAGGAGGCCACCGAGTCACCAGCCCGAGCAGTAGGAGAACCACTGTGGAATGTGTTATGCCCTTGAGTGTAAAATTGTATGACTTGACCTATATTGTATTTTTTTAAGCAACAGATTACATGGGGAAGAAATGAAAAAGGTAAAAAGTATAGAGTTTTTTTAAAACGCCTCCCTCCCATCCTGTCTCCTCCTCATCACATTCTTCATCTCTGAGGAAACCATTAGCAGTTTCCCATGTGCCCTTCTCTCTGGACATCTCAGCACACAGGAGCACGCACCAGTCTTGGTCTTGTCTTTAAATGATGTTATTGCAGCATTATTCCCTGTTAGTCCATCTAGTGTCTTCTGCGTTCTGCTTCATGAACCTGATTGTGTGGCTAACTGATGTGTTTATCAAGCCCCCTATTGCTGGGCACAGAGATTAGTTCCAGTGTTCAAGGAGACCCAGTTGAAGCCCCTAATACTTCTTTTTTCCCTTCCCACAGGGAAGCCGTCGTGACCTGGGGGGCAGCTGCTTGAAGGTGAGGGGGGTAGCCCCACTTCGAGTGCCACGGAGATGAGCCTGGATCCCTGTTTCCTTTGCTCCAAGCAGGACCCTGAGAAGAAGGCCAGAGGCCAGCCACTGGGTGAAAAGGGGAGAAGACCCCAGGAGGCAAACCTGGGTCCCTTCTTTGTATAGGGACCAGAGGACAATGACCTGGGCCCATGACCCTCAGAGCAGGCCCCCTGGGACATCTCCGCCCCACCCTGGAGAGCCATGAGGACCCGTCCAGCCGGCCCCAGACCTGGCTGGTCAGAGACAAGGCAGATCTTTTGGAAAAACATAGACTGTTGGTGACAGAGGATGTGTGCGTGTCTATGGATGAGTGTGGGTGTGAGTGTGAGAGAGAGAGTTGATGGGTTTAAAATAAAAGGTATTTTTAAGTAAAAGATGTTCCCAGCTGCAGAAGGGAGGGGCCTAGGGACATCAGAGGTCAGAGGTGGCCCTTCTCCTGGACCTTGGGAAAGACAGGTACCACAGGTGCCACCCTGTGCCCTGGAGAGGGTGGGGCTGGAGGAAGAGAGGGGTCTCCCTCTCCAGAAATCGAGATAACCAGTCTTTCATCACTGTCTTCTTGAACAACTGTTGGGTATCTGGTGTGGCTGGTAAAAGAAAAATCTTAATTTTATTTATTTTTGAATGAGGAATGTATTCATCCACGTGGTTCACGATTCAAAAGGTACAGAGGGGTATGTGGTAAAAAGTCTCCCTCCCTCCTGTCCTCCGGCCACAGTTCTCCCACTGCAGACAGGCTCAGCCACTAGTTTTGTGTGACTTCTCTATTATGTGTGAATAACCAAGCAAATACAGAAATACTCATGTATGTTTTCTTCCACCCTTTACACAGACAGTAGCCCCTTACCTTCTTTCTGCTCCATGCATTTTTTTTCCCTCTTAATCTAGTTTGGCTGTTATCCCAAGTCAGTACATAAAGGTAAAGGGTTCTCTTCACTTCTTTAGTAGCTGTTTGTTCCATCTTATGAATGTACCATACTTTAATCCAGCCCTTATCCATGTCTTTACAAACAGGGTTGGAGAGGCCTGTGCTTTTCCACATGTGCAAATGAGTGTGTGCTAACAGGGGGTACTCTTACCCCTGTTGTAACTGAGATGATTCGAAGAAATAATGACACCGAAAGGCGCATGGCTGCTGCATGGCAGGGTAATGATGTGAGGTCTGTCCACCTGTAAAGCCCAAAGTGAGCTCTTTTCCCTGCCCTGGAGACGCCCCAGTCGGGGTGCCAGCCCCTGTGAGCCTTGTTATCCTCCCAACAGCCCTGGGAGGTGGGAGGTGGTGTTTCCCCATCTCACAGGTCCAGCCGAGAGGGCGATGGGAACGGCTGGTCAGTGGAGCCATTCTTGGCTCTCTCTGTGGAGCTATGTCCCTTGTGGGTCCAGGATCAGAGAAGCTGGGGAAGCTGGAGGCAGGGAACAAGGAGAGGGGCCAGGAGAGATGGCAGAGCCAGGCAGCCACCTTTTCCTCCAGGTACTTTCGTATGCCTATTTTTAAATTTTTTTTTTTTAACAGACACTTTTTTTATCAGCTGAAGCCTGGCTCCAGATTCCATGCTGTACCCACTCTGTCACACCCTGTATTTGGCCCTCAGTCAGAGCCTGAAATGGGGCTGCCCATTTTGCAGATCAGCAAACAGTCCCCCTTCGGGAGCGAATTAGGAAAGCACATTGTACATCCCACACCTACCCAGGTCCAGGCAGCCCCTGGCAAAGCCACGGGAAAAGGACTGTGACCTTGTCAATGGCAGGAAACCTGGGAGTGAGGACAGAGCAGATAGTTGGATGCTCTGGGCTAGAGGCCCACTTCTGCCACCAGATTTGCTGGGTGACCCTGGAGAAGTTGCTTGACCCCTCCCAGTCTCCCTAGCCTAATCCCTAACCAGCGGGAACAGCTGAGACAGAATAATAATTATTTGTTTTGCCTTGTTAAATAGTTTTTAATATGCCATTTACGCACTGGGTAAACAAGGCCAGTTGTATCCAGTAGATGCAGTGAAAGGCTCCCCAAAGGCAACTGCTGTTAGCAGTTTCCTGTGTGTCCTTCCAGAAATGCTCTCTCCTGATTACTGGTTCTGAAAAAGTATTTATAGATTTCTCTGCTTGTGTATTCATTGTATATATAAATATANGTGGGTTGCCATGCCCTCCTCCAGGGGATCTTCCCAACCCAGGAATTGAACCCAGGTCTCCTGCATTGCTGGTGGATTCTTTACCATCTGAGCCACCAGGGAAGCCCATGAATACTGGAGTGGGTAGCCTATCTCTTCTCCAGGGGATATTCCTGACCCAGGAATGGAACCAGGGTCTCCTGCATGAATTTAAGAGAGGTGCAGGAGTTGCAAGTCTCATCACTCTTCACTACCTCCGGTATCTTTCTTTGTTCTCCTCTGACCCTTTGGCCATGCTTCTCTTGCCCTGCAACACAAATCCTCATCTTTCTCCTCACATTCCTGCTCTCATCTAGTCCTCAACCCTCTGGTGTCTGCACACGAAGGGGAGATGAGATAGGGAATGTTCCTGATTGAGTCTTGGGACTACAGGAGCTGTGTCTGTGTAGCTGGTATCCCCAAATTGGTACTGTGATTCCACCTTACTTTTTAAATGTGCTGAGTTGCTCAGCTGGGTCCAGCTCTTTGCAATCCCATGTTCTGTAGCCTGCCAGGCTCCTCTGTTCATGGGATTTCCCAGGCAAGAATACTGGAGTGGGTTGCCATTCCCNAAGTATTTAGCTTGGCACGCAGCACATCCTTAAACCAAGTTAGCTATTGTTGTTTCTGCAAGATACATTCCACAAACTCATTCATTTATTCAACAAATACTTATTGAGAACATACTATGGGCAGTGAACTGGGGGGTTCCAGGAGGTGAGGAGAGGTAGAGGTTTGGAAAAAATCAAACCAAACCAAGCAGTCATGAGTGATAGTGTCCTCTGGACTGCTGGTGGAAGAGGCGGGGGAACACGAAGAGGAGGCAGCTAAGGTGGCCTGAGGTGGGGATAGTCACGGAAGTCTCTTAGAGAGTGGTACAGGGTTGACTCAGAGGATCATGGGGGAGATTCTCTAGGTAAAAAGGGACCTGTGTAGAGGAGAGGGTACATGCACCAGCCTTGAGGAGAGAGCTCAAGGCAGCAGGGGGATCCCCTGGAAGGCTCAGAGTGGCCAAGGTGTGGCAGGGGAGAGATGAACGTGAGGGGAGAAGAGACTGGAGAGCTGGACAGGGCTGGACTGGAAAGTGGGAAGACGCAGCTCATCAAGGGAAGGACTGGTCACCAGTACAGGTAGAAAAGCCTCCAGTAGACATGATGGGGCCGTATTAGCAGGAGGCCCGAAGGCTTGTTGGAGGCTGCTTGTGTCATCCGTGTTAAAAAACGATAAATTAGGTAGTGATCATGAAGGTAGGCAGAAGAGGGCAGCAGCCCAGGAGCGATATTCAGAAAGCAGAGGTGAGATAACCGGCCTGATTAAGAGACAGTGCTGGAGAGAGGGGGAAAGTTGAATAGAAAGGGCCAACGCATGCCCCTTCTCCTGCCCACACCGGCAAGGGTTCCCATCCCTCTTACAACCAAATCCAAAGTTCTCTCCCTGTGCTTCAGCTTCTCCCTGCCATGTGGCCTCATCTTCCTCCCTCCTTGTCCCCCTTGTTCTCTGCCTTCCCCCCTTGCCCCCTCGGCCCCAGGCACACCAGCTTGCTAGCAGTCCTCACAACGCACCAGGCACACTCCAGCCTCCTGGTTTTTGTTTGTGCAGTTCCCTCTGCCTAGACTGCTCTTCCTCCATGTATCCTCAAGGCTCACTAAGGTTCCCGTTTTTCATATCTTTGCTCAAGCGTCACCTCCTCAAGGAAGTCTGCCCTGACTACCATCACTACTTAGCGCTCCTCCACCCATCTATTTTTTTAATTCTGATAAAATAGACATAACATATAATTCACCATTTTAACCATTTTGCATGTACAATTCAGTGACATTAAGTACTTTCACCTTGTACGCCATCACTGCCATCTGTTTTCAGAACATTTCCTAATCCCAAACATCTCTCGACCAATCTTTATCCACTTTGTCCTAGTTTTTCTTTGTACAGTATTACTCTCTGACATCATGATACTTATTTATCAGTTTATCATGTTTCTTGTCTGTCTGTGTAGAATGGAAGCTACAAGATAGCATGGCCTTTGGCTGTGTTGTTCACTGCTGCCTCGCCAGCCCTTCAACAGTACCTGGCATGTAGATGTTGTTCACTTGATAAGTTGTGTCTGACTCTTTGCAACCCCATGGACTGCAGCATGCCTGGCTTCCCTGTCCTTCTCCATATCCCAGAGTTTGCTCAAACTCATGTCCACTGAGTCGATGATGCCACCCAACCATCTCATCCTCTGTCACCCCCTCCTCCTCCTGCCTTCAGTCTTTCCCAGCATTAGGGTCTTTTCCAGTAAGTCAGTTCTTTGCATCAGGTGGCCAAAGTATTGGAGCTTCAGCTTCAGCATCAGTCCTTCCAATGAATAGTCAGGGTTGATTTCCTTTAGGATGGACTAGTTTGATCTCCTTGCTGTTCAAGGGACTCTCAAGAGTCCTCTCCAGCACCACAGCTCAAAAGCATCAGTTCTTCAGTGCTCAGTCTTCTCTGTGGTCCAACTCTCACAACCGTACATGGCACATAAGAGGTGCTCATTAAATGGTTTATTGATGCTTTTGAAGTTTGATGTGGTGTTGGAGAAGACTCTTGAGAGTCCCTTGGACAGTAAAGTGATTAAACCAGTCAACCCTAAAGGAAATCAACCCTGAATATTCACTGAAAGGACTGATGCTAAAGCTGAGGCTCCAATACTTTGACCACCTGATGTGAAGAGCTGATTCATTAGAAAAGACCCTGATGCTGGGAAAGATTGAGGACAGGAGGAGAAGGGGATGACAGATGAGATGGTTAGATGGCATCAATGACTCAGTGGGCATGAGTTTGAGCAAACTCCAGGAGATGCTGAAGGACAGGGAAGCCTGGCATGCTGCAGTCCATGGGGTCACAAAAAGTCAGATATAATGGAGAAGCTAAACAACAACAAAATGGTTGTGAGTAAATTAACTGATCTTCCAGAGAAGGAAGATACAGGCAGAGAAGTAGACAACTTCTGCAAAATTCAAGAACATTCCTTCTTGTCGGCCCCTCTCCCACCACGTCTCTAGCCCCCCTCCTCTCTCCAGCCACAGTGGCTATGTGGTCCCAGCACTGTTCTACTGCCTGAGCTGCTCCCCTTACTGGAAAGATCGTTTCTTCCTCATGCATCACCTCTTCTGCTTTTCAAAACCCTGCTCAATCCTACCTCCACAAGAAAGGATTCCAGACAAATTTTCATCACTCCAGCCTCTCTCTCTTTCTAATTTGCCTGTGACATTGTGTTTCTGCCTGGAGTTGGCTGGTTCTCTTTTGGTTGTAAGTGACAAAAATCCAGCTCAAAGTAATTGATGGGGAGAAAAAAAAAAGTTAAGTTATTGGTTCCAGAACTGAGTGCAGGGCATTTGATTTCATGGCTGGAATCCAGGTGAGGTTAGGCTATCATTAGCCCTGCTTTCCTGGATGTCAGCTTATCCTTTGCCCTTTTTTCCTCTCCATCTCTTAGCCCTATTTTCCTGGATGTCAGCCACATTCGCAGAGAGCTTCTCCTCTTTTCGTAGCAAAGATGACTGCTGACAATGCTAGATCAGGACTCATCCTCTTAGAAACCCCTTGGACTGGGCCCCTTTTCTGGTAGTTCCAGCAGAACTCCAAGAGAAGGCCCCCATTGGCCTGCTTTGGGTCACATTACCGACCTGTGCCAATCACTATGGCTGGAGAGACTAAGTGCTCTGATTGGCTAGACCTAATCCATGACCATCTCTGAAGTGGGTGTATGGTTTGCCTGACCTGAGCTACAAAACCAAGAATGGGTGGAGGGGTGGTTTTCCCAAAAGAAATGGCTACTGGGGCAGGCAAAATCCCGGATATCAGTAGTGATGGATGTGACAGTTATGCCTCTATTGGAGTACTGGCCACACCGCCACCAGGAACTTAAGTTATTTTTGTCTTCCCCTTGAATCTGTAATTGCCCTTGGGCAAGGTCTCAGCCCAGGGTCTAGCACACGGACTCTGCTTGAGGGACACCACTGTGCTTCCCTCCTCTCCTTCACAACCCAAGCCCTCTTTACATTCAGTCTGTGTTTTGGCCATCTTTGAAAGACCCGGACCCTGGCTAGCGCAGTGGCTGCGAGAATATACATGGTTCCTGACCCCTGCCCTATCACTCTGGCACAGCATATCCCCACCACAAGGGGATCAGGAGGTCCAAGTCTCAGTCCATGTCATCTAAGTGACTTTAGAAAAGTCCCTTCCCTTTGCCAAGCCTCAGAGGTCCTTTCTGTTCCATAGGGGCTGGCAAGGCATTTGACCTAAGAGGTATTTCCTCCCTTTCAGCTCATCATGTCCCTCTTTTCCATTTTTTCCATATCTGGGTACCACCTGTGCCATCAGTTACATAATATTTTTTTCTTTAAATGAGCCCTCTTTTAAAAACATAAATATATTCATTTCAAAAAGGAACTTTAGATCCCTCCATAAATGGAAAACCAGTATCTCATGCCATAAATAGAAAGTAACCATAAAAATAAGTACAATGAAAACAAAACAATGTCATTAAATTCTTGCCAGATCCAGCTGCCTGCCGAAGGCTTGGAGGTGGAGGCCTGCTCTCTGTTAAAAAGGGAAGTAAGTGTTAAGAGAGGTGTTAAAAACACACCAGCATTCAACAGAGACTTTTTCCTCAACAAGTTGAAGGAAAACGGGAAAGGGAGGAAAATTCCACTCTGGGCTCAGTTGTTCTTAGGTTGGGAGTGGCTCCACCTGGCAGCAATCAGGTAGGACCTGTCCCACTCCACCCACTCTTAGGAAGCCGTTTTTCCTGTGGAGGGGCCGTGCCTCCCCTGCACACAGGCCAGGGTGGAGAGGGTCAGAGCCCCAGCCAGGATGGAGCCTGAGTTCGGAGCTCTGGTTCTTGTACATTGACAGAGGAGTCTCCACCTGTTCAGTCCCAGCTACTCTCACCAAGCATGGCCTGGAAGTCAAGGATGTAGTTTTCATTTGCATAAATCTGAACGAAGAAACTCTGGAAAGATCAGAAATGAATAAAAGTGGTGGGAAGGAGACAGACTGGGAATGAGACTCTTCACAGGATCCCTTTTTATACTTTTTGAACTGTGTGAATATATCACCCACTCAGATTTTAACAAATATTTATTAGGCCCTGTTATGTAAGCGACTTTGTGTTAGGCTCTGAGTTCATTCATTCATTCATTTATTCACTCATAACTGCGCTTCTGCCACTGGTCCCTCTGCTATTCTTCAGATACACCAGATTCTTTTCTACCCTGTGGTCTTAGCACATCCTGTCCACTCTGCTTGGGATGCTAGCTTCTTCTCATTCTTCAGCCTTCATCTTAGGAAGCCCTTGTAAAGCTGCATTATTTAAAGAGATTAGCAAACAATGGCCCATATTACAAATTTGGCCCACCATTTGTTTTTATAAATGAAGCTTTATTGGAACACAGCCATATACATTTATTCACACAGTGTCTATGGTTGCTTTCCCATTATAATTCAGAGTAAGAACCGTGGCAGAGACTAGATGTCTCAAAGCCTAAATACTTACTGTTTGGTCCCTTACAGAAAAAAGTTTGCTGACTCCTTATCTAAAGTAATCTTTCCCCTCTTCCCAAGTTTTCTCTTTCTTTTTAATTAAAGTATAGTTGATTTACTATGTTGTGTTGATTTAGAAAGAACTCAGTTGTACATTGTACACATTCATGTTCATATTCTTTTCCATTATGGTTTACCACAGGATATTGAATGTAGTTTCCTGTGCTATACAGTAGGACCTTGTTGTCCCCAGTTCATCTTGATTGTGTCACTGCATTGATTTATTTCACGCACTCAGAACAGTGTATAATTATCCTGGGGCTTATCCTGGTTGTTTGGCATGTGTGAGTGTATATAACTGTTAGTTGTCTCAAAGAAAATTTAGAGACAAAAGCAGTTAGAAAGCAAACATACCTGAAAAGAAGTTTTACAAGAGGGTCCCAGTTTTAGAATGATAAATCACCGAATAAAAAATATAACAGTGGGGCTTTCCTGGTGGATCAGTGGTAAAGAATCTGCCTGTTAATGCAGGAGACGTGGGTTCAATCCCTAGTCTGGAAAGATTCCCACGTGGCATGGGACAACAAAGGCCATGTGCCACAACTCCTGAGTCTATGCTCCAGACCCGGGAGTCACAGCTACTGAAGTCTGAACACCCTAGAGCCTGTGCCCCACAGCAAGAGAAGCAGCTGCAATGAGACGCCCTTGCACCGCAACTCGAGAGTTTAGCACCCGCTCTCCACAACTAGAGAAAAGCCTGTGCAGCAACAAAGACGACAGATGTGATACAACAGACATTTGTATAAACAAAATAAAATGCAACAGATACATCAAGGGGAAAAAATTACCAAGGATTAGTCTTTCCAAATTAGAAAAAATGATTTTCTCACCTGATTATTATATCTGCAAAAGCAATCACTTATTTTTGGACATAGTTTTGCAGAAGAAAGAAATAAAGTTGTTTTTGTTAGAGAGGTGGAAATTCACAGGAAAGCCTCAAGGCTTTGCTTGTTTGGGGATTTAGAACTAGACAGAAGAGCCCTGGTTTTTCTCAGGCTATAAAGTGCTTTCATAATCTGATCTGACTATTAGACAAAAATGGCCGAGACTTGGTTTGGCTTCCCAAAACTTTCTGTTCCCTAGCCCACTGCCCCACTATAAGAACTTAAGAGAACATTTAACATTCTTCTCCCTGAGGGAGATACTGTGTCTGTATGGTTTACCTCTGTATTACCAGTACCTAGTACAGATTTGACTCATATTAAGAAAAATTGTAAATGACTTCAAAATGGCAAAATGCAAAACAAAACAAGAACCACAAAGATCACCATCTGTCCTATAGACTCTTATCCCTAGTCTTTGCCTCATTTCGGGTTAACTGATTCTATGGTAGTATATCCCTTCCCTTTTCTTTGAGCTATGGTGCATCTCTGTGTAAGTTGTAACAAGGCTGGTAGTGACACAAATAATTCTTGCTCATCGGGAAGCAAGTAAGTTTTATCTGCTGGAGGTATAATCAATTCCCCCACCCCCCTGCCCATCCCTCTTGGAAGAAAATAGTTTTGCATCTTAACAAATTAATTTCAGCATATGTATGCTTTGGCTTCTCCTTTGATCTAGTTTTTAACACCTTATTGTTTCCCTCATTAATTAATCATTTAAATAAAAACTTTCACACATGTTCATTTTATGTTTGAACAAGGAGCATGATTTTTCTTTTTAAAAATTTATTTTTAATATATATAAACTCCCTTGTTAAATATTTGTATAATGAATGCTGGAATGAAACATGATTATGTTCTGATAGCATTCTGTACTTGTTGTTTAGCCACTAAGTCATGTTTGACTCTTTTGCAAACCCATGGACTACAGCTTTCCAGCCTCCTCTGTCCATGGGATTTCCCAGGCAAGAAAACTGGGGTGGGTTACCATTTCCTTCTCCAGGGGATCTTCCCAACCAGGGATCGAACCTGTGTCTCCTGCATTGGCAGAAGGATTCTTTACCACTGGGCCACCGGGGAAGCCACTGTACTGATTTAATAATTTAATTAACTTTGTAGCATTGATTTAATAATTGTAGTTATTTGTATATTCATTTGTGTATTATCTGTCTCTCCTCACTGTACATTCCATGGGGCAAGGACTTTACCTTGTTCACCAGTGTGTTCCCCAGAGACTAGCAGAGTGGCTAGCACTGACAGAGTAGATGATTATATACAAGTATGTACATAGGCATGTGTCTGTGTGTATGTATACATACACTTGTATATGAGATAGATAGATAGATAGAATGGTGTTATGTGCTTCCCAGTTTAGAATAGACCTGGAGTCTTTAAAGCTCCCAGTACAGGATGGAATCCTTCCAAATTTCTGAGATAAACTGAGTAAATAAAAAGGGAAAGGAAGGAAGGAAAGGAGGGAGGGAGAGTAGGAGGGAGCTAAGGAGGGAGGGAGGAAACCAGGGCTGGTTCTCTGATAGGAACAGGACAGGCTAGTGGCATTCAAGATGCACCTCATGTCCCCCACTTAAATTCAGGCACCATCTGGCCTCACTGATGAAGTAGCAGAAGCCAAGATGCTCTGTGGACTGCTGAGCATGTTATTGCAGAAGAGCTGTGATTACTGCACGGTCCCTTCTGCCCCCAACTCTGCCTCCTGCTTCCAAGATCTTCTCTGCCCCTTCACCCAATCCAGTCTTCCCGTAAGTCACCTTCCTGAGTCCCTCCACTGTTGCTGGCTTCTTCCCAGATGCCCAGCCTGAACTTTAGTCCTCTCCATTTGATCATCACCAGGCAAAAGCCCTCTAACCCACTTGTTCTGATTCCATCATATCATCAAAACTCTATCCAAGGTCTGAGAGAGCTTCCTTCTTAAGTCTGAGCTAGAAGCTACCAGAGATATCAGGGTGATGTAACATAGCCTCCTGCCCCTCGGGGAGCCTGCAGTCTAGTGGGAGAGACCATATCTGTCCCTTTGGAGTCTTCACACCATGAAGAATACTGGTGTTCACACAAAGGGTCCTCATTTGTGACAGAGACCACTGCTGGTCCTCATACCCATTCTCTCCTTCTTGTACAGGAATAAAATCTCTGATCTTTAGCTGGACACCTAGCCACACAAAATAGACTCTATTTCCCAGCTTCTCCCTTGCAGCTAGTTCTAGCCTTGTGACTAAATTCTGACCAGTGGTACACAGAGTACCCTGTATGTCTTCCAAGTCATGACTGCCCCTTTCTTTCCCCCAACCCCACTACTGCTGGCTGGCCATGGTGTAGACATGGAGGAGCTATCCGAGACCATAAGGAGCCAGGCAACACCTTAGGGATGGCAGAGCTACAAGCTAAGAGAAGCCTGGGACCCAACTTTATCAAGCTAGTCCTGAGTTATTATGTCCAGGCCTGAAACAAAGAAAATACTTTCTTCTTTATGCTATCGTTAGGATTTGCGTTAGAACTGAGTGTGTATGCTCTATATTCTAATTGGTTACCCATTTTCTTTGCAAAAGAATTCAATCAAGGACTTCCCTCATGGCCCAGTGGTTAAGAATCTGCCTGTCAATGCAAGGGACATGGGCTCAATCCCTGGTCCAGGAAGATTCTGCGTGCCACAGGGCAGCTAAGACCATGTATCACAACTACTGAAGCCCAAACACTCTAGAGCTTGAGCCCTGCAACCAGAGAGTAGCCCTTACTTGCCATAACTAGAGAAGAGCGCACGGGCAGCAACAAAGACCCAGGGCAGCCAAAAACAAATAAACAAAATTAAAAAAAATAAAGACCGAACTTGTCCTAAGCTATCAGTCACATTAAAAAATAATAATAATAACAAAATTTTTAAGATTTCAAGCAAAAACGAATATTTATCATCTACTACGTGCCAGACACAGTTTAAAAGTCTGGTGATACAGAGATAATCTCCAGTGTGATGGAGTACACGTTTTAGTACATGAGTGACTTTGTCTAAGTCATGGATGATTCTCCTCTTCTCATTGCCCCAACTCCTTCCCTACTCACCCCTGATGCTCAGTGACCAGCACCACCAGGCACCATGCCTAAAGGACCACGAGAAAGAGGAAGTGGAATGAGAGAGACATGGAATTTGTAGCCACGTGAACTAGATTTAAATCCTAGCATTAACTTCTCTTATTCTTACTCTTGTTCTTACCCCCGCTTGAACTGAGTCTTTTGTTTTGCATTGAAGATGCGGTTAGGTAGGCCCTAGCAGGGAAAAAGGGGCTTCTCTGTTGGCTCAGATGGTAAAGAATCCACTTGCAATGTGGGAGACCTGGGTTTGACCTCGCCTAATTTGGGAAGACTCCCTGGAGGAGGGCATGGCAACCCACTCCAGTATTCTTGCCTAGAGAATCCCTGCAGACAGAGGAGCCTGGTGGGCCACAGTTCATATGGTCGCAAAGAGTCTGACACGACTGAGCAACTAAGCACAGCACGTTAACTTCTCTGGAGAAGACTCTTGAGAGTCCCTTGGACTGCAAGGAGATCAAATCAGTCAATCCTAAAGGAAATCAACCTTGACTATTCATCGAAAGAACTGATGCTGAAGTTGAAACTCCAATATTTTGGCTATCTGATACAAAGTGCCGACCTATTGCAAAAGACCCTTATGCTGGAAAAGATTGAAGGCAAAAGGAGAAGGTGAAGGCAGAGGATGAAATGGTTAGATAGCATGACCGACTCAATCGATGTGAATGTGAACAAACTCCGGGAGATAGTGGAGGACAGGGAAGCCTGGTGTGCTGCAGTCCGTTGGGTCGTAAAGAGTTGGACCTGACTTAGCGACTGAATAACAACAATAAATTAATTTCTCAGAGACTCAGTTTCCTCATCTGTAAAACTGAAATGAAGTAGCAATGGCACCCCACTCCAGTACTCTTGCCTGGAAAATTCCATGGATGGAGGAGCCTGGTAGGCTGCAGTCCATGGGGTCGCTAAGTTGGACATGACTGAGTGACTTCACTTTCGCTTTTCACTTTCCTTTCACTTTTCACTTTCATGCATCAGAGAAGGAAATGGCAACCCACTCCAGTGTTCTTGCCTGGAGGATCCCAGGGATGGGGGAGCCTGGCGGGCTGCCGTCTATGGGGTCACACAGAGTCAGACATGACTGAAGTGACTTAGCAACTACTTCTTGGGCTTTCTGAGGGTGGGGAACAAAATGAGATAATGCATGGAAAGCTTAACACATAGTCTGTGATGAATAAAACATGGCTGTAAGAGTGTAGCAATATTATTAACAATTACTTGAGTAAAGGTAACAAGGATATACTGCTAAGTCACTTCAGTCGTGTCCGACTCTGTGTGACCTCATAGATGGCAGCCCACCAGGTTCCCCCGTCCCTGGGATTCTCCAGGCAAGAACACTGGAGTGGGTTGCCATTTCCTTCTTCAATTCATGAAAGTGAAAAGTGAAAGTGAAGTCTCTCAGTCGTGTCCGACCCTCAGCGATCCCATGGACTGCAGCCTTCCAGGCTCCTCCATCCATGGGATTTTCCAGGCCAGATTACTGGAGTGGGGTGCCATTGCCTTCTCCGAAGGATATACTAGGTGTCTCTTTTCTGACCCGTCTTCACCTAAGAAGCTAAAGACTAAATATTTTCACTTCACCTGCTCCCTGTCTCTTTCTTGCCTCCCAAGGCCATTCTTTTCTTCTGTTTGTCAAATTTATGCCAGTTCCTAGGGCCTCTGCTGTTACCTCTCCGTGAATAGAGAGCTGAGGTCTGAGGAAATCCTCTTCACCTTCCCATCCTAAGCAGCCCCTCCTCTGCCTTGTCCTGGGTTTTTCTTCACTGACATGTCTGCTCAGGTTTGGGAAGTGGAAACATTAGTCTAGGAGGCTGCAGGCAGTTACAAGTCTCTACTTTGCTGCTCTCGGTAAGCTTGTGTGTTCACTTCCCTGCTTTAGGACTCAGTTTTCCCCCCAACAGAAACACCAGTGGAACTTCTACTCATCCTTGAAAACCCAGTTTAATAGCCACCCCTCTTGATAATCCTTCCTTTGTTCCCTCAGGGTTTATGGGCTGTCTTCTCTGTGTTCTCCCCCACAGGTCTTGGTACAATCGTTCTGCTATAACAGAAACCATAACATTATGTTTAACTACTTCCTAGCTTGTCAGTCTTTCTCTACTAGACTCTGAACTACCTGAGGACAGATTGTCGTTTATTCAGCCTGTATCCCTAGCCTAATGTAGATTATCCCTAGGTAACATGGAAAATGAAACATAAATGGATGGATGAACCATAACTGGATAGATGGATACAAATGAATGATAAAATGTTTAGATTAATTGTATGCAGCTTCATAGATGTCTATTGCATAGATGATGATAGATGTGCCTAATAAATGATAGATATTTAGTAAAAGAATGAAGTATGGGTAGTAGATGGAAGAGAAATAGATGGAACCTAGATTGATGACTTGATGATTAACTTGTGAATGATGGATATGAAGAAATGAATGAAGACTATATGTTGAGTGGATACTTGAGGTATGAGAAAGATTAGAAAGATAAACGACAAGTGGAATAATGAATGGATGGCTGGATGAGGGATAAATAGATGCATAAAGAATGGATGGATGGGAACTAATGATTGTATGAAAGATGGTGGATGGCTATTAATGGCTAGTGAATGGTGAACAGATGAATGATGGTTGGATGGATGATAGATAAATAGATAGATGGAATTATGATGGCTGGCTGGGTGGCTGACTGAATAGAAGTACAGGTGATAAATAGATTGATGAAGGATGGATATAGAATGGATGATAGGTAGATGGATAGTGGGTTGGTGGTGAATATATGATGATGGATAAAGAATAGATGGTGGGTGAAGTCTGAATAGACATTTGGCTAGATGGATGGTGGATGGGTGATAAATGAATTGTTAGTGTTTGAATGGATGTATGAAAAATGGATAATGATAGCTTGGCAGATTGATGTATGATGTGCAAACAGTTCATGTATAGGCATGTGTGTCACCATATATATTTTTTTGAGGGTCCCTCTTGCCTTGATACTGTGTGACTACCTCTTCCCTGGGAGGTGAATGAAACTGATATTTGATATGTTTCCATGAACCAGGCCTCTTCATGGGTACTTGACCTTGGCATCTCTAGTAATCATCGCAACAACACTGAAAGGCAGATATTGTTATGCTTACTTTACAAATAAGGAAAATAAGGTCCGGGGGAGGAAGAGATTTTCTCAAGCCTGGTTCCACCTTGTTTCTGTGTATCTTTTCTCCTTCTCCCTCTAGTAGTACCTTATCCCCTCTGCTAACCATTTTGCACATCCCTGCACCATTCATGGCTTGCTTTCCCACATTCCAACCCTCAGGGATCTTTCTGCTCTGCACTTGAGACCTCCTCTTCTCCCTGCCCTTTTCTGCATTTCACTGGTTCCTACCATGATTGACAGTTCTCATTCATTACAACAGACTCAATAAATACAACCATTTATTGAGTGCCCACCATGTGCTGGGCATTGAGCTTGTTGCTCTACATTCATTACTTCATTTTCTGTCCATGAGAACTCTAAAGGTAGCTATTATTATTCCCATTTTAAAAATGAGAAAGTTAAAACTTGGAGAAATACCATCAGCTGGTTAGTGAAGAAGATGGGAGTGAAACTCTGGACTGTTCAGTTCCAAAGCCTGCATCTTAAACCTTGACACCATATTTCCTCTTGGCTACTGTGATGTTTGGTTATCCATGTTCATTTGTTTAAGTGTGTACATATGTGTATCCTCATCTCTTTGTGTCCAATTACTTCATGAATTGGAAGAGAGATACTTTGTCACACATTTCCTAAGCCCTCTTCACTATCAGATACAGAGAAGAGCCACAGAACACTACTGAAGATAGAGCCACCTTGGACAAACTGGAGTTCAACCTCTTTGTGTTCCCAGTGAGATCACTCCAGGTCAGAGAAGTGATGCATTATGCTCAAGACCACAGAGCACACTGATGGACTGGGCTGGGACCTGAACCTGAGTCTTGGCGCTCAGCCAAAAATGTATTGGAAGGGGGAGGGGGAAAAGAAGAAGAAAGAGGAGGAGAAAGAAGAGGACAAGAACAAAGAACAAGAAGGAGGAGAAGAAAGGAGAGGAAAAAGAGAAGAGAAGGAGAAGCAGGAGAAGAGGAAGAAAGAGAAGGAAGGAGGGGGGAGGAGAAGCGAAGCAAATGTAATTCTTAGGCCATTCCCAGTGTAAATAGTGTCCATTCACTAAGTGATATAAACTTAATCTTGGTCAATTCTGGGTGTCTTGTTTCACTTCCCTGCTCAGATGACATGCTCTCTCACCTCCTGGTATGTGCAGAAACAGTCGTGGTCCAGGGGGCCTGCACACCTTCTCAGACATCTAGGTTCACAGCTTTCTTAGGTTTAACCCAAGACCGAGACCATAAATTCTGCTCTCTGATCCCTTAAGATTACCTGAGGTTTCTGTATTCTTTTCTCAGGGTCACACACCAGTATGTACTCACTTTATAGGTTCCTGTATCCAACCTTCTGTGTTACTTGGGATGTGAATTTATCTAGTGTAACATAGGCCAAACTATGTCCCATATAAGATAGAGTGATGCTGAAGCTAAAGCTCCAATACTTTGGCCACCTGGTGTGAAGAAATGACTCACTGGAAAAGACCCTGATGCTGGGTAAGATTGAAGACAGGAGAAGAAGGGGATGACGGAGGATGAGATGGTTGGATGGTATCACTGGCTTGATGGACATGAGTTTGAGCAGGCTCTGGAAGTTGGTGATGGACAGAGAGGCCTGGCATGCTGCAGTCCATGGGGTCACAAACAGTTGGACATGACTGAGCGACTGAACTGAACGGATACAAGATAGAAGTTGATTTCTCTCGCACTAACCAGTAGAGGGTAGGAAGTAGAGGGAAGGAGTCCCCTGGTGTCAGAGATCTTAGCTCCTTCCATTTTATTGCTCTGATATCCTTCTCACGTGGCTTTCACCTTATGGTCTAAGATGGCCGCTCCAGCTTCTGCCAGCATGTCAAACTCCAGCTGGCAGGAGTAGAAGAGGAGTGATGATAGACTGTCCCATTTTTCTTTAAATACATAACCCAAAAGTTGCACACACCATTGGGTTCACATGTCCTTTGTCAGTACCTAGTCATGAGGCCACATCCAATTGCAAAGGGCACTGGGAAATGTAGTCTTCAGCTGTGTGACCATCTGCAGCTACAAAAGGGGAAGTCTGATAATTGCCTGATGACTAAATATCTTTGCTACACTTCCTTTCTCCCCACTTCCCAGATAATCTTTATCTCATTTCCTACAGAGGAAAACCAATTTTGATTCACCTATTCTTCCCACTGTTAGTTACAGCATAAATTGTATATAGTCAAATTCTTCAGGGCTTTGACTAAATTTCTATATTTTTTCCAAACCAAAAGCTTGGGACTTTGAAACTCAAAAAAGAATTTCTTCCATTTCTGCTTCACTATCCCCTGTCTAAGATGATAGAGGGCACTAACAAACAGGGGAAAGGAAAAGCACAATGTAAAAGAAATGCAAGTGATGTCTTCAACATTACAAAATGCTTACAGCTACAAACACAACCCAGAATCTCCCTTTCCTGACAGCTTTTCTGGTGGCCTCTCTCGACCTTAGATTCTTAGTCTTGGATTAAATGTTAACTCCTCCAAGTGGTGTTCTCTGCCTACCCTATTTGTTTCCATCATAACAGACACCATGATATGTAAGTTATAAATATACACACTTTATTTGGCTTGTGAATGACATGAGGGAGGGATCATGTCTGTCTTCTCATCTGTGTATCTTCAATGCCTGGCACAATGCCTAACACACAATAGATGCTCAACAAATAGGCTGAATGATGAATTTGCATACCATGTTTCATGAGGTGCAAACAATGTTCAAATCTTTTCCCGGGTGACTAAGAATGGAGTGACTATAACTGTATTTACATTTAGTGTCACAGGAAGAACTATGTTTCTTTGGCTTTAGAAGTCAAATTATCAACATGAGTAGAGTTTTTCTCAGTGGATCCCAAGGGGAGGCATGCTGGAGAGCTGGCAGGGCCGGGGCAGGGGGTCTGCTACATCTGGAGAAATACCAGTCATAGACCTCCCCATTCACCCCCAACCAATACAAG
>SJYV01054924.1:1027951-1051146 GCA_006410875.1 Neotragus pygmaeus
CTTGTATTGGTTGGGGGTGAATGGGGAGGTCTATGACTGGTATTTCTCCAGATGTAGCAGACCCCCTGCCCCGGCCCTGCCAGCTCTCCAGCATGCCTCCCCTTGGGATCCACTGAGAAAAACTCTACTCATGTTGATAATTTGACTTCTAAAGCCAAAGAAACATAGTTCTTCCTGTGACACTAAATGTAAATACAGTTATAGTCACTCCATTCTTAGTCACCCGGGAAAAGATTTGAACATTGTTTGCACCTCATGAAACATGGTATGCAAATTCATCATTCAGCCTATTTGTTGAGCATCTATTGTGTGTTAGGCATTGTGCCAGGCATTGAAGATACACAGATGAGAAGACAGACATGATCCCTCCCTCATGTCATTCACAAGCCAAATAAAGTGTGTATATTTATAACTTACATATCATGGTGTCTGTTATGATGGAAACAAATAGGGTAGGCAGAGAACACCACTTGGAGGAGTTAACATTTAATCCAAGACTAAGAATCTAAGGTCGAGAGAGGCCACCAGAAAAGCTGTCAGGAAAGGGAGATTCTGGGTTGTGTTTGTAGCTGTAAGCATTTTGTAATGTTGAAGACATCACTTGCATTTCTTTTACATTGTGCTTTTCCTTTCCCCTGTTTGTTAGTGCCCTCTATCATCTTAGACAGGGGATAGTGAAGCAGAAATGGAAGAAATTCTTTTTTGAGTTTCAAAGTCCCAAGCTTTTGGTTTGGAAAAAATATAGAAATTTAGTCAAAGCCCTGAAGAATTTGACTATATACAATTTATGCTGTAACTAACAGTGGGAAGAATAGGTGAATCAAAATTGGTTTTCCTCTGTAGGAAATGAGATAAAGATTATCTGGGAAGTGGGGAGAAAGGAAGTGTAGCAAAGATATTTAGTCATCAGGCAATTATCAGACTTCCCCTTTTGTAGCTGCAGATGGTCACACAGCTGAAGACTACATTTCCCAGTGCCCTTTGCAATTGGATGTGGCCTCATGACTAGGTACTGACAAAGGACATGTGAACCCAATGGTGTGTGCAACTTTTGGGTTATGTATTTAAAGAAAAATGGGACAGTCTATCATCACTCCTCTTCTACTCCTGCCAGCTGGAGTTTGACATGCTGGCAGAAGCTGGAGCGGCCATCTTAGACCATAAGGTGAAAGCCACGTGAGAAGGATATCAGAGCAATAAAATGGAAGGAGCTAAGATCTCTGACACCAGGGGACTCCTTCCCTCTACTTCCTACCCTCTACTGGTTAGTGCGAGAGAAATCAACTTCTATCTTGTATCCGTTCAGTTCAGTCGCTCAGTCATGTCCAACTGTTTGTGACCCCATGGACTGCAGCATGCCAGGCCTCTCTGTCCATCACCAACTTCCAGAGCCTGCTCAAACTCATGTCCATCAAGCCAGTGATACCATCCAACCATCTCATCCTCCGTCATCCCCTTCTTCTCCTGTCTTCAATCTTACCCAGCATCAGGGTCTTTTCCAGTGAGTCATTTCTTCACACCAGGTGGCCAAAGTATTGGAGCTTTAGCTTCAGCATCACTCTATCTTATATGGGACATAGTTTGGCCTATGTTACACTAGATAAATTCACATCCNCCTGTCTTCAATCTTACCCAGCATCAGGGTCTTTTCCAGTGAGTCATTTCTTCACACCAGGTGGCCAAAGTATTGGAGCTTTAGCTTCAGCATCACTCTATCTTATATGGGACATAGTTTGGCCTATGTTACACTAGATAAATTCACATCCCAAGTAACACAGAAGGTTGGATACAGGAACCTATAAAGTGAGTACATACTGGTGTGTGACCCTGAGAAAAGAATACAGAAACCTCAGGTAATCTTAAGGGATCAGAGAGCAGAATTTATGGTCTCGGTCTTGGGTTAAACCTAAGAAAGCTGTGAACCTAGATGTCTGAGAAGGTGTGCAGGCCCCCTGGACCACGACTGTTTCTATACATACCAGGAGGTGAGAGAGCATGTCATCTGAGCAGGGAAGTGAAACAAGACACCCAGAATTGACCAAGATTAAGTTTATATCACTTAGTGAATGGACACTATTTACACTGGGAATGGCCTAAGAATTACATTTGCTTCGCTTCTCCTCCCCCCTCCTTCCTTCTCTTTCTTCCTCTTCTCCTGCTTCTCCTTCTCTTCTCTTTTTCCTCTCCTTTCTTCTCCTCCTTCTTGTTCTTTGTTCTTGTCCTCTTCTTTCTCCTCCTCTTTCTTCTTCTTTTCCCCCTCCCCCTCCCAATACATTTTTGGCTGAGCGCCAAGACTCAGGTTCAGGTCCCAGCCCAGTCCATCAGTGTGCTCTGTGGTCTTGAGCATAATGCATCACTTCTCTGACCTGGAGTGATCTCACTGGGAACACAAAGAGGTTGAACTCCAGTTTGTCCAAGGTGGCTCTATCTTCAGTAGTGTTCTGTGGCTCTTCTCTGTATCTGATAGTGAAGAGGGCTTAGGAAATGTGTGACAAAGTATCTCTCTTCCAATTCATGAAGTAATTGGACACAAAGAGATGAGGATACACATATGTACACACTTAAACAAATGAACATGGATAACCAAACATCACAGTAGCCAAGAGGAAATATGGTGTCAAGGTTTAAGATGCAGGCTTTGGAACTGAACAGTCCAGAGTTTCACTCCCATCTTCTTCACTAACCAGCTGATGGTATTTCTCCAAGTTTTAACTTTCTCATTTTTAAAATGGGAATAATAATAGCTACCTTTAGAGTTCTCATGGACAGAAAATGAAGTAATGAATGTAGAGCAACAAGCTCAATNTTTTTTTTTTAATATTCCAGGAGCCATTGATGACACTCTGGGAAACTATAGTGGCAACAGAAATCTAGAAATAGGATTTTCCTTCTTTTGTTTTACTTACTCAAGGAATAGTTTCTACTGGAAAAGTTCAGCCTTAAGCAAAATTTCATCACCGAGAGAGATCCTAGTTTATTTAAATAAGGAAGAACAATAAAAAATAAAGTCAGCAGAGAGTTCAACCTGACCTATGGCTGTGCTTTATCATTTCAGGTATTTGAAGATATTAACCTTGATAAGCAACCCAAAATCCAAGAATTACTTAAATGTACTGACACTATTTTCACATTCATTTTTATCTTGGAGATGGGTCTGAAATGGGTGGCCTTTGGATTTGGGAAGTATTTCACAAGTATCTGGTGCTGGCTCGATTTCGTCATTGTGATTGTAAGTTTACCATCTCTATGTCATGCGCAGGTGGGCTCGAGGCGGGCTGGGTTGGGGGGGAGGAGGGGATCACATGGGAGCTGCTTTTCCTGTGTGCCTCATACGAGTGCCTCTCCAGAATATTTTTCTTCACATTTATCTATCAGCAGTCCAGCCTTTCCTTGGTCCCATTCCTCATATGCTGCATTTCATATGCTCACCATCTTAACCCTTTCCATGATGGTACTCATTCACTTCTCTCCATAAGCACTGCTTATGTCTGATATACATCTAGAATAACTTTGCACATTCTCTACTTTTCCTTCTCCTTCCAACTTTTAATTTCTTTTCAAGACTTCTCAAAGCAGGTTAGCAGCCAGCAGATTAGGCTGGTCTCCCATCTTGATTATCAAGCAACAAGGATTATTCACATACATTTTTTTTTTCCATTTAATCTGAACAACAGTGTTCCAAGTTAGGCAGACCTATGTATTGCCTACCACATTACAGACAAGGAAACCTGAAGCTCAGAGGCTTAGCAGCTTGTTTCAGATGAGACTGGAATTCACACCTTGGTCTGTAGGATGCCAAGGCCAATAGCAGTAAGAGTAGGTAACATTTTTTGACTGCATTCTCAGTACCAGGTACTCTGCCGTATGCCACTTATGCATGCTCTCTTTTAGTTATCACAGTGTTACCATGTTGCAGTTATTATTTTTCCCAGATATATAGGAGTAAACTAAGTCATAGAAACATGTTCAAGGTTGTCCAGCTAGAATATGGAAGTGAAGTCACTTAGTCATGTCTGACTCTTTGCAACCCCATGGACTGTAGCCTACCAGGCTCCTCCATCCATGGGATTTTCCAGGCAAGAGTACTGGAGTGGGTTGCCATTGCCTTCTCCAGAGGATCTTCCCAACCCAGGGATCGAACCTGGGTCTCCTGCATTGTAGTCAGATGCTTTACNAGGATCTGATTGTTTCTTTGGTCATGTTCTTTCCCCAAGTAACAGAGGTACTATGAACTATACTGTGGACCCCAAAATTCTTACGTTAAAGTCCAAACCTGCAATGTGATTATATTTGGAGATAGGTTCTAACAAGAGGTGATCAAAGTTAAATGACGCCATTTAGTGGTGGAACCCCAATCTTAGAGGGCCAGTACCTGTCAAAGATGAGGAAGAAAAACGAGGATGCTTTTCTCTCTACTCACAAACCAAAGAAAGGACATATGAACAGATGGTGATCACCTATAAGCCAGGAGAAGAGGTATCACGATAAAACCTACCTTATTGGAGCGCGGGCTGCGACGGCGCGCAGAGCACAGCCGAGAGGAGCGATGCTGCTTCTGAGGTCAGGGGCGGCGGCCGAGAGTGCCATGCTGCGACAGCGCAGGAGCAGCCGACAGGAGCTACCCCCGCCCGAGGCCAGGGGCAGCGGTTGGGCAGAGCTGCCCCATGCACCAGGCCAGAGGCGGTGGCCAGGAGGAGCAACCCCATGTCCAAGGAGCAGTGGCTGCCCAGACGCCAGAGGGCCTAGAGGAGCTATTCCACTTTCAAGATTGGGAGGGGTGGCGGTGGGTAGATATCCCTAGTCCAAGGTAAGGAGCAGCGGCTGTGCTTTGCTGGAGCAGCCGTGAAGAGATACGCCACGTCCAAGGTAAGAGAAACCCAAGTAAGACGGTAGGTGTTGCAAGAGGGCACACACACTGAAACCATAATCACAGAAAACTAGTCAATCTAATCACACTAGGGNGTACAAGCCCTCTTCTGTTTTACAGGGAATTGAAGGCTAACTGTGGCTACATCTGAAGTTCTTTTCAACCCTGTGCAAATTAAGTCCTCGGTGGAATCAGAAAGCATTCTATTTCTTTTTCCTTGTCTCTTCTCCCCTTTCCTTTTCTTTTCTCCCACACCTCCTTCCTTCCTTCGCCATCTGACTGCAAGCAGAGGAGAAAAGAAAATACTGAATTTTATTGATGGTTTTGTCGATAGGTTTTCAATTTCCAAAGTTTAACCACTCCATATGAAATTTCAGTGTCATCAAGATGTCAGTATCTTGTGCAGGATGATTGTGTTGACACAATCCTGGCAGTTTTGCCTGTGAAACAGATCATGTGAGTCTCAGTCCTCTAAGCTGGGGCCACTGATGGGCAAACTGCTGAGTCCTGAAATATCAGTCCTAAGCCCATGATTGAGATTGCACTGTTTGTCAGTTTCAAAGGAAACTGCCATTCACCAGGTACAGTAATTCAAAAAGGTCTTTCCAAAATGAGTGCTCCATGAGACATGCTCCTTTGGGACCCAGTTAGTATACAAAGCACACCTTAAAATGGGCATATTGTTCATTTCAGCTACCTAATAGTCTTATGAACTTATTACAGAGGAACAAAATAGTAACAAAGGGAAAAGAATTTCTGCTTTCCCATTTGTTCTGTGAGTCTTCATTTATAAAGGTGACTGAGTGGCTACACAGAGGACCACATGGGAAATATCAGATTTTGGACAAAACACAGAAGCAGGAACAGGGGCGAACTAACACCAGGGTAAATAGTTTAGTACAGGCTCATTTGAATAACAACAGCTGGCTTTGGGCTGCAGGGAGGAAAACATACTATTTGACCCTCTTACAGTCCTTGATTGGGTCTGAAAATTAAACTGACAAAGGCAGATTACCAGCAGAAAAGCATACAGATTTATTTAATATAAGTTTTATAGGACATCAGAGCCTTCATTAAA
The DNA here is from genome assembly GCA_006410875.1 of Neotragus pygmaeus. Lineage (NCBI taxonomy): Eukaryota > Metazoa > Chordata > Mammalia > Artiodactyla > Bovidae > Neotragus > Neotragus pygmaeus. Next base: position 1,033,897 of record SJYV01054924.1, read on the forward strand.
AATATGAAGGCCCCAAGAAAGTTAAACCTATGTGTTTTTATTCTAGGCTGCATCAAGAAGAGCAGTGGGAGAGAAATATAGGTTAAGGAGTATAAGGTAATTGTAGGAAACCAGGGGAAACAGCAAGGGCTGTTGGTTAGGTTCTTCTTGGCATCCCTTTGTCGTCAATGAAAAAGCTGCTGCTTTCCTCCAGGTCCACAGGGGACAACTTTCACATGAGGATTCTAGTGTCTGTTTGGGGGAAGAAGGGTGAGGTGGGGAGGTTCTTAAAGTGATCTTCCTGCTTCTGCTGTTTTCTCAAAACTCCTTCAGCTTAAAATTTTCAGTGCGAATGTGACGTATTTAGGGAAGCATGTTCCAAACCACATCAGGGCAATCGAGGTGCTCTCTGGTTGCCTGGTACCTGGCCCTGAGATAATGAAGGCAGTGGAGTATGTCTCCTGGGGCTTCCCTGATAGCTCAGTTGGTAAAGAATCTGCCTGCATTGCAGGAGACCCTGATTTAATTCCTGAGTCAGGAAGATCCCCTGGAGAAGGGAAAGGCTACCCACCCGATTACTCTTGGGCTTCCCTTGTGGCTCAGCTGGTAAAGAATCTGCCTGCAATGAGGGAGACCTGGGTTTGATCCCNTTTTTTTTGCCTAGATTTGATTGAAGTTTGCATTTTTTTGGCATCAGGAAAAATAGGAGCTCAGGAGAAGCAAAATCCTTATAGAAAATGGAGTGTTACATTTTTTTGCATGTCTGAGTACATGGATGAGAGGTGTGTTTTGGCCACATTAGAATGATGCCATTCTGGAATCACAGATGGATTAACTTATGAAAACTTGTAATCACAGAGTGAAAGTCACTCAATCTCAGAATCACAGAAGGTTAGAATCATAAACTGTATTCAGAAAGAATGTTAGAGATTGCCTTAGTTTGGATTCCCCTGAGACCAGAACCTGAGACAAGGATTTGAGTGCCAAGTAGCCCAGGAAGCAAGGGGGAAATTTGGGAGACTGAAACAAAGAAGGGAGGAAACGCAATTAAAAAAAAATAAGGAGCGACTGAGCCAGTTCCAGTATGGGTAAAGGTGCTCTATCTCGCCACTGATCTGAGCAGCCAGGCAAGTCGACTCCAGCGAATGAGTGGCTGAGACAATAATCTACTCACTTCAACCCTCCACCCGCATGAGAGAAGGCTGCCTCTGGAGAGGATCAGTTGCTCCCAAGTCCTGGCTGGGAGTTCCCAAGGCTTCAGAGAAGCCAAGTGACTGACAGGTACTTGAGGTGGGATGCCATCAGTGTGCTGGGAAGTGACCACCACAGCTCCAGCCAAAGTCAGCAGTGTGGGATGCCAATAATAACCAGAGACCCAATTTTACCCCAGAACAAGAATTTCCTTCTAAAGTCTAGACTGAGAGTCTGCACACTCCACCAGTCTAGGGGATTCATTTTGTTCCATTTTATTGCTGTTCAGTCACTAAGTCATGTCCGACTCTTTGTGACCCCCATGGACTGCACCATGCCAGGCTTCCCTGTCCTTCCCTATCTCCCAGAGTTTGCTCAAACTCATGTCCATTCAGTTGGTGATGCTATCCAACCATCTCATCCTCTGTCATCCCCTTCTCCTCCTGCCCTCAATCTTTCCCAGCATTAGGGTGTTTTCCCATGAGTCAGTCAGCTCTGCACATCAGCTGGCCAAAATATTGGAGCTTCAGCTTCAGCATCAGCCCTTCTGATGAATATTCAGGGTTGATTTCCTTTAGGAATGATTGGTTTAATCTCCTTGCTGTCTGAGGGACTCTCAAGAGTCTTCTCCAGCATCACAGTTCAAAAGCATCAATTCTTCAGTGCTCAGCTTTCTCGATGGTCCAACTCTCACATCCATACATGACTACTGGGAAAATCATAGCTTTAACTATATGGACCTTTGCTGGCAAGTGCTGTTTCTGCTTTTTAATAAATACACTGTCTAGGTTTGTCAAAGCTTTCCTTTCAAGGAGCAAGCATCTTTTAATTTCAGTCACTGTCCACAGTGATTTTGGAGCCCAAGAAAATAAAATCTGTCACTTTTCACCTTCTATTTGCCATGAAGTGAGGGGACTGGATGCCATGATTTTAGTTTCTTGAATGTTGAGTTTTAAGCCAGCTTTTTCACTCTCCTACTTCACCCTTATCAAAGGATCCTCATCAAAAGGATCTTTAGCTCCTCTTCACTGTCTGCCATTAGGGCGATATCATCTGCATATCTGAAGTTGTTGATATTTCCCCCAGCAATCTTGATTTCAGCTTGTGATTTATCCAGTCCAGCATTTCCCATGATGTACTCTGCATAGAAGTTAAATAAGCAGGGTGACAAATATACAACCTTGATGTATTCCTTTCCCAATTTTGAACCAGTCTGTTGTTCTATGTCCAGTTCTAATTGTTGCTTNTTGTGATTTATCCAGTCCAGCATTTCCCATGATGTACTCTGCATAGAAGTTAAATAAGCAGGGTGACAAATATACAACCTTGATGTATTCCTTTCCCAATTTTGAACCAGTCTGTTGTTCTATGTCCAGTTCTAATTGTTGCTTCTTGACCTGCATACAGGTTTCTTAGGAGGCAGGTCAGGTGGTCTGGTCTTCCCATCTCTCGAAGCATTTTCCATAGTTTGTTGAGATCCACACAATCAAAGGCTTTAGCCTGGTCAATGAAGCAGAAGTAGATGTTTTCTGGAATTGCTTTGGCTTCTCTATGATCCCACAGATGTTGGTGATTTGATCTGTGGTTCCCCTGCCTTTTCTAAACCCAACTTGTACATCTGGAAGTTCTTGGTTCCCATATTGCTGAAGTTTAGCTTGAAGGATTTTGAGCATCTTTTTCATTTGCACCTTGTTAAGATGAAATCAGGATCTAAAGGCTGTTAGGAGATTCCCTCAGTCTTCATTTTCCTTTATGCCCCACCACTCCCCATTGCCCACATGCTCTCAGACTTTGTCACCTGTCCAGCCTGCAGAGCCATCTGGCCCTGAGGCCCCTACACAGCAGCTCCCGTCAGCTGCAGGGCCCTTAAGAAGACCTTTGTCTCATATCTGTGTCTCCAGTTCCCTTATGCACAGCCTGGCCCGTGATGAGGCCTAGTACATCTGCCAGGGAACGGCCCTTCTGCTTGCATTTTTCCCTGCCTGGGAGCTCACTCCTTTCAAGGCTGCCTGTTGTATTGTCTACTACCTGCCCCCACCCCCTCCTGCCCAGGCCCCAGTCATTCCCAGTGGGGACTGGGGGTGAAACTCCCTGCTTGGGGTGAGCAGCAGGTTAATTTCCTCCTGGAGCTTCCCTCAGCAAACAATGAGACAATGGCGAGCCGGAGGTGGCCTGCGTAAGACGGCCGTGGAGGGGAAGTTGTAATCTGTGCGTGAAGCCAGCGGGCGGGCAAAGGGGCGAGAAAAGCAGCCCCGGCCAGACCAGGCCCTCCACCCAGCCGGCCCCTGGGACCAACCTGAAGGTCACCTGAGTCGCCCTTGAGGAAAACAGCCACGAACCACCACAGTGAGGAGAAAACACGGATGGGTGGGGCTCGCCCCCCACCCCTTCCCCGTCCAGATAGTCCCAGTTCCTCTCTGCATAACCCCAACTGCCCACCTTCGAAGCCCTGCTGGCTGGGAGTCATCCCCAGACACACCATCTGAGTCTGGCTGTGCTCTGGCGGTGTGACCTTGGGGCGTGTTACTTAACCTCTCTGTGCTGTTGGTTCCTTATCTGTAAAAAAAAAAGAATAACACCACCTCCTTCCTCTGGTTGTCAAGAGGATTCCTCCATCATCCCGTAGGCATGTATTGAGCATCTGCGATGTGCAGACACTGCGTTGGATGCTGGGGCTACCGCTGTGAACAAGACCGCATCCCTGACCTCATTAACTACAGTCTTAACGTGGAGATAGTCAATAACTGAATAATCACACCATGAAATTACAACAGTGATAGGTGTTACCAGAAGAGGAGGTGGCAACCTTAGGACTGACCAACATGAAACTCAATCTAGTTTGCAGGTCAAGATAGGCTCCCTCTAGGAAAAGGCAGTTAAAAACTGAGCTGAACAGGGCACAGAAGTTTACCTGGCCAAGGGAGATGGGTGTAGGGATCAGTGCAAGCCTTGGATGCCGGAACAAAGTTGGCATCAATGAGGAAGAACCAGGAGGCCTGTGCCTCTGTGACAGGAATCTGTTCTTCATCTGGAGGGCAACAGGAAGCCACTGAAAGTTGGAGTGGAGGGAAATCATTCCACTGGCTTTCAACTGATGCAGAGCAGCACTTAGCACAGTATCCGAGCAGGTGGGGTCCCTTCTCCTCGACAGGGGGTCCTGTCCAGGCACCTCAGGCACAACAAACCACTGCTTTCCTACCCTTCCCATCATTGTGCCAGGCCTGGGTTTTGCTGTGCTCCCTCATGGAGGCTGAGGATCAGGGGAGAGGGAGACCGACTAAGCACACCAATGGGTCCAGCCCCCTCTGGGGGTGAAGGACGAGTCGTAAGGGCATCCTGAGACTGTAGAGGAGGACCCCCAGAATCCTCTGCATCTCAAGGCGGCTCTTTACCCCTCTTCCCTCACCCTAGTGGCTCTCCTAAATCCAGCTCTGGCCTCAGAAAGGGAAATCAGCTGCAGGGGTATCCCCATCCAAGGTCATGACCCCACACATCCCTGGGCGTTGAGCAGCCTCATTCAAAGCCACACCCACGCTCACATTCAAAGCCAGCCTTGAGCTCTGCCCAAGCGAGTGGCCTAGACTCACAGAAAGAGCAGCTCCCACCCTGGGAAGCTGTCACTGTGCCCTTCATGGTCCTTCTTCTTGGCCATCTGAGAACTATGAGCCTCCCTTTTACCAAGGAGGAAACTGAGGCTTGAGGGAGAGAGTTCCCTGCCCACACTCAGAGCTGGGAAGCAGCTGCACCTGGTCTCAAAGCCTGTGCTCTGAGGGTGCGTCTCCTGCAGCATCATCTATGCCACCCTCAACCCCTGTGGGTTATTTTACAGACGTGTCACTGCACGTGTCAGAGCCCTTGGTGGTTTCCCATGAATGAAGCCAAGGCCCTTCCTGGGCTACAAGCCCCCACCTCTCTCTCAGCATGGGCTTCCCCCTCCTTCCCTTACCCGCACCCACCTCTGAGCCTTAGGAGCCCACTGCCTCCTCTGCAGCCTGACTCGCTTCATTCATGCCTCGGCTCTCCAGTACCCCAGCAGAGGCTCTCCCCCAACTCTCACACCCTGCTTCACTTTTCCCCATCTCCTCTTGACTCTATGGGGACTTCTGTCTGTGGATTGAGCCTGGGGTTCTTGTGCTCAATGCTGTGCGTCAGTGCTTGACACAACAGTAAGTGCTCAACAAGTTATTTGTCTCATGAACGAATGAAGGAGGCTGGAGGATCTTCATCCCACCCCTGCTCCAGTGTATCCCCCAACCCTGCCTCCCCAACATCCCCCAAACACCTCACTTGCTCGTGCTGAGCTTTATCCCCTCACTGGACCATCCACAGGCCTTGGCAGGTCCTGGTCACAGGCCCCAGGCTAGGGAGCCAGGAGCCCAGAGCCCGGCAGGAGCCTGTGGCTTGTCCAAGGTCACAGAGCCCCAAAGGTCACAGAGTCACAGTTGTCTGAAGGGGTGTCTCGTGGCGGCCCAGCGTTGCAGGAGTAGGCACCGCTTATAAGGAACGCCCAATGGAATGGGAATTCTGAGGCTCCAGCTCACCCCCTTTTTCCAGAGAAACCAGTCATGTTTGGGAGGCGGGGTGGTGTTCTGCTGCCAGCAGCTTTCCTCCTCCCAGCGCTGGGACTCCAGCTCCGAGTGTTCCAGGAAATCCAGGCCGCATTTCCCTCCAGGAGCCACCGCCCAAAGGGACCCTCTGGGGAGAGACAGAGCATTTTTGAGGAAAAGGGGGGTGAGGGTTGGGGGTGTGGGAGAAAGAGTCACCAAAAAAAATCAGTGGCTGGGCCAGGACTGTCTCTTATANATGCTTTTGAACTGTGGTGTTGGAGAAGACTCTTGAGAGTCCCTTGAACTGCAAGGAGATCGAACCAGTCTATTCTGAAGGAGATCAGTCCTGGGTGTTCATTTGAGGACCTGATGCTGAAGCAGAAACTCCAATACTTTGTCCACCTCATGTGAAGAATTGACTCACTGGAAAAGACTCTGGTGCTGGAAGGGATTGGGGGCAGGAAGAGAAGGGGACGACAGAGGATGAGATATCTGGATGGCATTACCGTCTCAATGGACATGAGTTTGGATGAACTCCGGGAGTTGGTGATGGACAGGTAGGCCTGGCGTGCTGCGATTCATAGGGTCACAAAGAGTCGGACATGACTGAGCAACTGAACTGAACTGATCTGAGATCTGGAGAGGAGCTAAGAATCACTTTTTAAAAGTTCTCAAGTGATCCTGATGCTGTTGGTTAGGGGACCAATCATTGGGAACCACTCCAGTACTCTTGCCTGGAAAATCCCATGGATGGAGGAGCCTAGAAGGCTGCAGTCCATGGGGTCGCTGAGGGTCTGACACGACTGAGCGACTTCACTTTCACTTTTCACTTTCATGCATTGGAAAAGGAAATGGAAACTCACTCCAGTGTTCCTGCCTGGAGAATNCAGTACTCTTGCCTGGAAAATCCCATGGATGGAGGAGCCTAGAAGGCTGCAGTCCATGGGGTCGCTGAGGGTCTGACACGACTGAGCGACTTCACTTTCACTTTTCACTTTCATGCATTGGAAAAGGAAATGGAAACTCACTCCAGTGTTCCTGCCTGGAGAATCCCAGGGACAGGGGAGCCTGGTGGGCTGCCGTCTTGGGTTTGCACAGATTTGGACAAGACCGAAGTGACTCAGCAGCAGCAGCAGCAGCAGCAGCAGTAAGTGGAGCTACTCCACTTTTATTTTATCTGCCCGGTTTTGGGGATAACAGATTGTGAAGAGAAAGCAACGTATTAAAATACCTGAACCTCATGCTCTTTCCTTCTCCTTCTTGTAAGAGAGGAAACTATGACTCCAGTATTTTATTACAAATCTCAACGTGTCACACTGCTGGGCACTGGGACAGCACGATTTAATACTCAAGAACACTGGCAAATAGAACGTAAAGTTCTAGCACTAATAGGCTGTATGCCTTGGAAGAAGTTACTGACCTTCATTGAGTTTGTCTCTCGCTCTGTTGAATAAGTAAAGCATTGAGCTGAGAGCATGATGCAGAATGTGAAGTGAAGTCACTCAGTCGTGTCTGACCCTTTGCAACCCCATGGACTGTAGCCTATCAGGCTCCTCCATCCATGGGATTTTCCAGGCAAGAGTGCTGGAGTGGATTGCCATTTTCTTCTCCAGGGGATCTTCCTGACCCAGGAATTGAACCCTGGTCTCCCGCATTGCAGGCAGACGCTTTACTGTCTGAGCCACCAGGGATGGCAGGGCTGTTGTTTGACATGAAGAACTGCAGGCACAATCAAGACAATATCTAAGGCCACAGCAACGACCAGAACCTGAGGCAGAGTCTCACGGGTCAGTCATTCCCTCTGCCAAGGTGTGGTGTTTTGATGACAGTAGCCAGCACTTTAAAGGCCACCTGCCTGGAGTTCAGCCTGTTGGCTGTGTCAAGCCTGTTCTCTGGTGGCCAATTTAACTCTTCTTTCCTTTGGCTATGGTTTAAGGCTCAGGGGTCTCTGATTGGCACTAACTCCAGGGAATAGAGGAGAAAGAAAATCCAAATCAGATTTCCCCATCCAATGATTTCCTTTTTTTTCCTTGGAAAATTTCTGGGGCCTTTTGATGTTCATATGTATAAGGGTGTTTAGAGAATTTTTGCATGAATTGGAAGCTTAAACTCTGTTGACCTACAAACAATTTGGAGCTTACTGGGAGTTCTCACTAACTTTCTGGTAGCTCATTTCATGCCCTGGGCCTCAGGTTCTTTATTTGAAAAATAAATTGTTTTTGAGCTTCTTGTGACACTGTAGGTGCCCCAGGTGGCTCCTGAATCTGCCTTTTATGCTGTGTGGTTTTTTTTTTTTTTTTCTCCTTGATTTTAACTCCCATAGCTACTGGAAAAGAATCTTGGATAAATGTGTTTTGTGAAACCCAAGATTCCAACTCATACCCGAGGGTCATCTGCTTCATTGCCCACTGCAGTTGTGGGGAGAACAGTATTTTTCTCTTCCTGTTACAATACCCCAGGCTCAGGTCAAATTGTCTGGCATTTTCCTCTATGAGAAAGGAATCCCACATCTCTCAGGACCAGATGGGGTGGGTGAAGGATGGCAGGGGAGCAGGGGGACCTGGAGGGCATGGAACCCCACATCAGTGACCTGCTTTTGAATTGATGCCCCATGATGCCTTTTGGGATGGTGGGTTCAGTGTTGCTACATTTTTCTTTTTAAATATAAATTTATTTATTTTAATTGTAGGTTAATACTTTACAATATTGTATTGGTTTTGCCATACATCAACATGAATCCGCCACAGGTATACACGTGTTCCCCATCCTGAACCCCCCTTCCTCTTCCCTCCCTGTACCATCCCTCTGGGTTGTCTCAGTGCACCAGCTCCAAGCATCCAGTATCATGCATTGAACCTGGACTGGCGAATTGTTTCATATATGATATTAAACATGTTTCAATGCCCTTCTCCCAAATCATCCTACCCTCTCCCNTTCCCTCCCTGTACCATCCCTCTGGGTTGTCTCAGTGCACCAGCTCCAAGCATCCAGTATCATGCATTGAACCTGGACTGGCGAATTGTTTCATATATGATATTAAACATGTTTCAATGCCCTTCTCCCAAATCATCCTACCCTCTCCCTCTCCCACAGAGTCCAAAAGACTGTTGTATACATCTGTGTCTCTTTTGCTGTCTCGCATANATGTGCACGCACACACATACACACACACAAGTCTTTCCCTAACTCCTACAGTCTCACCTCCAGCCTCAGAGGCAGAGAACTGGGGTCCTGGGGACTCAGTGAGGTGATTCTCATAAAGGAGCTGATCCTCCCAACCGGGAGCTGATCTGGGGTCCAGGTGAGAAATGCCATCCGGACCACCCCAGACATTCTGCCAGGCTGTGGCTTCTCGGGGAGGGCCGTCCCTGCTGGGGAGGTGCTAGGCTGGGGCTCGCAGTCGGGGGGGAGCCGTATGACGGGAGCGGGAAGGTGGCTCCCTCCAGTCTGGCAGCAAGGGTCCCTTCCTTGGCCTCTACACAGCGGCTCCAGTGCTGCTGGGCAAGGTCCCTGACCCGAATTTGCTGTCCGAGGTTCTCACGGGTCCTCCCCCGGCTCAGGGCAGGAGGCTGCGCCTGGGGTTCCCCGCCCGGAAGCTGTCATCCAGCCCACCTCCACACCCTGGCTTGGGCCATGCCCCCGCCGGGGGCGCCCTCCTGGCCTCCCCATTCTCCTGGCACCATTAGAGCTCTGAGCGCAAAGACAGCGACATTCTTGTCTGCCACCATCACCTCTCCAGAGCCAAGTACAGTGCCAGGCACACAGCTGGGGTGCACTAAGCACCTGTTGAATAAAATCCTCGCCTCCTGCTGGTGGCCTCCTCTCCCCTGACTAAGGACAGAGTCACCTCACTGGACCTTCTCCACTGCCCAGTGAGGCAGACACATTCATCCCCACCTCGGGGAGGAGAAAACTGAGACTGGGAGGGGAGGCAGCTTACTGAAGATCACACGACAGATAGTAGCCTAGGCAGGACTCAGTCTAGACCTGGGACCCCAGGCTGTGTCCTCACAAGCCCACACCTGCCCCCGGCCGTCAGCTCTCAACCTGAAATTGATGTGCTCTAAGTGCCATCACAGTCCAGCTGCCAGAGGAAAGTGACGGTGGGACAGGGGAGATGGGATGGAGTTCCAGATGTATGTTAGAGATGGGACCAACAGGACAAGAAGCAGGGGTGAGGTGGGAGGAGGCAAGGAGGTCCCTCCTCGCTGCTGGGCCTGAGCAGCGGCATGAAGGGTGGCCCTTTACTGACAGAGAGAATTGCAGAAGCGACGGTGGTGGGCACGTTGATGGGCAGATATCAGCACCTAGAGCTCAGGGGAGAGCCTGGATCCACACGTTAGATTTTTTTTTTTTTGGTTGTCCCTCACAGTTTGTGGGATCTTAGTTCCCTGCGCAGGGATTTAGCCTATGTCCCCAGCAGTGAAAGCACAGAGTCCTAACCACAGGACCACCAGGGAATTGCCTACCTGTTAGACCTACATTTAAGAATCATCGGGGCATGGGTAGGCTAAAGTCACGGGGCTGGGTAACATCACCTGGGAGTGAGTCCACAGAGGAGAGAAGATGGGAGAATTTTACTAAGAGAGTAATCAGTGCTAGCATGAGTAAGGTTCCTTTGCCCCAAGATTTCAGGTCTTTGTTCAAATGTCACTTCAGAGAGTCCCTCCCTGACTACCCTCGTAAAGCACCTCTGCTCACCTCTCGGGCTTTACAGCCTGACCTGATGTTATTGTACACTGATCTGTTTCCTGTGTTTTGTGTCTCCTCGTGGGACTGGGGGGTCCTTGAATTGGAACTTAGTGTCTCCTCAGAGGGACTTGGTTTCCTGCTAGGAGCCCAGCCTGGCACGCGGTGAGCCCTGCGTAGGTATTTGTTGAATGAATGAATGAATGCCCTGGACAGTGCCCATCTGGTCACTCAGCTGAGCTCAGAGTGTGTGAGCCACTGGGGGCAGGGCCTCTGGGTTCACCTTGGTGGCACCAGCATTGCACAGCACAGGAGTGAAAGGGGCATCTGCTGAGGGTCCCTCCACAGGGTCCCATCTGTGGAGTCTGGAGTGGCAGGGGTCCAGAACCCTGGGCCAAGGGCCTGGCCTGTCCCCAGCCCACCCCTTCCACTCTCCCCTGAGACTCCAGACTCTGCTTCCTCCCTTGCAGCTGTATCTTCCGCCTCCCAGCCTCTTCCTTTCCTCCTCATCTGGGCCCCTAGCTACTTCTCCATAGGACTTAATCTTCCCTTCAGCTGCTCTGGAGGGACAGAGGCCCTCCCTACATCCTTTCCTTCCCTGCCTCCCTGGCCTGCTCCCTAAAGCCTCCCCCTCAGGCTCAGCATCCCGGCCATCCTCTCTTCTCCCCTGCAGCCACTTCCAGGGGGCACAGTGGGGCCCAAGGCCAGGCAGGAGTGGCCAGAGGAGCCTCAGGTCCTTCCAAAGGCCTCCGAGCCTCCAACCTGCTGTGTGGTCTCTCCACTCAAAAGGCCAGCTCGGGAGCTCGGTTGTCTGTGCTCCAGTCCCAACTCTGCCACTTGTTATCTGTGTATTTTAGGCAAGTCACTTACCCTCCTGTGCCTCATTCTTCTCAGGTGAAAAATGAGGGTCGAGATACCCACCTACTTCACACGGAAGAGTAAAATATAAAGCCTGTCAGGCCTTTAACAGAATGCTTGACACAGAGAGTTTGTCTTAACACGAGGTCGTGATGCCACTGCGTTGAAGTTAGCTAAATGGCCTAAATGGCCCTAAATGGCCCTTGGCTGTGTATTTGTGCCGTGTTTCTAACCCAACAAACCCAAAACTATGAAGGAGGACCTCCTAGTGGCCCCTAATCTATCCCAGATGTTCTCTACCATCATTATCCTTATCAGTACATGATCAATAACCTCCTCAGGCTTTAGAAAGGCCACAGACAAGGGTTGAGGTCCCAGAGAACACTCTAGAATAGCACCTCTCCAGCTAAGCCCACTGTCCCCAGAGGCCTCACAATAATCTGAAACAGGGAAGAGTCGTTATCATTCCATTTTACAGATCCGGATGCTGGAGCTCAGAGAACTTCCAGCTGCCTGACCCCAAAGCCCAGGCTCCATTGCTGTCCCCACTGACTGGCTGGAGTCCTGGCCCAGCAGTCCACACCTGCGCTCAACCTGGGGACTCCTTTGAGCTCCCCCACACTCCTGCCCAGCAGCTTCCTCCCGTTTTCACCAGGTACTTGCCTGTCCTTCCAGGATCCTTATGCCAGGCAGCCCGGAAACATGCTAAGAAGCTTCAGTCTTGTCCTACTCTTTGAGATCCCATGGACTGTAGCCTGTCAGACTCCTCTGTCCGTGGGATTTCCCAGGCAAGAATACTGGAGTGGGTCGTCATTTCCTATTCGAGGGGATCTTTCCGACCCAGGGATAGAACCTGCATCTCTTGCATCTCCTGCATTGGCAGGAGGGTTTTTTTATCACTAGCTCCACCTGGGAAGACCAGGAAGAGCCAGCAGCAAATCAACTGCTCTTTCCTCCTGGATTCCAGAACAAGAGAAGCTGGTGTCACTGTGAGCCTGGAGGCCCCAGGCCTAGATTTCCCTGTCAGTATTACCAACAGCCCCCACATGGAAGGGGCTCTTATTCCCATATTACAGTTTGACTCGAAGAAGTTAGGTGAACAACTTGCCTAAGGTCACTTAGCTAAAGAGGCTGTGAGCCAGAGTTGAAACTCAGGTCTGTCAGATCCAAAAGGCTTGCTGCCAAGGCACCAGAGTTGAGTGACATCAAGTGACTTCTTTCCTGACTCTAGCCCTTAAATGCAGGTAGCAACATGTCGTTTGTTGAGTTGCGAGAATTAAGTGGAAGAGTTTATAAAGTGCCCAGAACAGCACTGTACACATGAGTGTGGTGTTGCTGAAGGACCGGGGCCACTGAGGTCAGGCCAATCTAAGGTCAAGACTCGGCTTCATTTGCTCATGGAGACAAATGTTGTATCTCAACAGATTCATCTGGAATACAGGGATGATCAGCCACTCTCATAAAGATGGTCCCCAAAGATTAATTTTTTAAAACTTAAAGACATAACTCTCATACAAAAAAAACATAAGCGTGTGCCAAGGGGTTCCCTGGTGGTCCAGTGTTTAAGAATCCATCTTGCACTGCAGGGGTTGTAGGTTTGATCCCTGGTCAGGGAATTAAGATCCCACATGCTGAGGGCATCTAAACTCGAGCCTCATACCACTGACCCTGCACGCCACTGCTAGAGAGTCGGTGCACTGCAGTGAGGATCCCGAACGGCACAACTGAGACTCTGTGCAGGCAAATAATCTTCTTTTTAAGTGCATGTCCTCCCTGCTCTCTCTTGGGCCCACATTCTGCCCAACCATGTCTTGCTCTCAAGAGGCATAAGTCGTCTCCCCCAGCAAGGCCGCCCGGGTTGTGGAGAAGGCAGCATGTGGCTCCTCTTTGCCCAGCTCTCAGAACACATCATGGCCCTGATCATGGCCTGAAATTCAGCTAGCCCTTCCTTATGGGTGCTTTGGGAGAGTAGCTCCATGTTCTGGCTTGACTGTAAAACACTTCATGGATGTAGGAGCTGGTGTCACAGATGAAAAGCACAGAGGAAATGTTGGTGTTGTACTGTTATTTTGGCCAAGAAAAGTTTGAAGTCAAAAAGGGTGGTAGAACTGTACAGCTCATTTTACCCAGAAATAGAGAAAGTTTGAGTTTTAGATGACACTGAAAGGGGTTCAGGAAGTTTTGGTTCCTGGAAATAATTAAAATTTATGCCAAGAACAGAAAATGAGAAAAGGTACTTTTTCCTTGAAAATAAAGACTTTGCTTAACAACAACAAAAAAGTAAGCACGTGCTAAAATTATCTGTAATTCGTTAGTGTTTAACCAATCAGCAGGTCTGTTAAGCTGGTTCAAAGAGTGTAAGAAAGTTTATAATCAATGAAAGACAAAATGCTGAAAAATGATTGCAGAGTGAAACTGTCTAAACTCCTACAGGGCAAAACAACTACAACCTTCAGGATGACCTTTTCTACTGGCCAAAAATCATAAATAAACGTACAAGTGAACACAGAACTTCCCCGTGTTTGGGGCCTAGCAAATGAGTAAATGACAAGTCAGAAAAAGATCTGTTCCCCTAGAGACTTAGATAACCCTTGAGTGGGCCTGTGAAAAGGATGCTCCAGCATGTTTCTGAAAGGACACACAGTTCTTCTTTTGCATTATAGCTGAGCGTGGGGTAGTTTTTTTGAACCTGAGAGTGCAATGCAATAACAGAGGTAGAAAGGATTTACAAATTCATTATTTGTGCAGTGTCTCTGCCCACCAAACCCAGAACTCTGGGGGAGNGCCCTAAATGGCCCTTGGCTGTGTATTTGTGCCGTGTTTCTAACCCAACAAACCCAAAACTATGAAGGAGGACCTCCTAGTGGCCCCTAATCTATCCCAGATGTTCTCTACCATCATTATCCTTATCAGTACATGATCAATAACCTCCTCAGGCTTTAGAAAGGCCACAGACAAGGGTTGAGGTCCCAGAGAACACTCTAGAATAGCACCTCTCCAGCTAAGCCCACTGTCCCCAGAGGCCTCACAATAATCTGAAACAGGGAAGAGTCGTTATCATTCCATTTTACAGATCCGGATGCTGGAGCTCAGAGAACTTCCAGCTGCCTGACCCCAAAGCCCAGGCTCCATTGCTGTCCCCACTGACTGGCTGGAGTCCTGGCCCAGCAGTCCACACCTGCGCTCAACCTGGGGACTCCTTTGAGCTCCCCCACACTCCTGCCCAGCAGCTTCCTCCCGTTTTCACCAGGTACTTGCCTGTCCTTCCAGGATCCTTATGCCAGGCAGCCCGGAAACATGCTAAGAAGCTTCAGTCTTGTCCTACTCTTTGAGATCCCATGGACTGTAGCCTGTCAGACTCCTCTGTCCGTGGGATTTCCCAGGCAAGAATACTGGAGTGGGTCGTCATTTCCTATTCGAGGGGATCTTTCCGACCCAGGGATAGAACCTGCATCTCTTGCATCTCCTGCATTGGCAGGAGGGTTTTTTTATCACTAGCTCCACCTGGGAAGACCAGGAAGAGCCAGCAGCAAATCAACTGCTCTTTCCTCCTGGATTCCAGAACAAGAGAAGCTGGTGTCACTGTGAGCCTGGAGGCCCCAGGCCTAGATTTCCCTGTCAGTATTACCAACAGCCCCCACATGGAAGGGGCTCTTATTCCCATATTACAGTTTGACTCGAAGAAGTTAGGTGAACAACTTGCCTAAGGTCACTTAGCTAAAGAGGCTGTGAGCCAGAGTTGAAACTCAGGTCTGTCAGATCCAAAAGGCTTGCTGCCAAGGCACCAGAGTTGAGTGACATCAAGTGACTTCTTTCCTGACTCTAGTCCTTAAATGCAGGTAGCAACATGTCGTTTGTTGAGTTGCGAGAATTAAGTGGAAGAGTTTATAAAGTGCCCAGAACAGCACTGTACACATGAGTGTGGTGTTGCTGAAGGACCGGGGCCACTGAGGTCAGGCCAATCTAAGGTCAAGACTCGGCTTCATTTGCTCATGGAGACAAATGTTGTATCTCAACAGATTCATCTGGAATACAGGGATGATCAGCCACTCTCATAAAGATGGTCCCCAAAGATTAATTTTTTAAAACTTAAAGACATAACTCTCATACAAAAAAAACATAAGCGTGTGCCAAGGGGTTCCCTGGTGGTCCAGTGTTTAAGAATCCATCTTGCACTGCAGGGGTTGTAGGTTTGATCCCTGGTCAGGGAATTAAGATCCCACATGCTGAGGGCATCTAAACTCGAGCCTCATACCACTGACCCTGCACGCCACTGCTAGAGAGTCGGTGCACTGCAGTGAGGATCCCGAACGGCACAACTGAGACTCTGTGCAGGCAAATAATCTTCTTTTTAAGTGCGTGTCCTCCCTGCTCTCTCTTGGGCCCACATTCTGCCCAACCATGTCTTGCTCTCAAGAGGCATAAGTCGTCTCCCCCAGCAAGGCCGCCCGGGTTGTGGAGAAGGCAGCATGTGGCTCCTCTTTGCCCAGCTCTCAGAACACATCATGGCCCTGATCATGGCCTGAAATTCAGCTAGCCCTTCCTTATGGGTGCTTTGGGAGAGTAGCTCCATGTTCTGGCTTGACTGTAAAACACTTCATGGATGTAGGAGCTGGTGTCACAGATGAAAAGCACAGAGGAAATGTTGGTGTTGTACTGTTATTTTGGCCAAGAAAAGTTTGAAGTCAAAAAGGGTGGTAGAACTGTACAGCTCATTTTACCCAGAAATAGAGAAAGTTTGAGTTTTAGATGACACTGAAAGGGGTTCAGGAAGTTTTGGTTCCTGGAAATAATTAAAATTTATGCCAAGAACAGAAAATGAGAAAAGGTACTTTTTCCTTGAAAATAAAGACTTTGCTTAACAACAACAAAAAAGTAAGCACGTGCTAAAATTATCTGTAATTCGTTAGTGTTTAACCAATCAGCAGGTCTGTTAAGCTGGTTCAAAGAGTGTAAGAAAGTTTATAATCAATGAAAGACAAAATGCTGAAAAATGATTGCAGAGTGAAACTGTCTAAACTCCTACAGGGCAAAACAACTACAACCTTCAGGATGACCTTTTCTACTGGCCAAAAATCATAAATAAACGTACAAGTGAACACAGAACTTCCCCGTGTTTGGGGCCTAGCAAATGAGTAAATGACAAGTCAGAAAAAGATCTGTTCCCCTAGAGACTTAGATAACCCTTGAGTGGGCCTGTGAAAAGGATGCTCCAGCATGTTTCTGAAAGGACACACAGTTCTTCTTTTGCATTATAGCTGAGCGTGGGGTAGTTTTTTTGAATCTGAGAGTGCAATGCAATAACAGAGGTAGAAAGGATTTACAAATTCATTATTTGTGCAGTGTCTCTGCCCACCAAACCCAGAACTCTGGGGGAGTCCCTCTGAGCCACCCCTATGATACCAAATGAGGTAGACAGTGAGCAAGGAATGCTTGAAAGGTTATAAACTACTTACAAACACTATCTTATTCATCTCTTTAAAAAATTTCATTCATTTGCTTTTGGCTGTGCTGGGCCTTATCAGGCTTTCTCTAGTTGTGGCAAGTGGCGGGGGGCACTCTCAAGTTGCGGTGGGCAGGCTTCTCACGGCTTCTCTTGTAGCATAGCACAGGCTCTAGAGCACAAGAGCTTCAGTAGTTGTGGTACACAGACTTTAGTTGGCCTTCTGTATGTGGACTCTTCCTGAACCAGGGGTCCAATCTCTGTCCCCTGCACTGGCAGGCAGATTCTTAACCACTGGACCACCAGGGAAGTCCCTTTACTTATCTTTATTTCCTTCCAGATCACTCTGAACGTCAGGGTTGGGACTAGGGTGAGGTGATGCTGAACATCACACAGTCCATGTCCTTTACATGGAGTCCCTGCTCACCCAGTGGCTCTCTGGTAGGGTCTGGAAAACTGTTTGCTGCTAAGTCGCTTCAGTTGTGTCCAACTCTGTGTGATCCCATAGACGGCAGCCCACCAGGCTCCCCCGTCCCTGGGATT